>QLNU02015003.1:55407717-55447582 GCA_006491805.2 Dysdera silvatica
TTTTTCACTCTAGAAAAAAATCTTCGTAGCACGTTCCCGTGTCTTATCAATTTATATAATTTTCTTATTATACTACTAATGTTAATAATATCTTAATCATAGACTATTATATTTAAAATTTTTTAAGTAATTGCTAAGTACTGTGTTTTAATTGCGTCGAGATAATTTTTAATTTAGCATACATTTTTATAATAAGCAGCTTTTAAATTTGTTGCTAATTACTATTCTGACAATGATCAGTTCACAACGTGAATGTGTTATGACCTTTACTTTCCTAATGCCGTTTTATTTAGACATGTATCTCCTTCCTTGAATAAATATCTCAGCATGTTTTCTTATCTGGTCTTAGTTTTTTATTGAATTGTGGTTCATAAATCACATAATATTTGCATATCTTTATATTGCCATTTATAGTAAAGATGAAACGACACACTGCGCAAAATATTAAATAAAATAAAACACATTAACACAGTTAAAATAAATACGATGGTTTATAGCTATTTCGGAAGCGCGTTTAGGCTTCCTTCTTCAGAACCCTAGTTACACTAATGTGGCACACGTGCTAGAAAAACTATCGATGCCAAATTGCTAGTCCAAAATTAGTTCGGGTAAACCAGTTGTGGATCCGTATCCGTGTCTTTTGCTATGGGACGAATGAAGTTTCTCCAAATAGAGGACATATAATTGAACGGAAGTTAACGATCAGCTTCCGTTCAATTCCATGTCCTCTATTTGGAGAAACTTCATTCGTCCCATAGCAAAAGACGCGGCTACGGACCCACAACTGGTTTACCCGAACTAATTTTTGATTAGTAATTTGGCATCGAAAGTTTTTCAAGCACATGTGCCACATCAGTGTAACCACGGTTCTGAAGAAGGAAGCCTAAACGCGCTTCCGAAATAGCTATAAACTATTATATTTATTTAAACTGTGTTAATGTGTTTTATTTTATTTAATTGTCATTTATGTCATACTTCTAGTTTAATCGTGTTTTCTCTATAATATGGGTCGCACATAAATTATAAAATAAGAAGATTTAAATGTCTCATTATCATTACATCATTTACAGTTTGTGTATTTTAATGATGCAAACTATTCTGCCTTTTTGTTATGTTCGTAAAATCTCATTCGTCATGTACACATCATTTTATTTTTATTCCTCATTATTATGCAGTTAGGTCGTCATTTCATATATCAATATTATCATTGCATCATATATAAATGCTGCCGTTATAATATATGCTATTTTAGTAAGATATTATTACCCTTCACAGGGATAACACAATTGCCAAATAATGGTCAACACAGAAAAGCCTCCGGGGCGAGATTTTTGTGAGTTTTTCGTGGGGGAATTTATTATACAATAATTTTTGCCACCCACGTATAGCTTATAGCTCAAACTAGAGCTTTTTTATATTTGGAGAAAAAAACCCCGAAAAACTCATAAAAATCTCGCGGTAGCTTTGGTAGTAAGTTGCCGGCTCTTCGCGCCGTGTTTTTGCGTTCGATGCCAGTGGAAATAAATCATTTTTTTTATGTATCCGTTTTATATATTTATGTATTTTCATTAGTAAAAATACTTTTCTTACAATTGGATTTTATTCATAAACTTACTTTAATAAAATTCATATTTATATATTTAATTCTGTGATACTATTTTTCGCAGTTATAATTTTTACACGAATTTTAATATTTTATTGAAGAGTTGTAAAGGTACAAAAAGTTTAGGAGTTAGCTGTAAGTTTTTATGTGAATATAACTTTTATAAAATTTGCGTACTCATTGTCAACCTGTGAAATATATACAATAATAATAATAATAATAAGCATACAATTAACATATAACTACATAAATATGAATTTTATTAAAGTAAGTTTATGAACAAAATCCGATTGTAAGCAAAGTATTTTTACTAATAAAAATAAATAAATACATAAAAAGGATACATTAAAAAAAAAAAATGATCGATTTCCCCGGGCATCGAACACAAAAACACGGCGTGAAGAGCCGACAACTTACCGCCCAAGCTATTGTGCGTTCGCGCAGACCTGACGCCTGATACCGTTAGCAGACGGGTTAGTCCATTGCAGTTTAGGGAAGGGCGTCTTGCCGAAACTGGTTTTTCGCGCGGGAAAAACCAGTTTTCTGCACTTCTCATCAAAAATTCATCAAAAAAATTCATCAAATTAGCGGGGCACTCACTGTGAGTTCTTCTTGTCAACCTGGTTCTGCGAAATTATGGATACGCATATAGAAAGGAAAAACACACATAAGGCACAAATTTAAAGAAATGCAACTTCAATAAAACAGGTTTACTTACAACAAAGGGTAGAAAGTGTAATATCCCACCGTTGTAACGTTTTTCTTTTTAATATTTTTATTTTACAGATTAATAAATGCAGGCTTGTACTGCGAAATGGTGATACATATATCGAAAAGAAAAAACACGTTCAAACAGTAGCCTAAATATTCAAAATCATGAGCAGACTGACGTTTACATATGGGCCGGCCAATCGTCTTTAAATTTCTAACGTATAATATTAATTTTTAAAATATTAAAGAAAACTTTAGTTTGAAACTTCAGTTAATAATCTTTACACAAATTATGCTATAAATTAAAATATTCATTATAAATTATTACCATGTGTTACTGGATACATGCTACTGAGCAGTAAATAAAGTAACCTCTTTCCGAAGTCGTATTAACTGCTGCACACTGCTAAAGTGACTGTAAGTGCTTTAGAATATAAAATTTTAAATTATAATTTTAATTACTTCACAATTTGCCTTCATTGCTAATATATAATGTACTTTCAGACATTGGCACGAACATAGTCTAAATTAGCATATTAGGGATAAACTGGAAACGAACAAACGTCAGAACGCAGGCGTAAGTGGCAATGCGAAAGTATAAAGCCTATAGATTCAATGTGTATGGCGCAAGTGCAAGCGTAACCGCAAACGCAGCAGTATTATTACTTTGTTTTAAGTTATATTCTTCGTTTAATATATTTTGAGTTATGTTCTTCGTTTAAAATGTTTTAAAGTTATTATTACGTTTTCGTTAATAAACCGTTATTGTTTATTAATGAAATCGGATAATTTGAATAACTAAAGGACATCAACGAATCCTGAACTAATAGCGGCAAATAGATAGGGATACGAGGTAATGCCACGCCGATAATCCATCACCTATAACTTTATTGAAAAGTAATTACTGCTGTTTTAACTAAAATTAAACGCAAATTACAAATTATATAAACTAAATCGAGACAAAAATGAAAGTATAAAATGCAATGACTATTAGTAAAACAGTAAAATAATTATATGATATAAAATGAACATTACAAAACAACAGTAGTGCAGCCTTAAAAAATGACCATTTCAATATTGAAAATAACAATAAAGCAATTTTACAAGCAAACGAAATGTTTTATATATCAATAATAGCTTTGAAAATACCAGGCCACGTTTTGAGTTAATAAATTTGAAAAGGATGCAACGAATTCCCGTTGAAATTTATTTAAACACATTAAACAGTATCTGTGTGATTCTAAGCAATTTCTTCATTAAGACTAGGTACAGGAAACCCATAAATTATTTGCTCCAAAAGCATAAACGAAATCTTATTACGCGATACATTTTCCTTATTCCTTCACTTCCTCGTATCGCGCCCTTTTGTTGTGGCGGCAAAATAATGGCTATTGAGCTAGCGATGTCTTAACGAAGGCTTTTAAAAGACAGTTCTCTCCATGCAATCGATAATACATGCAGCCGAGTTGAAGTTAGTAATTCTGATTCCGTAAATATTTAAAGTACCTCTTCGGCGCTTGCAGACTTTAAAGGACAAATTCACGTTAGGCATGTCTCTCGGATTATTGCCTTAAGATCAAAAATCAACGTATTCATTAATAAAACAAAGGAAAAATGAAATTGTTGTATCTTTCTTGCAAATGAACTTTTAAAAACGCATCTCCGTTACTCTGCATGTATAAACACATATGATAAATACTCTCTCCCAGTCGCTCAGTATTTCCATTCAGTGTTTTATTTAATTTTTAATGTCATCCTCTTTACTTTCCTTAAAACATTTTATTATATGATTAAAATACATTAACATAATGTGCATGGTTATAAAAAATTAATTTAATCCAGCTTTGAAACGTTTCTCGATGGCTTTCAGCAATCTTCAAGGAAGCTTTCATAAGAGCGTGGATGATGGCACAACCGGGAAGGTTGTGGGCGTTATCGGTGGAGTTGGTGCCCTCTATTGACCGATAACGGAAGCAATCCGTGGAAAGTAAACAGCATACTGGAAGACGGTAGAAAATTGAGAATGCGGAATATTAAAAATAAATTAAGAAAGGAAATTAAGGGAGAAAATTGATGTGGAGAAAACCTGACAAAGTTGGAGGGACGTTGGCAGTAATAGCTACCGTTTAGCGTACTATAGTACGTCATTGGCCAAGTACTCAATGTGTTGATAAATGAGAAAGCTTCAAAAATTTAGATCTGCCGGAGGTGGTAGTTTGAGGACTAATTTGACTTGATCGAAATTAAATTTGGTCAGAAGACAAGCATTGGACCGCTATACATAATTTAGATAATTTCTGTTTTTTAGCATAAGCTAGATGTTTATTTTTGAGAATAAAATTAATTCATTACAACTTTGCTCTTTCTGTTACTGTGCGACATACTGTACGTGATAAAAATATGTTGAATCAATTTCCAATTCCGTTTTATTACATAATATAACCCCTTAAAAGTAATAGGCAACTAGATCTAGCCTATATGACGATTCCTAATTATAATCTCTGCAGTTATGTACACTTCATAGTCATGTATACAATTAAAGTAATAATAATTATCCAATTTTACGTGTATACAGTAAAGGACAACCAATGAATTTTATGCATAAAACGGTACTATAATGGACAAAAATAATTTGTAATTATACTTAATAGTTATATATACAGTGGAACCTGAGCTATAGTTACCACCTTGATAAATCGACCATCTGAGGTTAAGTGACCACCCTTTATAAGAGAACCTGTAGGGACTGAGTCATGTCTATATCAAAGTCTATCATGTATTATGACTATTGCAGGCCGATCAAAAGGGTGATCACTTTAAGAAGGTTCTACTGAAAATTGTTTCTAATAGGTTGAAAATGGAAGATAGTAGTAAGCCCAGAATTTTGTAATTATGTACATTTCAGTAATATCACTTCAATGTGACGTGGAAAATAATTACAATATACCAAATAATATTAAAGAAATAGACAAACATTTTTTTAAGCCTATTCAGTTAATTTATATGCCTAACCGCAGGAAAAGATCAGCCATTTCGAATTAACATGATGGTCTAAATGAGTTATACGTGCACTGTCAACATTCTAAATATTAGCTTTTTTACGATAGTAGGGATATAATTTTTGTTCCAGAAATTTATTGTCCCCAAAGTAGCTCCATTGCGATTTTCGAAATTGAAATTTAGAAAAGGAGAGGGAAATGAAGAAAGAGATGCGTTCTTTTAGGCAATTACGTTCGAAGATAAATTTTATTACTTCAGCCGGCTTGAAGGCGCGGACGTTAAGGACGTCGAAGAAATTATGGAGACCTTTTATTTTTTGCAATAACTTTTTCGATTCATAAAAGAGGCGGATAAATCGGGATTGTCGACACTAATTTGAGCCGTTCGTATATGGCGACTTAATTGCAAAAGACATTAAGGTAAGGCGTTTAGGCGCCTTTATGGGACGTCTTATAGGCGGAAGTAGAACCACAAAAAGAGCTCTGTTAAATAACCACAGTATGAGGTAATATAATGAAAAGAAATCCGGAGTTTTCTCGAAAATTGGACTCGGAATTTCCATTTTCCTCGGGCCATGCGTGTGTGTGTGGGATGCTATGCAGCAAAGACTGCTACAAAGAGAAAAACCGGTTTAAAATCTCTTAAACAGTTTTCGAAATTGAATCCAGAAATACAGTTTTCTACTCAGTTATCATTGAAATTGTGATTGAAATTTAAAATTTATTCCTGGAAGTTGAAAGGGAGTAGCATTATTATATGGTTTTGATCATCTAAATCAGGGTGGTCCAACCTGTGGACCGCGGACCACGTGAGTCCTGTGAGAACGTTTTTAGTGGCCCACGACTACATGCAAGAACAGATATCCTAAAGCCTTGAAAATTTAAGTCTGTCTGTTAACACATATTCAATCATTTACATATATTTTTACAGAAACAAATGTCTCAATGTACATGTGCGCATTTCTTCACAAAAAGAATATAGAAATTAACAGTTATACAAAATATTAGTTCGACAATTTCGAAATATCTTAGTACGAGTATTAAAATCAATCAAGTATCTGAGTACGAGTACCAAAATCAATCAAGTATCTGAGTACGAGTATCAAAATCAATCAAGTATCTGAGTACGAGTATCAAAATCAATCAAGTATCTGAGTACGAGTATCAAAATCAATCAAGTATCTGAGTACGAGTACCAAAATCAATCAAGTATCTGAGTACGAGTACCAAAATCAATCAAGTATCTGAGTACGAGTATCAAAATCAATCAAGTATCTGAGTACGAGTATCAAAATCAATCAAGTATCTGAGTACGAGTATCAAAATCAATCAAGTATCTGAGTACGCGTATCAAAATCAATCAAGTATCTGAGTACGAGTATCAAAATCAATGGCTGTTAACATAAAGCATATATATATGTATGAAAACAAAAGAAAACAAAAGCGAAAACTCAACACCGCATACATAGACTACAAGAAGGCTTTCGACTCTGTTCCGCACTCGTGGCTCCTTGAAATACTCAGCATATACAAAGTGCATCCCTCAATCATCCGATTCCTACAGAGCAGCATGAAACAATGGAGAACCCGGTTACAGCTAAACACGCCAGACAGTAAAATAGAAACGGCCGAGATCCCCATCCGCCGCGGAATCTTTCAAGGAGACGCACTAAGCCCCCAGTGGTTCTGCTTGGCGTTAAACCCCTTGTCAAGGATGCTGAACACAAGTAAATACGGATACATGCTGAAGAAAGACAAGAGAAACCTACATAAAGTCTCCCACCTCATGTACGTAGATGACATCAAGCTATACGCGCCAACAATCACCCAACTCCGACAACTCATCAGTATAACAGAGACATTCTCCAAGGACATAGGAATGGAATTCGGCCTCGATAAGTGCAAAATACAGAAGAATAGCAAAGAAGATTTACCAGGCATCGAACTCGAAGACGGGAGACTACTGAAGACCTTGGACGAGGGCGAAACCTACAAATACCTAGGGATAATGCAAAAACGGCAGCAGGAGCACAAGAAAGTCAAAGTCCAGCTCACGCAAGCATTCCAAGAAAGACTTAGAAGCATTGTGAAGACGAAACTGAGCGGGAAGAACACCACGCAAGCAATTAACGCATATGCGGTACCAGTGCTCACCTACTCCTTCGGGATCATCAAATGGTCCAACACTGAACTAGAACAACTCCAGCGGAAAATGAGAACCATCCAGAGAAGAGCCGGACAACTACACCCTGCAACGGCAATTGAACGGCAAACACTACCCCGGGAAGAAGGAGGACGCGGACAAGCGGACCTCAAAGACTTACATGACAAGCAGATCCAGAGCATGAGGCAATACTTCCAGTTGAAGAGTCCCCGATCGCCACTCATCCAAGCCATAATACAAGCAGATGCAAATTACACGCCACTAAACCTGTGTAGTACCGAAGAGCGTGTCCTCGAAACAGCCAACGAACAGAAACTGAGAACTTGGGCCGGAAAACCATTACATGGCAGGCACTACAATGACCTGCAACAACCACACGTTGACAAGAAGGCATCAAATTCTTGGCTGGCCAAAGGCACTCTCCAGCCAGAGACAGACGGATTCATGCTAGCTATCCAAGACCAAGTGATCGTAACAAGGAACAATCAGAAATTCATCCAGAGAAAAGACATAGAAAGCGACAAATGCAGACACTGTCATGCGGCATCGGAGACAATCCAACACGTGATGGCAGGATGCAAGATCCTTGCGCAGTCAGACTACAAACATAGACACGATCAAGTAGCGAAAATAGTCCACCAGAAATTGGCAGCGAATGCTGGCTTTCTGACAGAAAAATGCCCGTACTACAAATATGAGCCAGAGACCGTGCATGAGAACGAAACACACAAGCTTTACTGGGATAGAGCAATCATAACAGACAAGACAGTTCCACATAACCGCGACATAAATCCAATCAAGCAACGCGTACTTAACATAAAGGAAAACCCAACTCCAATAACATACAGACAACCTACACAACGAAAATCACCAAGTACCAAGATCTCAGACATGAAGTACGAGATATATGGGGTATGGAAAAGATCCTCATCATCCCGTTAGTCATCTCAGCAACAGGGATAGTACCAAAAACGCTTGCGACGAATTTGGAGATACTCAACATTGACCCAAACACCTACATTGAAATACAAAAAGCCACAATCCTAAACACGTGTCACATTGTCAGGAAGTTTCTAGACATGGCACATTAAGAAGTGATGTAAAAAGAGGCTTGGGAACATGGCGCTCTGCCCGTCCCAAAGCCTGTTTCCGCCAAGAATGGGCGAGGAAAACCTTATATATATTATATATATATATATATATATATATATATATATATATATATATAGAGAAGAGAGAGGAAGATTGGTTGATTGATTGAGATTGTGTGCATATGTTTTTCAAATATTAAAAAAAAAAATAAATGCAATTACTGAATGTCCTAATGAATTTTCAATTGAATGAGAAAACCTTTTATTTACTCAATTTCAGAATTATTTGTGCCAAATTATTTATATACGCAAATAAGTTGCTTTGGCATGCATCTACGAGTATTTGTAAATAATGTTATGTAGGTGTATTAAGGTTGGCTGCAAAATTAGGTTCGTATGACTAGATATGCGCGGTATCCTAGTGGTATTCGGTTTTATTAGCCAATAATAAGATATTTCCTTTTCTCATAGGATCACTTTTCATGCAAAGAATGATGAATATCTCGATTTCTGAAATGCCCTATACTCTAAAACGCGAAATAGTTGACAGTAAAGTACTCTATACCATAGAGTTGACATTCAGGGTAATTGTGTATGCGACAATCAGTGTTTAGACACGTCAATTGTGAATGGGCTCTGATTTGTCGCCGAAATAGCATTGCGATGTCGCTTGACAAACTGTCAATTCATATAGCTGAAGCATGAATTTGTCGTGGACTCAGGCTCATCCGTTAACAAATACATTGCCCGATATATCATAAAAGTATTCCTAGGTGTCTTTACTAAGCGCAAAAGCTACCTATTAACTATAACTATTTTTAGAAATATTGGGTATCAAATAAGTTTTGGCGGTACAAACCAACTGAAGTACCTTTCTATGTCTATTTTGTTTTTAAAAATATCAATACCCCAGAGATGCAAGAACATCCAAATTCAGTCGGAAAGTGACTTACATAACGTAGCATTTCGTTTTGGGGCTATAGATTTTGAAATAGTATTAAACAATGAAAACAAACAAAATTGTCATAAATATCTCGCTGCACCTTTAATATTTTAATTAGCATAACATGGAAATTTAGGGTTTTATATCTTAGAATATTGGTAATTATTTCCCGTAGCCCTGTTATTCCAAATCCGATTCTCGACGTGGAATAGGTTGTTTGACTTTGTAATCAAACTGTAGGTTCTTTGGACAGGATGCTAAAGTGGGCCTAATGCAAAAAAAAAAGTAGACATATTGCCACAAATACTTCCAAAAAGACGCTAATCTTTTACATGGACAATTTCTTGTGTATGTCCTTTTTTTTCTTGATAATCCATTAGGCAGAACTATTCAAACTTGTGAAAATTTCGATGAAAATACTTTATTCAAATGTGTTAGTGTCCTACTGATAGTTGTTATGCGATTGTTAATGTCACTATAGACAAATCCAGATTTAGAAATGAACCCTTTGGACAAAGGCGCAGAGCGCCAAACATTTACAGGAAGAAAAATTCAAACAAACGGTATATATATTACGTGGCTAAGCTCATCGCTATCGGAAGCGTCCACAGGTTGCGGATGGTGGCCTACAGATATGTAGAATAGTTGCGAATAAGCAGGCTTCTGGAAAGATGCTTGTCAAATAAGCAGTCGCTGACAATTGAGAGGCAGAGAGAGGGTATGGAGGACACTAGGGCGGAACCTGGTGCACAAGTAAAAAATCACATGTACCCAACGACGGCTCTGTGACATGGTGAGATAACACCACCATCAAATATGTATTTCCCGGGTAGGTGAACTCGTAAACTCTGAAAAGTGATCACCTAGGAGAAGGCACTTCGAAAACAAACCAAATCTGCCAACCCGCAATTGACCAGCGTGGCAGATTACGGTCTAACCCTCCAACATATTTACACAAATTAATTCACGGCCCTCATTCCTCGGAGGCCTTGGAGCAACTACCTTAGGCAGCAGGAAGACTAGCTCGACGGCAGAGGATGCTAAGAATCACCGGGTTCGAACACGCTGCCAAAACACTTTGGAAATTGGAACTTTCAACACCAGAAAAATGAAAACGGATGCTCGCCTACAAGAACTAATATTAGAACTCAAGCATATTAAGTGGGACATCATCGTGCTGTGTAAAACGAGACGTAAAGGTGAAAATCTTGTAAAACTCGACACCGGCCATCTTCTATATACAAAAGGAACTGCAAACGGGAAATGTAGTTTTGTAGATTTCCTCATTAATCAGAGATTAAAAGGTTCCATCATAAAACTTGAGGGTACTTCAGATAGAATTGCACAATGCACCATACAACTGAACAAACGACATAAGCTCCAAGTTATCCAGGCTTATGCACCAACTAGTAGCCACACTGATGATGAAATCGAAGAATTCTACGAGGATATGTCAGACCTACAAAATAAAGAAAATTGCCACTACAAAATTTTAGTGGGTGATTTTAATGCCAGAATTGGAAAAACCCACTTTGGTGAATGTGCAACAGGCCCACATGGCAGCGGTCATAGAGATGCAAGAGGAGACTCGCTGGTTAATTTTGCAGAGAGACAAGGCCTCTATATTTTGAATTCGTTTTATAAAAAGAAAGCCAATAGGAAATGGACATGGGAAAGTCCGTCAGGAAACAAAAGTGAGATTGATTATGTTCTATCCAACCACAAGAATATATTCAGTGACTGTACGGTCCTCAATCGTTTTGACGTGGGAAGTGACCATAGACTGGTGAGAGTTAAAGTTAAGTTAGACTACCGCAAAGAACGCAGTAAAATGATAAACCTCTCCAAAAAAGTGAAAGCCAACAATGAGGAATTGCTTAAAAAAAGCAAAGAATTTGAACTCGCTATGTCAAATCGCTTTGCATTATTACAAAATTTGGAAGACACCGATATAACAGAACAAAATGAAAAAATCATCAGCAACTTAATTGTAACAGCCGAGGCTCTAGTACCACTAACAACGAAACCCAAAGAAAGTAAAATCTCTAAAGAAACTTTAAATCTAATGGAAAAACGAAGGTCTTGGAAGAACACAGGAATAATTGCTAACAAAGTGGAATATGTGGAAATTTGCAAGACGATAAGGAAACGTATCCGGGAAGAAACTCGTAAATTCAATACAAAGTTGGTACAAAAAACAATTGAAGAAAATAAAGGCATCAAAAATTCAAAAAGCAGGCTAATAAATGGAAAAAATCTTTATGCTAATTGAGTTCAAAAGTTATTATCTTCATATACAGTGCGAATAAAAAATATCAAACTTCACTTAAAAAGTGCGATTTTTGGACTTTAAATATTAATAAAAAGATTTATATGCTATTCACAAAAAACTGATTTCATATTCTTAATAAGAAATTTAGGGACTATCATTTGTGATATGTCTTGTGTCAGAGTACGAGCTTCCACAAAAGTGGTTCCTTTGTTAGTTCAAAACGCTTACGTGTGTTAAAATACATTTCATTCAATGAAATCAACCATTAATTTCGGAAATCTAAAGTCTATATCGCAAACTCTACTTCGAATGTTATTGAATAAAAGTTTGAGAAAATGAGCAATGAAGTTCATTCAGTAGTAACATGTAACATTGAATTCCTCATGGATGAAGCAACTAGGCAATAGAACCTCAAGTTATTCGACAGTTTTGTTACCAGAAATCCCTTCGGTGGCTCAGTTCTGAAACGTTCATCCAGCTTATCATTAGTCCAGATTCAGACCCTAACTGTGGAGAAACAAAAACGCTGCCCAGCAAACTCTTAATGTTGCCTATTGAATTATTTCCCTAGGACATAAGAGTTTCTCATTCTTGGGAAGCGCGTAGGCCCACTGGCCTATGTTAAGGCTCCTAAAAAAAAGGGAGCTGATGAATATCCACCATTTTGTTGCAAATGAATCACGTGATCGTGGTTGCAAATTGTATTTATTGGCGACATTTTGAAAGTTGCACTACATTCGTCGGATAATCGCGGATTTTTGACTATTTTTATGCCAAAATAGCGAACATTGCGCCAATGCGTAAAACCTTTATCGCCAAGGTGAATAAAACTGGACGTGTACAAAAAAAATGGCGGCTGGTACTTCGGTCTAGAATTCTAGGTGCGCTAGCCTATATCCGAAGCCATTGGTAATTGGGTTAGACTCTCCGCAATATAGTAGAACGCCGGTCAATTTCCTCTATACGGTAGTTGCGGGTTTAGTTCTCTTGGCCGCAGAGGTTAAATTTCCTCGGAAAACAATGTGACCCGTAGTAGCATGGCATTTGCTATCCTAGAGCTGTAGATACACAAGCAAGAAAATAGTAATCTGCCTATTTAAAAAGAAAATTTAAAACCATATTTCAAGTAAAAACATTGACAGAATCTTAAATTAATGAAAGTTTAAAGACTAGTTTGTCATTGAGCTTCAGGGTGCTTAAACCTTATGCCATTCGGATCTTTTCGGAGGAATGTAGATCCACCACATTATGGTGGTGTAGTGCTGACTAGAGGTGATACGGGTTCTATATTTCATATAGTTTTCCGATTATGGCGTGCCCGGGCTCTTTAGAAGGACGCAGCTGAAAATTGTTTGTTTGTTTGGATTTTTATGGCGCAAGAGCATCTGGGCTATACTGCGCCGCAGCTGAAAACTGACATTTCTATGTCAAAATTCTCCAAGGAATTTATTTTTTTTATTTGTATTAATTTCAGAACAAATTTTGACAAGAACACACAGAGTAAGGGACAAAATTAATAGTAAACATGAAATGTGTCATTTGTGTGCGTTTGCGTGTGTGTGTTAGGGTGACGTGAAAAGAATGTAGAGGTTCGACAAGGCCCACGCTACCAATTCAACTATGTGATTTGTTTCCGAGAATTGTAGAAATACATGTATTTGAAAAGTCGAAGGAAATTCAATAGTATAGTTTAATAATATTTGTTTTTAAATTTAAATCGTAGGTCAAGGGGTTACAGTTATATCTGAAGCTTAAGGCTCGGGCCCAAATTTTCACAAGGTATTTCGGGCTTGGACGGGCTCAAATTGCAAGTCTTCGGGCTCAGGTCCTCGGAAAATGAGCCTGAACTCATCTCTGGTGTTGACGCATTCGTCTATTACGCCAACAACGCGGGTTCTATTCTAAATTGTATCATAGAACGAGCGTTGTTTCCTGCCGACAAGGGATTGGTTCTTCTCAGAAAAATGTTGACCCCGGCGTAGCATGACATTTATTGTTCTTGCGCCATAAACACAAACAAACTAATTTTTGTGTGCACATCATGGCCCTGCGGTGGTACAATGGTAACGTCTCCGTTTGTTGAGCCATTATCCAGGGTTAAATTCCCAACTGTGCCAAAAAAATGGCGCTTATCGTAGTCCGCGTGTTGGTTACCCAGGCCTCAAGGGATTTGGATTCCTCGTGAACATGTAAGCCCCGGCTCAGCATGACACGCATTACCCTTGTACCATGAAGCACAAACAACTTTCTTATACACATGGTTTGAAGCATGATCTTTGATGTCCTTGCACCATAGTACTCTAACTAATGAGCTAAGATTTATGAGTATTTTTGAGAGTACTTTTCCTGTGATTTTGAAAAGTAGAAAGCTACAAAATTAAAAGCTATTAACTCGACTACGCACTTACGTGTTTGTTTGCTACGACACTGTAGTCCGGAGTGTTTGTTCCCTGAGTGAAAGGTTCTGATTCTGTAGAAAATTTTAAAATCACGACGTAGCATGGTCTTCGAATTCGTCACCCCACAAGAAATTAAGGGTAAGGAAGGACCGAACAGAAGAATATCATGGCTTATAAATTTAAAAGGCGAGTTCAGAAAGTTCAACATGACACGAAAAAAAACCAAATTGGATGGTGAAGTGGTGACGCGTTCACCTAGCACGCCGTTATCTCGGGTTCGACTCCCAATGTTGTAAAAAAAGAAAAAACGTTTATGGTTCAACTGCTTACTCTAAGCTAGAGGTTGGTTCCTTTCACCATAAAAGTTCCGAATTCATCGGAAAAACGTTGCTCCTGGTCCCTGCTGTCTTTACACCGTAAAACCCACAAAGATACGGGATCCGCAAAAGTGGTCTACAGTATCTTGCCCCCGATATTTCGCACCCCCTCGGGCATCTCGCCCAATGTAGATAATGAGTAGGCTACAAAAAATGTAAATAATGCACCAAATTTTCAAATAGTAGAGCCCCGGTCATTCGAACTTTGTTAGACCGAAATGACGTTCTATATAATTTGCTTTTTAATTAATATTTTTCAAGTAGAAACCTGTATAATGTTATTTGGCAAAAACGCAAATACAGCGGAAATTGTTTGTGACGAACCCCAGTCATCCGAACTTCGCTTAAACAAAATGACCTTCTATAATATTTTTCTTAATTATTTTTAAGCGGACACTTAATTAAAAATTAGTATTGAAGGCCATTTCGTTTAAGCGAAGTTCGGATGAATGGGGTTCGTTACAAACAATTTCCACTGTATGAGCGTTTTTGCCAAATAACATTAAACGGGTTTCTACTTGAAAAACCATTAATTAGAAAACAAATTATATAGAACGTCATTTCGATCTACCCAAGTGCGGATGACGGGGTTCTACTATTAGAAAATAGGGTGCATTATTTACATTTTTGTAGCCTACACATTTTTTACTTAGGACAAGAAAGCGAAACGCTGGAGCTGAAATGATTGAGGAGAGATATTGGGGTACACTTTTCCGTAAACCCAAACAAACAATATGGCACCTTTTTGTTCAGCAAGTGTGAAGGGTATGATCGCCAATTTAACTGACAAAGTTCGCTATGTGTATATAGCACAATTAAAAGGAGAATATAATTCGAGCAAAAATAATTACCCACACATTAATGCTCGGACTGGACCATCAACGTAGAATTTTCACCAATATTCGGAGCTCGAGTCACATAGTACGGATATATTTATGTTACAATATATTTGAAAATGTTATTAATATTGTTGGGGGTTCGGGTCTCACAGGCCCATACATCTCTACGCCTATGGCTTGAACCCAACAAGACCTTTGGGTTTCCTTACCAAGACTTTAACTGCTAACGCATAAGGCAGTGGTACTTGTAACTTTTCTCATACGATTCATATCTGGTGCTGACGTCCATTTTGCAATAAAGCGTCGGTTGCACCTCAATCTTCGCTTACAATTCCTCATCAATCAGTAATATGGATTATTAGTAATGTTAATATTCATTATCAGTGAGATGACGGAAAGTTGCAACGGGATATATGAAAGAAACTGTAGCACGTTGGATGGCGGACAGTGATGAAGTTGGGTCAGTCGGGACTCTCGCGCAAGTAACAGATCTTGCCTCGCATTCGTGCACCTTGGCCTTCCAGAGCTTTCATTACGCCGATGAGTTCCTCGCAGAAACCATTGCTGCCAACACCTTTGCACAGCAGTGTCCACGCGGTGTATATTGCTCCGCAAGACCAGCCGCCTTCACGCATCCAGACTATGCGACTAGGTTCGAACACGTCCAATTGGGTATGAGATTTTGGACAACGTCGTAACGGCATTATTGGTTGCGTCTCCAGGGAATTGTAAAGCTGACAATAAGAAAAATAAACCGTCCGCTATCTTTACCTCTCTTACATTATGTCAGTTGCGCTATGATCGAAGTTAACACTCATTGGCTTTGAAAATTTAATCATTTGCATACTTGGTCTAAAGGAATTTGCATGGTGGAATTTAGCGGTGAACGGATTATTTTTTAGTGGTGATTCTTTTTTTTTTATGTGTAAATATAAAACAGTCGTAGCTTTACACAAAATACACTAAATATTAGCCTAAACTTCATAAAGCTTTTCAACTTTGATTCTAATATATAATCTATCTTACTATTTATTAGTATAAACAATTATTACAATTTGCAACCATGTGTACGTCCTCATCTTGTTTACCGCAGAATGCCCAGTGCCTTCCTTGAGCCATAAAAATTCAATCAACTATCTAGCCAACCAACGAAACAAATTAAATCATCAAGCGAAAGTTTATACTGCAGTGTACCACTATTTACCACTTAAAAAATATGTGATAAACAAACTGTCCCATTTATGTGCCCCCACATAAATAAATAGCCCGTTTTTACTACCTTCGTTAAGTGCATATATGCATGCAAGCATTCTACAACAGTTAATTTTAGCTTGCTAATCGGCTCGTGAACCTACTGACATATCGTGAACTGCTTTGAAAAATAACTCTTATTTTGACTTTCAGATCGTGCTTAAAATCAAGAAGTGCACGATAGCTTATGTTTAACTTGTACTAAGTGATGGAAGAAGTTTTTGCTTCATAATAAATGGATCTCTCTTTTAACAAGAACATAGAACATCCACGGAATGCTTCTTTGAATAACAATGAGCAAAGGTTGGCATGCGGCGATCCGAGAACTCAGACAGTTGGCTTATGCTGACTTATTAGAGGAATTTTTTAAGACTTAATTAGGAATTTCTTATTTCACTTTCGCCGATATCGCCTTTCTTGACGGTAGCAGGCACCAGTATGTCTTACAAGTGATTGGATTTGCTGTAGTCCTTAAAATGTCTGACGATTAATCATCATGAGATATGCTGACGAATCTTGCCTGTAGAAAGACAAGTATTTGTTGCTGAGGCATTTGCAAGTGTAGTACAATAAAGTTATTTAGTAAATGCCAGATTTTGGTTTACTTGGGAAAATGGCGTTTAGTCATTGGATGCGATTAAACTTACACACAAATGTAAGTATATAGCAAAACCTTAATTTAGTATTTATTTTATCGAAATTCAACCGAATATCTATTTTGTGAATTATTTTTGTGGGACGCCGAAATATTTTTGTGGGAAGCTTAACTATTTTTGTCGGAGACTGAATTATTTATGAGATTCCTTAAAGAAATTTTTAAATAAGGAAAACTGTTCTTTATTTAATGAGCGTTTTTCTTATATTAAAGCTTTTTAAGACATTGTATTCATTCTAGTTTCACGAGCCTTATAATAACCTAACACCAATGCCGCATTTATAAATGGGCACGTTGGGCATTTGTCCAGTGCCCAAAATTTCTGGAGCTGCAAAAGGCTACGGATTTTTTTTAATTGCAAATTATTTACCGTAGAAATCTGTCGATCAGCTCTTCTCGAGAGGATGCCCTCCACCCTTTTTTCTAAAGCTGAAATTCTAAAAAACTGCATGAAACAACCCCCTCCGATCTTGAAGGGTGCAGGGTTTGTTTTATGAAGTTTTTTAAAATGGAGACATTTGGTCGACAGAATTACTACGGAAAATAATTTTTATGCAGTAATTTTTTGTAATCATAAATGTCACCTCTTCCTTATACTCCATAATTTCTTGTCCCATTCGAGGGGAGGAACGGCAATTTTATTTATTTCTGCTAGCACGGGGGGTGGTATGTACGAAATTTGCTTCGAAGTCTAGGAGAAAAATCTTTTTTTCTAGAGAGAGGGAGGCATGAACATACTTCAATGCCTAAACGAAATTTTCTAGGAGAGTTAGCCTATTATTTACGGCAATGGAGGGGGTGCAAAAAAATCATTATGCCCATGGCGCCTTCTACCCTAAATGCGGCCCTGCCTAAAACACATTATAACACGAAAAACTTTCAAACTAACAGTCCAGATTATATCAATGGACTTCTATCTATATATATATATATATATTACGCATAGTGTTTTTCCAATTGAATGGAAGCAAAAGTGTATGCATGCAATTTGTGTACTAAAGTGAAAATTTCATTTATATTTACATTAAATATATTTAATTATAGAATGTTACATCAAAGAGCTATATGGGCACAAGCCCGCCAATAATGAAGAATATATTGCGATTTTACATACACATATGCTATATTATAATGCATAAATGTATATAATATGTGGTTTTGTGTACCCCAATAATTTGAAAACTCTTCGCTCCTGATTACATGGCTGTGTAAAAAGCAAGTTACATAAATGTCCGCAATTACAAAAAGCTGTTTACATGACTATCAGCTGTCACGAAAAAGCTGTTTACATGACTGTCTATATCGTACGTACGATCTCGCTTTGATTTTCACAGAATGACCCTTGCTGTCCTTGCGCCATAAAAATACAACCAACCAATCAGCAAACATGATTATCTGATGTTACAAAAAGCTATTTACATGACTCTGCTGTTACAAAAAGCTGTCGCAAACACCCGTTGATGGTTGCATGGTTGTTTATCGGCGCAGTATAACCTTGCGCGGATAATAGACGGCGATGTATTATAGCCCAAAAACAGCATGATCATGATGCCATGAATCCGCAAAAATCCCATACAAACGAAACAATGCTGTTTAAAGTCCATTTCAAGAGTAATTTAATATACTTTGCATTTTAAGGAGTTTTTTTTGTGTGATTTTGTGACTTCGTTAGCTAAAACTTGGCTCGCGTATATAATCTGCCTTAAATTTTCATTAAATATTAACAGATATATGCTCCGTAATTTTGATAATCCCATGTTGTACATGTTTCGTGAGAAAGTTTTTGCTTAAGCTAAATGTGCACGATGTTAATTTAAACTCCGTTTATCATGGTTTCTACTTTAGATAATTTACCTTTAGGAGCAAACATTTATTTGTCCCATTTTTTTAACTTTTTGGGAAAAAAAGCCCTTCAAAGAAGTGATCAACTAAAATTGAGGTTGAAACACGGTTTTTGATTGTTTTTTTCTCCTACAATATTAAGTTTAATTAAAAATTTAAGCAAACCGCTATCGTGGTGAAGAAACGTGAGGCGATTTTTATATTCTATCATACGGGCTAAAATTCTTTTAATGGCGGATATTTCTTCTTGTCATATTCGTATCCGCTTCGGTGAACACTGTCCGGGAAAAGTCTTGAACTTTAACCAAGCTAATATTTTGGGGAAATTTCTTACGTGTCAAACCTTCCGTGATGGTTTGATAGGAAACGATTTTCGTCACGTCAAGCTGTCTAGAAGGAAAGTTTGGCATAAAATGTTCTCATTCCACATTCTTCAAATAAAAGGAAACAACTTAAAGGATATTATTTTCAATAAAACAATACATGAAGTTAGGGGTCTAGATAGCAAACACTTAGTTGGGTACAATTGCATATTGAATTCCCAATACGCATATTACCTTGTCAGTTCCCCACTGGCAGCACTGTCACCTAGCATGCCATTTATCCGGGTTCGACTCCCAACTGTTAGAAAAAACACTTTTGCAGCCTAACTGCCCACTGTAGTGCAGGTATTGGTTCCCTGGACATTGAGAAGTGCCAATACCCTTTAGAAAAATGTAGATTTACTTCCATAATGTGGCACAATAGAAACATATTCGTCTCTTACATCACGAACTCGGGTTTCAGTTCCACTGGTGTCGTAGAACACGTACCATTTTAATGCATACCGAAGTCTGGAATTTATTTCATGCCCATCGTTTAACTGTGCAAGGATTGATCTAGGCATTGAGATTTTCGAATGCCCTCAGAAAAATGTAGATCCACTTAAATACGGTGGCATAATGGAAACGTATTCGCCTGTCACGACACTAACCCAGTGTTTCTGTTCCACTAATGTGGTAAAATCTGTGCCGCTTTAATGCACACAGTCTAATTGCCCACTGTAATGCAGGGATGTATTTCCTAGACATTGAGAGTTTCGACTTCCCCTCAGAAAAATATAGATCCACATTCCCACAACGGTATAGTGGAAACGTATTTGTATCTCACATCACTAAATCAGGTTCCAGTTCCACTGGTATCGCAGAACCTGTTCCGCTTTAATGCACACAGAAGTCCGGGGTTAGTTCATGCTCACAGTCTAACTGCCCACTGTAGTGCAAGGATTGGTTTCCTAGACACTGAGGGGTTTGAATTTCCTTTCAGAAAATGTAGATCCATTTCCCCATTGTGGCACAATGGAAACTTATTAGCCCCTCATGTCACTAACCAGGGTTTCAGTTCAACTTGTGTCGTAGAATCTGTGCCATTTTACTTCCCAACGAATCCTGCGGTAAAATTTAAGCTCACCGTGTAATTGTCCACTGTAGTGTAAGGCTTGTTTTCGTAGACATTGAAGAATTCGAATTTACACTCAGAAAAATGTAGATCCACTTCCCTACGGTGGGTATAGTCGAAACGTATTCGTCTATTACGTCACTGACCTGGATTCCAGTTCTACTGGTGTCACAGAAACCGTGCCGTTTTAATGCCAACCGAAGTCCACTTGGCAAGAGACGTTCAAGTTCCTCAGAAAATTGAAGGTCATGGTGCGGTATGACCTTTACTGTCCTTACACCCTAAAAGAACCAACAAACTTGCTTTTCAACCGTAATGGTAAAAATTTCCGCAACTTTCCGCATAATGTGTTTTATTGGATTTTTAAAAGCGTATGAACGCGTTTCGGACTGATGATGCTGTCCTGTATGAAGAATGGACCGTAGTCAGAACGAAGTTGTGAACGCATTAGTCTTATTTATGTCTTTACAGGATAAAGAGAGCAAAGAATATGCTGCATGGTGACATACTATATATTTTCGGGTAAATTAACCCTCTGCTGGCATGGGACCAAACCCCGCACTACGATAGGCAGAAAAATGGCACACGTCCTACGATACAAATACTAATTGAACCATGATCAATAAAACGATAGACGAATGCATTATTACACCACAGTACGCCAATGGACCTAGGTTTTATAGAGAAATCCGAACCCTTTAAGAACTAGGAAACCGACGCCCGAACTGCAATGAACATGTATGCCATTAGTATTTTTTTTTCATACGGACATCCTATCACATTGTAAGTTTTTTAATAATATTTGTATATCTAATTATTGTGCAACGTTGATGGTGATGGATCACAGACAAAATTCGAGGAGAGCCTTGTTTATCAATTGTATAAAAAAGTATTGCAATAAGTTTTTTTTAAAATTAGATATTATTCAGCTAATATATAATGGTCAAACTGTATAAGTTTATATGAATCGTCAATTTTGATTTAGGTTTAATAAACAATTAATTTACTTCCATTTACTTACAAACATTTAATTATTGTTTTTGTTTATCGTATTCGGAATTAATTTGGGGCGCACAATAAAATAACGTTAATATTCCGGTAAATATAGTTTTTTGCTATACAAGAAAACACATATGCAAATGAAATAATGTACAATATTATCTATATCGAACACCTAATATTTTGTTTGCTACTTCGCAAGCTAGAAAATTAAATTTTACGAAAAACTGTACAGAGAGACTTTTTTTATTTCAGTTTTATACAAAGAACTGAGAAAGGGTTGAAACAAGATTGTTGGGGATTTTATTTTTTCAAAATTCTCTTAAACTCAGCATAACGCATAGGTATTTTTCAAAATTTCTCTTCTGCAGTATCCAATATAAAACAATATATATATATATATATATAACCACATATATATGGTTAAGAAAAACTAACAAAGGAATAAGAAACCTTTCCACAAAATCTCCTCCACGCTAAATGGCGACCATGTTGGACAGCAGACACCAAGAACTCTCAATACCACTATGAGCAGTTCACTAGCGGAAATAGACCAATCAGAGTATATTTTACAGAGATAATGACATCCACTTCAATTTATAGTAGTAAGCTGGAGTTAATGGTGCTGCCAATGGTACAGCCAACTGTGAAATGCTCGTGGACTAATGACACTTTAAATAATCTAATCAAACTCAAATTATATCCTAAATATCACTTTGAAAGCAACTGAGATAAATGTTTGAGTTTAACTTTATATCAAATTAATTCCAATTAAATCATTCCTAATAAAACTCTACAAACATTCCTTTCTCAGAATTTTATGCGATATTAATGCCATAATTATGTAGAATAAGGCGCATTAAAATATCTATTACTTTAGGTACAATATATCCCGATTTATGAAATAAAGTTTTACCACAAAATGTCGATATTTCTTATTACTATAGGAGCACTTACTCCTAATTTTTGCTAAATATTAAAACCATAAAGTTTTGCCTTATCAATTCACCACAGGGAATTGCATAATTTAGTGCACATCTTGCAATCTCATGGCGATATAATTAATTCACAACGAAAGTATGTAAATAATTTATAATAGCAACACATGAACGCAGTTTTATATATATATATATATAATATGATTGAGCCTAAATCTTTCCCAAAGAAACCAAACTCTTTTTTCGGAAAAAGTATTTTATTGCCGTGAGTGGAAGTGCTCCTCATCAAATATAGAGCATAAATCAGTGCTTCCGTTCACGTTATGAGAAACGTAGGCTCCCATTTATGAAAGCAAATGGGCAATAATTTCTCCTGAGAGTGCAGTATTTCGCAATATTCAACAAATCGACTTCGGGAGCTCATTAAGAAACTTCTAGATATTTAGAAACATTTCTTACAATGCTCCCAGCGGGAGAAAAGCAATTAATAGATAATTTTAAAGATTTATTTCATTTTGCTTCAATAACTTGTAGTTAGGCAACTTAGTTTTTAACGTTTTCGTGGTTTATGAATCAGCTAATACACTTTGTTAAAACTAAATACCAGCACAATTCTTGTGATTTGGAATTCAAAGTGTGAATACACTAAATAAACAATTACAGGTTATAGTAACTAAAATTAATAACTATTAAAATTAGTACGTAATTCAAGATACTGCGATTTAAATTGAGTATAGTAGTTATCTTAAACAATAAATATACATCAACATTATACAGACGAAAAATAGTAAATTTGAAGTTAAAGGGCCATAAACTTTATTCGAATTATCGAAATATTATAATTAAAAAGGTTTTAATATGAACACTAAAAGGGACCCTAAATATCAACCCAGTCAGTCAAAACACGTTTTTTAATACATATGCGTACACCTTTAAAAATTATTGTGTTCTTTTTTAAAAGATAGAAAATTTAAATTAGCTTTCCTGTTAACTTTTTGAGTATTTGTATATAGTTCTATTTTATCAAGTGCGGAAAAAATGTAAACACTTTCGTTCGGCTCACCTTCACATATTTTTTTAACTTCAGCTTTTTTTCCATGGCTTGTGGGCATGTAGGAAATCTATCTTTCTAGGAGTTCCATTCATCAATAATTGACTGTTTCGCTCTATTTCGTTTTTTATCTGAAGTTAAAATATTTAAATTATTGTACCCAACATAAGCTAAAACTTCGGCATCCATAAAGATATGAAAAATTTTAAATTCTCGTCAATATTTACAAAACTAGTGTAACTTTACGTCAACATTTACAAACGAAAGGGAATCTTACGTCAATATTTAGAAAATAACGGGGTAAAAAATATCCGCCTCTTGTTCTATATTTTCCCAGTTTTTCCCGCTGATTTTTAATTTCTTAAATTTGTTTAGAAATGTTCACCAAGGAAATTATTCAACTAAAAATATGGAATTACATTTATTTGCATCTGCGTAGAAGGAAAACCTTTGAATTAACAAAAAGAAACTTTGAGTTTCAAGTGTTTTTCTTCTCATTATTTTATTATGCAAATTAAGGTACTTCGGAGGAACTTTGGAGGACTTTGGAAGTTCGAATTTTTCAAATTTGTTTTTATATCCATGGACAGTGGCCTAACTAAGTTCGAAGTATGGGAGGTGAGATTACATCTCAATGCTCCGCATACAACATTCATTTTTAACTTTAGTTTTTCTAGGGAAGTCGAAACTATACCCTTATCCCTTCAATTTCGTCAGCGTTCTTGGACCAGAGAGGTTATATACAAGTTAAAGAAATAGTCAGTTGGAGTTCCCGGGATGCCTATTTTTCCATACACTAAAACGGGAATTCGTTAGTTATTACTTGGTTGTTCTATGGAGAATATTGGTTAGAATGTTTTAAATGAAATCTTTCTATTTTCTGCAAAGATTTTTCAGCGTCTGCTGAACTATTTCACAGAAAGATTTGGAAAACCCTCTATGAAGGTGCAACTAACAGACCTCAACAAGATTGCCTCATTTAACGACTAATCGCTCAAAATTTTCTCAAAACACACAAAGATGACCAATATCTGAATTTAGATGGGGCTCTTGTTCTGTTTTTTCCTGTTTGACAAATAACTGCACATTTTGTTATTAAATATTTCCGGCTAATTGACATAAATAGGGAAAGATAAATTTCAAACATTGATAACGAAGCTATTTCTGTGTACCACAGTATTGTCTGCGTATACAGGATGTATCCAAATTCTTGTTCATTTTAAAAAAAAAAAGAATCCAACAGATTTCGATGTTACGGTTCATTCGCGTTGCTATTTAAAATGTCAGTATGTTGAAATGTTGCTAGGTTTTTATAAAGTTCCTTCTTCTTTCTTTCTTTCTTTTTGGTTTTACGGCTCAAAGACTACAGTGGTCATGCTGCGCCGGGACCTACTATTTTCCAAGGAATCCGAACCTCTTAAGGCCCAGGGAACCAAACCCCGGACTACAGTGAGCAGTGCGATCTTTTATGAGATCTCTGAGTAAGCGTTCTTTATTGCACGGGGGAACCCGGATTAGCGGCGCACTTGGAGAAGGCGTTACCACACTGCGCCACCGCAGGGCAAATTTCCTTTTTGAGAACCATAGTAATTATTAAACATAATTTATAACGTAGTGTTGCATTAAATGGGTGGAATTTTAAGATCTTCGGTGAAGCTTTTTCCAATACAAAATGGATTTTTTCCTGAAAAAATCCATAGTAGATGATATTTAATTAAATTTAAAAAAAAGCAGTGTCCCTGCCATAGGCGTACGCAGAAAGTTAATAAGGGGGTGGTTACAGGTTCAATGGGGTTACGTAGCCACAGCTCATATGTTAAATATACAAAATTTCATTGCAATGGGGGTTACAATCCCCCATCGACACTGCCTGCGTTCGCCAATGGTGTCTGCATAGACATTCTATTGGCAAATATGCAAAAATTATTACCTGCGAATCTTATGTACGGTGTATTTATTTTCATGAGTTTAATAAATGGAGTTATAGTAACACCTTAAGCTAATTATTACTAAAGATGTTTGATTGAATCCTATAATTGGGTGCACTTAACCCAAGGTGCATGCTTACAGATCAATGACATAAATAGAAGTAGAAATGATAAAAAGTTTACAACGAATTTTTTACATTTAAACACCATTCTGTATAAAGCACCATTACAACAATGCTCATAAATTTAATCATAATAATTCGTAACTTAGGAAAATCTATATTTATATTTAATACATATTAACGCGTAATGAACGTATTATAAAATAATGGATATGTAGGAATATATACGTAAATAGAAAATCGCCGTCGGTGGCCCATTACCTCATTGTTTTTCGTTCAATGCGATGTATTTTACAAAACGGGTGTTAAAGTTTCATTAAGATTTTCTCAAATTTAGTCAACTTCATCAAAATATAAATGGTCCTTTATATATAGTATATGTGTCCTTGTATATAGAGTACCCAGCTGGTTAAATTTTATAATTTTTACTTGAGACCAGTCACCGGAAAATGCAAATTGTTTTTCTAAACTATGTGCAATTTGTTATACTTAAATTTAAATTCAAGACTGAATGTAATATTTAACCCTTGTGAAAAAAATAAACATTATTATTATTTTTTTCACGCATTGTGTCAGACGGCCAAATTAGTTTAATTACATATTGAAGCAATATTATATAAAATAAAACACATAATCACAGTTTAAATTAATAAAGGGGTTTATAGCTATTTCGAAAGTACGATTAGACTTCCTTATTTAGAACCCCAGACACACTAAAGTGTTAAAATGCTAACAAATTTTTAGCATGACTTGAAAACTTTTTAGCATGTGTACCATATTAGTATAACTAAGATTCTGAAGGAGGAAACCTAAACGTGCTTATGAAATAGTTGTAAACCGATTTATTTATTTAAAATATGATAATGTGCTTTATTTTATATAACATTTACTCGCAGTGAGTCGTATAACTTTATTATATAGAAGTAGATTTGAGCTAAATGAATAGCCTAGGATTCCACTGCTCATTATAATATTACAGTAACAATAAATATTGTGTTTTTTTGTGAAAATATTAACATATACTTGTTCATATCAAGTTATGTTATAGAAATATATTTTTATATCAAATTAGTTGGCTTTAATATATTTAGGGACTTAATAATAATAATAATGTTTATTTGTCACAAGGGTTACATATTGCATACAGTCTTGAATTTCAATTTAAGTATAATAAATTTCACACAGTTTAGAACAGACAATACAATTTGCATTTCCCCGTGATGGGTCCCCAGTTTAAATTATAAAATTTAACCGGTTGAGGACCCTATTAATCCGCTGGCGCACAAACTCCGTTTAATAAGTATACAATTAATTTCTTTTTAAACAATCTTATATTATTAATATTTTTAAGATTATTTGGTAATTCATTCCAAAGCTTTATTCCCATATATTCAATTCCTTTCTGTACATTTCCGTTCTAATCTCTCGTAGCTTAATTTGGTTGCTTCTTCTTAAATTTCTATTGTTTTCGTGATATTGGATATCAATATTATCCAAAATGTTTTCCTTCTATTATCCTTTCATACATTAGTTCTAGCGTACAATATTCATTGATTTTATCAATTGGTAATATACCATATTTTACAAATAATGTAATGTAACTTAAGCTGGTGTTTCGTTCGATGGTTTTTAAAAATTTATTCCGTACGGATTTAATTACCTTCATGTTGTTCTTATTCAAATTTTCCTATATACAATTGCAATAAATCAGGTGACTATATAGAAAAAGATAGTACAGACTCAGTAACACATTCTTATTAACTTCACGTGACAATTTCTTTATAATTCTTGTTCCCGAACTGATTTTTTTTTTTTTTTTCAATTTGTTTATTCCAATATAAATCGTTCGTTAATGTTACTCCTAAGAAAACTTAACTGGCTATATTCAACAGGAGTGTAAAGAACAAATTCCACCTCGTGCTGGCTCTGTCGGCAGTATGCCAACTGCGCCGAGAAATTACAAAAAATCAAAGAAATTCCTACGTCAAAATCACACAGTGACTTTTTTGGTGAAGAATGATACTTTTTGAAGGGCACAATTTAAAGAAATAAGAAATTTGAGTCTATTTAATTTTGAATGGTGTTTCGATAGAATTAAAAATATTTTGGTTTCTAAAAATAAACTTTTATTTTTTTTGCAGCTACATGATACAGTTTTAAACGCAAAAATTTTGGTTAAACATTTTATTAAAAAAATATCTTATAAAATCTGCTATACAATTAATTATTATTAATCCTTTAAGTAATATGGAAGTTATGTACCAATACGTGACATTCTATTATTATGCATCTTGTACTAAATTTAACCGAATTTTATAGATTGTTTATCCTTACTTTTGTGTTGCGCTTATTTTTATACTTTTACCCATATTCTTTGTGCATAATTACTGCAAACAAGAAGTAATTTTAGTCCTTTCAGTTAGTTTTCATCGATTTCTCAATATTCTGTGAAAGTTTGTATTCAAACTGTGTCTGCAACTTGAAAAAATATTCCAGAGCAGTCGAAGTAGAGAATACAGAATATACATCACATTTAACAATGTTTTCAGCCCTTCTTTTTAAAGCAGCCTTGTCTTGAAAGTTATATAATTGTAAACTGCAATTTAATACGTTGTTTTCTGTTGCAAATATGCAAGCTCAATGTGCTTAAAAATGACCAATCTGTGCTTTACTAATGTGTAAATTAATTATTAATGTACATGTAAAATTATAATTTTCAAATACAGAAGTAATGTGTATAAATCTTAAAACTTCAATTCAGTTAAAATTTATTTTGGGGCAGATACAAATACAGATTTCCATATAAAACAACATACATACAGAGGGTGTTTACACACTTTTAGAACGACTTCGGTGCCATTTTTTAATGTTTAAAATGTAAAGATTATTTTTTTAAATATTCCATCTGATAACCTTGTTTTTGAACTATAAGTCTGCATCATGCTTTCCATGATAGAAGGGCTTTTTGCAACGTTTCCAGAGGTACTGCTTGCCATTCCTGTTCCACAACTTTCCAAAGTCCATCAATGGTAGTGGGTTTGCGCTTAGAGAGTGTTCTTTTCAGCAAAACAAAGGTACAAGAGTACATTGGAGAAACATCAGTGGGCTTTGCAGCAATATTTTGAACAGGTTTATATGCAACACTTGCATCAGTTTCCATTTTTTCAAGGAATGCAGTGGTAGTTTTCGAGGTATGACTGCTGGCTTTGTCTTGATGCAGTTTTATACTCTGAAAATCGTTGGAATAAAAAAAATGGAATTTCTTCTGTAAATATTGGATGCAAAAAATTCTCCTGATAATATGATGAGTTGATTTTAACGTTGTTTTCCAGTTTTTTTTATTTTTAATTTCCCATTGTAAGAGAAACCTGCGACAATCATAAAGCCTTTACTGAAGCTTTCTTTGCATTCTCGGAACCAAGTTTGGATATTTTTTTCTCCACGCTTGCGATAGTAAATGGACCTTTTTTTTTGTTACAATCATTTAGATAAACCCCTGCTTCATCAAGGGTAACAACGTATTTCCATTTATCTCCTGATAAGTAATTTTCATACAGGATTCTGCAACTTGTCTTGCGTTGAGCCACATGTCTCGACAAAAGACGGTGAAGATTATGTTTTTTAGCTTTTTTAAGTTATAAATCTTGGTTTATTATTTTATTTACTGTTGCTACAGAAGTATTTAAAGAGTTTGCAATTGATTTCTGCATCGGGGGATTTTCTCTTGTTACCAGTGATCTCACTTTAGAAATATTTGCAACAGTATGTATCTTGTTCGGGTATTCATTTGGAGTCCTCTTTTTATGTAGAAGTTCTGATTGACGGTCTTTCCCTTTTCGATTAATAATGTTGCTTATTTTGCACTTAGAAATCTTTATACCATGAGTTTCACAACGTTTTTAATAGTGGAATAAGAATATTTCTCTTCGGAAAGCGCAAAAACGTATCCTTCGATCCACAGCTTGTTTACAGGCGCCATTTTGAATGAAAAATGAATTTGAAAGTAGCAGACGATAATCTTAATTTGAAATAATAACATGTTGCCAGATCCATTTTCCCACAAAATATTTTCATTTTTTAATCCTCTATTGAAATCGTTCTAAAAATGTGTAAACACCCTCTGTATAATAGATCTGCCCTGAAAGACATGGGTAGAGACTATAAGGTCTGACAAAGCCCCGACTGCTCGAGGCAAAATAACTAAATAAATTAAAATAATTATAACAAGCATAAATCAATAAAGTTATGCAAAAAATCAGTTTTACAAAAGATATTTATATAAGTATTTTTCAATTTAATTTTAATCAGGTTTGATAATAAAAATGTGCATCAAAATGCGTAATTAAATAAGTGTCGTATGTTGCGATAGGTATGGTTGTCGGTAAGGGTATTATTTATTTAGTCCATCTTTCACCTCCATAAATTCCATGTGAAACTAACAGGTCATTTGCAGAAACTGACGGCTTTAGTTATTTTTGTGAATAGATGGGCCAGAAACATCGTTGTTGCATAATTCGTAGGGAGAACTAATGAGATTCTTTCAAGCATGCCATTGATATAAATTGTCTATCTTTGCATATAAATATGTTTATGACAACGCCAGTCTTCCTTTCAATAAACTACGTTTTTATACCTGTCTGCCACCAGGTGGGGCATAAAGAGAATTATAACGTTCCCAGGTAATAAGGAATTAGGGCGATCATTTCTACTCAACATGCTTGAAACTGTCATGTATGGGCCCTGCGGTGGCGCAGTGTGGTAACGCGTTCGCCTAGTACGCCGTTAATCCGGGTTCGACTCCCAACAGTGTACAAAGAACGCTTACTCAGAGATCTCATAAAAAGATCGCACTGCTCACTGTAGTCCGGGGTTTGGTTCCCTAGGCCATAAGAGGTTCGGATTCCTCGGAAAACAGTAGGTCCCGGCGCAGCATGACCATTGTAGTCTTTGAGCCGTAAAACCACAAAACAAACAAACTGTCATGTATGTTTTTGATGTTTTGTGTGTGTGTGCATGTCTCATGAAGAATTGCCGGTATTTTGTGCTATTTAGTCAGCTTTATTTCAAATACTGCATGTTCATTTAGCTATTTGAAGTTAATATCGCTGGTTAAAATTTAATTACCGATTCGGTCATCGCACTTGACATGATATGGAAATTATTTTCCAATTATATAACGATTACACACGCTTTGCTGCGCCTCACCTGATATTTACTGGATTGTAAACGACGTGGAGTTAGATGTAGATTTGAAGATAGGAAATATTACAGACAGTGAGACGGAACCTTTTAGGAAACGATTTTAGTTTAAGTTCCTAAATTGAAACTTGTCCCATGTTTTCACCATCTACCGTACCAGAAAGCTAATGCCAACTCCCTTTTAAAGTAGAATAATTTAATATACGTTTCTATAATACATATTACATTTTGAAGGATAATAACAAGAAAAATGAATACGTTTTAAATAAGTAATAACTATTGTATAGATTTCATATTTTAGATACCTAAGCAGGAAAAAAGCATCGGACATCCGAAGTTTGGATTAACGACGCTATCTAAATAGCATATTTTTTGATCCATAAATCAGATTTGACGTCAAAATTATATATAGTGCCAAATCGCACTGCGCTATTCATTGCTTTCGCATCATCAATCATATTCGCACTGTGAAAATGATGTCGACAATATAATAAGTTTTGTAGAAATATTTGCATCAAATACGGATGCAGACATTTGTACTCAGTCATAGAAATGTCAACGAAATCGTAAATAAACACTTTATAATTCACATCGCTCTTTGCAACGAATATGACATAAATGGAAAATTTAAATTTTACAAGGGATTTGGAAGAACGTTTCACTATTGCTGGGCCTTGGACAAGGAGTGTGTTTAAAGGTTGAATCCTCTTTTCAATAAGTATATTACAAGTCTCTTATGGAAAAAAAAAACTATCAAATGCCCAATTTTCAGCAAAAGATCCGCCCCTCCATTTTTGAAACCCTGTGAGCGGGCCTACACTCTTACGTACATGATTAAAAATTTCATTATATTATAAGTGATATAAGCTTTCACTACAACGTAAGTGATATAAAATTTTATTACACCACGAGTGACCTAAAATTTCTCTATAACAGATATGACTTAAAATTTCATTGTCATAAATGACTTCGTTTTGTAATATAGCGAACTCAGATTTGACTGTGATATGCGTGATATAGTATTTCACGATAAGACGCATGAGTTAATGTTTCACTATAACACACATGATTTAATGTTTCACTATAACACACGTGACTTAATGTTTCACAACAGTACACGTGGTTTAATTAATGCTTTACTGTCGTGTTATGTTTATGTTTACTTAACCGCAGCTCACAGCTATTATTTATATAACATATAACTCGTGAGCTCGTTCTTGAGATGTTCTCGATTTGTTCTGTATTATTATTAGTTAGAATAAAAGCTTGGGTTCTGTTCTCTACGTTATTACGAGTCGAATAACGTTAGATTGTACCGAAATCCGTACTCCATAATGGAAGCAGTTAACAAAGAGATGCAACAAGAGGGTGTGCTTCTACAGCAAGAGTGTGTGCCGCTACAGCAAAGGGGTGTGCCTCTACAGCAAGAGGGTGTGCCTCTACAGCAAGAGGGTGTGCTTCTACAGCAAGGGGGTGTGTCTCTTCGTCAAGGTCAAATTAGACCCAATGATTACTTGAACGTACGACCACCGCCTCCATTAGGACTAGATTCACCGGATCTTCCGAAGTCCTGGAATACATGGCTACAAAGCTTTCAGTGATATGCGACGTTAATAGATCTGGAAACCAAGCCACCATCGGTTCAAGTAGCACTTTTCATATCAAGTATAGGTCATGAAGCAGTGAGTATATATAATGCATTTTCTAGTGAATCGAAGTCGTTGTTGTCGAAGTTAATAAGTGCGTTTTATGGGTATTTAACGCCGAAAGTCAATGTAACCTACCAAAGATTCCTTTTTAGTAAGATGGTTCAAGCTGGAGGAATTTCATTCGGTGACTTCGTAACAGCATTACTCAGTAGATGTAAATCGTGTGAATTTGACGCATTGCACGAACGACAGCCTGGTTAGAAACAGATAGTAATAGGCGTGTACAATGATGTTAATCGAACGAAGCTGTTAAACTGTTAAAGCAGTAGATAACTTTACATTAGATAGAGCGATCCAAATCTGTAAAGCTAGTGAAATTGCTAGATCCCAAATTAATAGTATGAAAAATGAACTCAAGGTAGAAGCAGTAAAATTACATAAAAGTAAAAATAAACCCAACCACTATCGGCAGAACAAATGTGGAGACAAAATAAACCAAGAGGGAACAAATTCGATAAGCGTAATGAACTCAAAAGGTGTTGTAGATGCCGCAGCGCTAAAATTCATAAAAGAAGGAATGCCCAACATTTAATAAATAGTGTAATGCGTGTCATTGATTTAATTACTTCGCGAAGTTTTGTAAAACTAAGAATATAGCTCAGGTGACTCAAACAAACGACTGTAACACCAAAACTCAAAGTCAAGGTACTGGAGTAGAAAACGGAAAATCAAATATAGACAGGCTCGGAAAATTTAAATGCAACAATGACCAAGTAATAAATTTCAAACTAGATACGGGAGCGCGATGTAATGTACTTCCAATTGATCTTGCAAAGAAAGCTTGAAGGTAATGTCATCGATCGTAAAATCATTATTGTCGTTTTCGAATCATAAAATTGATATGGTAGGTGAAACGTACGCTGAATTTAAATTAAAAGGCGATATTCATATTATTGAGTTTTTATTTGTCCGTAGCAACGTTCAACCAATATTAGGAATTTAGAAATCACTCTCCAGAGCTGGTCAGAACGTGTTTTGGCATAAGATGAACGAAGACTTTGAACGTTACGTTACTAACTGTGGAGATTGCTAAAGACATTAAAGAGATAAGCCTGAAAAACCTATACTTCTTAATCGCATACCTGAACGAATTTTGCAGATAGTCGGCATGGATATATTTACGTTAAATCAAGAAAATTTCCTCATAATCGCCCAGAACTACTCCTAATTTTTCGAAATTAAAGAACTTTCCAATCTCACATCCTCGAAAGTGATCCGTTCACTTAAAGAAGTGTTCGCTACTCACGGAATTTCCGAGCTACTTTGTTCAGATGTAGGCACCCAGTTAAGATCGCCCGAATTCCGAGCATTTGCCGAAGAATTTAACTTTCTTGTCTAAACTTCAAGTCCACAACATAAAAAGGTCCAATGAATTAGCAGAGCTTTATGTGCAAGAAGCCAAGAATCTACTCCGGAAATATAAAACCGATAAGTCGGATATCTACCTGGCACTGATAAATGCATGCAACACTCCCCTCGGAAATTTAGTTTTTCCAGCACAATGACTATATAGTACGAGTATAAAAGGAATACTGCCTACAACCGATAACTCATTACTTCCTAGACAGTAAAGGACGTTCATTCATACTTCAGCAACCTCAGGTCTAAAGGGAAGGTATACAGAGTCCGCGATTTTAGGAAATCGCTTCAGTTCCAAGTAGGTCAAAAAGTATTGTACAAGGCTGCATATAGGAATTGGAGACCTGCAGAAATTATCTCACGTTTGATCGAACCGCGGTCATTTTTTATCCAAACTCCAGATGGATTGAGACTGAGAAGGAACACATTGTATCTGAAGCATGGCTTGGTAAGTAAAATATTACTAAGAGGCGAAGGTGACGATTGCCCAAGTAGTCCAGTAGCCGCCAGCGGCTTGACGATCTTACCAACACCACCATCTATCCCTCAATCAGTGAGACTGTTTAAGACTGCATTAGGAAATTGCCATAGTACCAGTAACTATATAACCAGATATGGACGTAAGTAGTATAGCGGTCCTTGCACCCCGTTTCGAAAATGGCCGCCGTTTTCAAGATTGCCTCCATAGCGGACTATGTCCATAACCTCCAAAATGGTGGCCGTGTCTCTCACTCTCAGAGCACGAACGTATTTTTTTCGTTTATTAAATCCTGCTTTTTTTAATGAGTGTCCTGCGCATAGACTCGGGCTAATTTTTATTAATTATTTCTTTTTTTTTCTTTTTAATTTTTACAGTAGTTTATTAAATCCTTATAATTTTGATCTAGTTGCTTTTATATTAATACATACTTTTCCACGAAATTCTTTAATTATCAGATTGTTAAAATTCGGGAATTACCGTATATTTTCGGTTTTAATTTGTATTTTCTGATTGATATTAATTAGTATGGCTGTCATTGATGGGCTTATTTTTATCGTACGTATCGGAATTTTCCTCGACCTTATTTTCATTATTTATAACTTTTTCCATCTATTTTATTCATTATTTGTATTCCAACAAGAGCCCTCTGTTTTATTAAATCCTTATTTTAATCGAGTTAATTTTATAGGAATATTGTTTTTCCGCCAAATGAATTAGTAATTATCAAATTGCTAAAGTTCGGGGATTACCGTTTTATACTCGCTGATTATACTTACTACTGCAATGAAAGTTTTTTTTATTTTTATTCCTACAGGAATCCAATGTTTTATTAAATCTTTGGTTGGATCGAGTTAATTTTATATGAATATCAATCTTCCTCTACAAGTTTTTTTTTGTAATTATCAGATTGTTAAAATACGGGGGATAATTTACTGGCTGATTATTTTTACTGCAATGGAAGTATTTATCTCGGGCGGACTACGAAGCGTACTCCGTTAGTTTTGGATGCTGAATGAAGACGAAGAGCGTTCTTCAGTAGTTATCCCCCTCTCTTTTTTTCTTATTCTTAGAGTCCAATCAGAAAACAGTTTCAGCAATCCTACAATTCTGTTTATACGTGCGCCTCTTTTTTATAAATCCGACGTTTTGCTTCCTGCCCTTTGACCCCGGTGGCTTATATAGTCCAGAAAAAGAATAATTCACCGAGCTAATTCCGATATCAGTATGCGTCCAAGCCAATTATAAAAAGTATTGAAGTGTTCCTACCTAGCTGCTAAAATTTCCCCTAAAAAAATAAATTCTTCTCGAATATCCCTCTACGACAGGTCATCATTTATTTATATCCACGCTTTTTTTGGAAGTTGGGTAGCGTCAAACGTTCTTTCCACCTTCTGGTATCTACGTTTTCCTTTTAACTGTCCTGGGTGATGAGTTTATTCCAGTTTAGGGGCATTAATTTTTCTTTGGTCGGTGATTCCTTGTTTACAAATAAGCAAGTTTGGTCTGAGAAAAGCGATTTAAATTTTCCTGAAAAAGATAATTTTTTTCGAATGCTCCCGGCTAATTGGTTTCCATTCCCCGTTACAGTCCAAATTGCATTTTATCGGTCTGATATAAAATGTTTATTAACCATAATGAAGGGGTAATGTTTCTGAAAACCGCGTACATCTTGTTTACAAACAACCCAAGTTCCGGGTATGGGGGGGGCGATTTCCCCCTCTTCTCGGACACAGGGCATGTACCGTCTGGGATGTGCTTCCCCCTCTCCTCTCGGAGATGGCGTATTCATGGGGGGGGGGTCAAGAGTTCACCTCATTATCGTATTGGTATAAGGAGTTTTGTATTTGTCCCCAAGTTATACATTATATGTTTTTTGCTTTGCATTGGTTTCATCCGTTTTCTCATTTTCGTGCCTTCAATGAGTGAAATTTTACTGGGTTTGGAATTTTTGATGATTTCTAACTAAAACCTAGCTCATACCTTTAGCTCTCTCTTCACTTCTTCTTTATTAAAACTAAAGACATGCACTTTCGGTCTTAGAGAGAGATGAATTCTCTATTTAATTTTCCATTAATTTCATCTTTTCTTCTGATGTTTATTTTTTTATATTTCTGCAAGGGATACGATCGAATGAATATTCACCCGTATTTAAAAGCGATCGAAATCCGTGTCATGACTTTATACCAGTCGATTTTACTTTTATAAAAGAAACTATCTATATCCGTATGCAGAATTCGCACATCAACTTTATTCACATCGTGGTTTCATTATGTCATAATAAAAAATACACAATAATGTTTTTAAGATATCCAGGATAGATATTCCAGCATATATAGATTTTATTGAAAATTGATTTCGTCATGTGAACTTGTACTAGAAAGTTACCATCTTCGTCATTCTTCAAATTTATCCAATCCTTAAAGCTTGGCTTTGAAATCAACATGTTCCAATTTTTTCTCTCATCAGCCGCCAGACTAAATTTTTTCTATTTCTCATGCTTTCTATTGTTTTCCCGAATACTGACTTATACATAAGCTTATAAAAATCTCTTTGCGAAACCAGTCTTTGCTTCTTTCCTCTTTTCAGTGTTTTACTGAATATGGGATTTCAATTAGTCTTTGCAGGAAGCTTATCCCTCCATTTTATTTTTTTTACATGCAGCTCAACTGACAATGTTTGTTTGAGAAACAAATGATGAGCATCTTATCTATGCTTATCGTTTAATGTGATATCTTCATTATGCATTTGATAGACAATAGTTAATATCAACGTCTAAAATATAGCCTTCCCCGTTGTATCCTTTGTCTGGTATATTTTCAATATTTAATGCTTAATTTTCTTGAAAGGATATCCACTCAAAGTTCTTGCATATGACTATCACCGTATACTTTAATAACGAGAAAACAATTAAAATTACATATTCAAATAAATATACTATGGGTTTTCCAGATGCTCTAAATTATGTTTTTCAGTGTTCTATATTCCTTATTATCCCTTGGGTATTATACATGCCAATGCGTTATTAGAATTGATCAGTGTTTTTATATATCTTTAATTTAAGTTTTGTTTTATCTTCAAATTGCAACCAAAGAAATTAAACAAGACTTACTGTGATTTGACATAGACCTGAGGAAATTTTCATATTCGTATATACTAGGAAATACCTGAAAATAATTACATTCTAAAGCTATTTTTATTCCCACTTAGTTTTTTTATAAGATTACTTCTTTTTGAAATTAAGTTAATTTAAATGTAATATACTTCTGTGTATGGTTTTCCTTTAATCCTAAGCAACGATTTCAAGATTATAAATTATTTACCTGTGTTTAGAAGTTTTGTCTTGAAGCAATGTGACTTTCGAATATTGTCTTGATGTGAAAGCTTTTATTTTTCCACCAAAAAAATAAACAATCATTGATAAAAAAATTTTGCTGTTAAAAGTGTTCCTTATTTAAGATTTGTTTTAGTGCAGAAAATTTAGATACACTAAAATTTTTTATGTATTTTTGAAATAATCTCACTTAAATATCCAAGAAGCACTTTTACTATTTAAGATGATTACGTAGTTAAGACTTTTTCTAAAGATTAAGTAAATATATTAATTTATTGTGATTTTACGTTACAAAAAACATCAAATGCTATATTGCGACGGAAACTAAACTCCTGCGAGGAAATCGAACATATATATACATATATCTTTTCCTCTTAGTTACACCATTTTCCAGAGGAAAAGGAAAACAAAATATTCTATTTTTTTCTTAGTTACAAAAGTGTAAAAACAAAATTTTTCTAAAGTTTAAGATGTTTTGTGATTCTACACTACAAATGGCATGTTGTGTCAGAACTTACACTTTCGCGAGCATTCCATATCTATATCCATCTAATTTTCCTTTTAATTTGAAAACAGTTTCCACTTTGGACAAGTCATCCCTTGACTAAAAAAATCCTAATAATTTTTAATCATTAAGTAGAATATATATAGTTTTTAATTATTGTTTACACAATTTTCTTCAACTATAAAATTATTTATACGTTTTTCTAAAACTAGGAAAAAAATATTTTTTTAACTGTTTTAATCTTAAAATTTCTTAAATATGTTTTAAGTAGGTACACTTTTTTATACAAAGTTTGTCATAGAAAATTGTTCTTTAAACATAAAACTTTTTCATTTTACACTTAAGTAATTAGAACTTTTCTGAAGGAATTTTTTCATTGAGTTTTTAAACACTAAAACTTTACAAGTTGAGAAAAAAATATTTCACTCTAGTTTGGTACTTTAAGAAAAAGGACGTAAAAAATTCGCTCATGTACATTAAAAGATCTAGTAAAAATATTTTTTTCCTTGACTAAAAAAATCTTATTTTTCACATTAAGTAAATATATATATATATATACATATATTATTATTTAAACATTTTTTTTTAAATATGAAATTATTCAGACAATTTTCTAAAACTATGAAAAAATATTTTTTAACTGTTTCAATATCTTAAATTTTCTGAACTACCGTTTATGTTGATGCATCCGTTGTACATGGTTTGTTATAAATAATTTTTCTTTAAATATTACACTTTCGTTTTTCATTTTACAGTTATTTAGTTAGAATTTTGTAAATGGAATTTTTTCAATAAGTTTTTAAATACAAAAAAATTTGCAAGTCGAGGGAAAGTGAAAATATTTGATTCTGATGTAATGATTTCAGAAAATGCAAATTGTTTTTTAAAATTTCTCCACAAAACGCGTCGACTACGATTGCTACAAAAAAATAACGATTTTATGTAAAGTAGAAAATATTTAGAAGTTTTCGTATATTCCTCAACGGAAATAAGTACAACTCTTCTTGATATCAAAAATGCGGGGTTCATTTTTTTCACAAAAGATACTTTCTTTTTGCCACTTATGGTTTCTTCCTATCCGCATTACAATTGCTGAAAAGTCTCTCAAATAATACACACATTTTCTTATTGTTTATATGAGAGAGATCATAAACATGAGTAAAATCATGATTTTGTGATAATATGAAGAAGTGCCGATAGTTATTTGTATGTTTTACGGTTCCAAAAAAAAAACTTAAAAAAAAAACAAACTTCGAAGTCATGCTGCGTTAGAAACTACACTTCGCTGAGGGATTCGAAACTATAATAATAAATTCTTAGTTCAAAAAGTGAAAAATAAAATTTTCTGAAGTTCAAGATATTTGTGATATTGCGTTACAAATGTAACGTTGTGTCAGCGCTTACACATTTTTCACGAGTATTCCGAATCTATATCCATCTAATTCTCCCCTTAGTTATCAAAAAAATAAAAATACAAGTACACAAAGTATTTTTCTGCCTTTACCAAAATATAAAATCTTCGAAGTAAAAATATTTCTTACAGAACTTTATTCAGTGAACAAATTATATTAATATTCTTCTATGTAAAACGAAACATTGTCTTCAAAAAAATTATTTTTGAATTTATGTATATTAGAAAATCTTTTTGGGCAATATATAC
>QLNU02015003.1:55447682-55466718 GCA_006491805.2 Dysdera silvatica
CTATATGAAACGAAACATTGTCCTCAAAAAAATTGTTTTTGAATTTAAGTATATTAGAAAACCTTTTTGGGCAATATATACCTTTACTAAAAAATTTTAATAATTTTTTTCATTTGGTAAATATATTTTTCCTTTTTTTGCATGATTATTTTAAACAAATTTCTCTAGCTTTGAAACTATTTATACAAATTTATAAAACTATGAAAAAAATATTTTTAATTACTTCAATCTTAAATTTTCTTAACTATCTTTAAGTTCATGCATTTTTATGCCAATTTTTGTGATAAATATTTTTTCCTTTAAACATTACACTTTTATTTTTTATTTTACACTTATTTAGTAGGAATTCCCCCCCCCCGAAGTAAATTTTTCATAAGTTTTAAATTATTAAAATGCTACAAGTCGAGGAAAAGAGAAAAGATTTAGCTCTACTTTGATTCTTTAAGAAAATTCAAAATATTTTGTTAAATTTTCCCACAAAGCGCGTCGAATACGATATCTACAAATAATTAACGATTTTATGTAAAGAAGGAAATTTTAGAAGTTTTCATATATTCCTCCACGAAAATACGCACAACTCATCTTGATGTCACTAATGCAGGGTTCTGTTTTTTTTTTTTCATCAAAGGGGTTTTCCTTTTATCCCACATATGATTCCTTCCCGTCCTCATTACAAGTGTCGAAAAGAGTCTCTTAATAATACACAATTTTTTTTTATTGTTTACATGGGAGATCAAAGACAACATGTGGAAACTCGCGTTTTATTTTTTAATTTTTTTTTGTGGTAATATGAAGAATTATCGATAGTTGTTTATATACTTTTACGATATAAAACCATGTTTCATCGGAACCTACGTTTTCCCGAAAAATTTCCCCCGCGCTTCTATTTATGCAGGGACTCAACGGAAGTCGACAACAACAGTGCGATGAAGCATTGTCTTAAATGCCAATATATCGTAAATGCATATAAACAACTATCGACAATTATTCATGTTACCACAAAAGAAAATACAAAATAGAACATGGTTTTCCTCATGTTGTCGTTGATCTCTCATGTCAACAATAAAAAAATTGTGTATTATATCGATACGTCTAATGCGGGCGGGAAGAAATCATATGTGGAAGAAAGCAAAACCCCCTTTGTTGAAAAAATAAAAGAAACCTGAATTAGTGACATCAAGACGAGTTGTACGTACTTTCGTAGAAGAATATACGAAAGCTTCTAAAATATCCTTCTTTACATAAAATCGTTACCTATTTGTAGATATTTTATTCGACGTGTTTTATGGGAAAATTTAACAAAATATTTTGAATTTTCTTAAAGTATCAAACTAGAGTCAAATCTTTTTTTCTTTCCCTCGACTTGTAGTATTTTAATAATTTAAAACTTATAACAAATTTACTTCGGAAAAATTCCTACTAAATAGGTGTAAAATAAAAAATAAATTTGTAATGTTTAAAGGAAAAAATATTTATGACAAATCTTCGTTTAAAAAAATCATGAACTTAAAGGATAGTTAAGAAAATTTAATTTGAGGTATTAAAAATATTTTTTCATAGTTTTAGAAAATTGTATAAATAATTTTATAGTTTTGGAAAATTGTTTAAATAATTTCATAGTTTTAGAAAATTGTATAAATAATTTATAGTTTTAGAAAATTGTATAAATAATTTCATAGTTTTAGAAAAATTGTATAAATAATTTCATAGTTTTGAAAATTGTATAAATAATTCTATAGTTTTAGAAAATTGTATAAATAATTTCATAGTTTTAGAAAATTGTATAAATAATTTCATAGTTTTAGAAAATTGTATAAATAATTTCATAGTTTTAGAAAATTGTATAAATAATTTCATAGTTTTAGAAAATTGTATAAATAATTTCATAGTTTTAGAATAATTTGTTTTAGAAAAGTATAAATAATTTCGTAGTTTTAGAAAATTGTATAAATAGTTTCATAGTTAAAGAAATTTGTTAAAAATAATCATGTAAAAAAAAATATATATTTATCAAATGAAAAATTATTAGGATTTTTTAGTCAAGGCATGAATTTCCAAAAAAGATTTTCTAATGTACCTAAGTGAAAAAACAATTTTTTTTGAGGGCAGTGTTTTGTTTTATATGAAAGAATATTATTATATTATTATTATTAGATATAATAAATAAATAAATAAATAAATAAATAAATAAATAAATAAATATTATTATTATATTATTTTTCGGTGAATCAAGTTCTGTGAGAAACACTTTTACTTTCGAAGATTTTATATGTTATTATTGATATAACAATATATAAATAAATATTTTAAATTAAATTATTTAAATTACTTGGGGATTTAAATTACTTGGTATTATAAAATTTCTGATGTTTAATTTGTTCTGAGTACATTTTGTAAAATATTTTTTAATTGTTTTCAATCCTATATATATATATAATAGATTTCGTTTTGGTTTATTTTATTAAATTTTAATGAACAACTAGGATTAACAAACCAGACAGCGTGGTCAATAGACCCCAGCTTCGTTGTGGTTAATTAAGTAAATTATTAATTGAATTCAAAGGGATTTTGTGGTATTTACTGGTGAGAAGCCTTAATTAAAAGCATCGTATATTGGGTTTGCCTTTTACTTTTGCGGAATATTTGGCTTCAAACATTGTCTTTAAAATTCAAGCCTAAGGTATCAAACTGCTTTTCGAAGACTTTAATCAAAGCCCAGTGGTGTTAACGTAAGTAGTTTTAAATTTAATTCGTAATTAACTTTTCGGGATTTTCACAAAAACTGATAGCTATGGAAAGTTGATTTCTTTCATATTAAGTTTATTTAATTAGCGCAACACATAAAACTCTTCCAAAAACTTGAATATTAAATAAATATCTTTCACTTTATATATATATATATATATATATATCATCATATTCAACCATTATCTATCCACTGCTGGATGAAGGTCCCTCCAAATACTTTCCACACATCTGTTTTCTTATTTCATCCACCCATCTAATTTGAGAACGTTTTCTAGGTCTTCGGTGGTTTCTTGGAGTGCAGTTGATAATTTCAGTTTTCCATCGTTTATCAGTTCTTCTTGCGGTATGTCTAGCCCATCGCCATTTCAGCCTTTTTACTTTAACAATATTGTCCTCCACTCTAGTTTGTTCTCGCACCTAATTATTTCTTTCTCGATCTCTCTTAGTTATTCCAAGCAGACACCTCTCCATACTCCTTTGGGTTGCCTGTAACTTCCGCATTACTTCAATTGTTAGATTCTATATCTCTGATCGATAAGAAGGACTGGCAATTCGCACTGATTGAAGACCTTTCATTTTAGACTAATTCGAACTTATTTAGCATGAGATGAGAACTTAAACTAAAACTGTAATAAAACTTAAATATTTACTTGAAGAATATAAGGTTAATATAAAACAAGATTAAATGTACACTTTGTAACAAAAAAAATAAGATTATCGCAAACATTTCTGCTATTTTATACATCAAAATATTCTTTTGATTTGCGGCCACTTTGATTTTGCTAAAGAGTAGATCTCATAACTTCCACGAAATAATAAAAAAATACAATACTGTATAAATAGATAGATAATAAAGATAAAAAATGAAAATAAATTAAAATGCGAAGATGATGACGCAAAAATTAGATTGTGGTATCTGATTGGTCAAAAAGAAGTTAACAAAATTCAAAATTTAAAAATTTAAAATGTTGCACATATTATTTAAGTAATAATTAATGATAATACTTATAAAATTCTTATTAAAATGCACTATAAATATAAAATATTTATTAAATTTACATTACATAAGATAATTACATATAGCCTACTTAATCCAATAATTATTATTATTTTATATAATCTACCTTATAAATTTATATATTTGAATGTACAATGTAAAATTTTCCGTGCAAAAATCCGAAAATGGAACCTAATACTTTTTAGGAAATCGCAATTAAATACTTCATCAAAGTACTACATATAAGCATCACATATTATAATGTGGAGAAGTGTATAATGTGTGAATGTAAAAGACTAGAAATGACACGTATATTTTTGGACTTTATTAGTCTATCATCATCTTTTCTCGTTTATCCATTTCATTTAATTTCCAAACTTATCTTCTTCCCAGGTCATCAGTCGCTCATCATGGATCTGCGAATCCATTAAAGGTAATTATAAAGTTTAAATGGGTCAGTGCCCTGAATGTCGTTTTATGCGTAAATGGATTTATAATCGAAGTGTCATTACAATAAGGTAACGGCGGGGCGTGAATTTAAGCTAATACGTTACCGTCTATCGGAGAGCGAAGATTGTCAATCCATGGTTTAATACGAAAAATTACTATCCTCAGTGAGATAGCTTAAATGCATCGCAAAACTTGGTAAAATAACACAATGGGCACAGTTTCTGAACTATATGTTTTAATATAGCTTTAAAACTTTTTTTGAAGGCTTTTAACACTCTTCAAAGAAGGTTACATAATACTGGAACTATTAAGACTGAACTAATAATAAACAAAATTTTCAAACACTGTCACACTATCTAAAGTCACGTACAATTGACTAAAACCAAATGAGTTTAATAAAATTATTAAAAATACACTTAAAGAAAAAAGTAAACAACCAAACACAAACAATAATCTAAAATGGAGAAATCTAGTGTAACTTAATGTGTAGGAAATTAGTCCATGCCGGATGTAATTTTGTGGTAATAGCCATGTCATTGACCAAATTATTATTGTTTTGGTGAATAATAAAAGTTTCGAAAAAATTTAAATCAGCCGGAGTAGGGGATTTAAAGATTATTTTTACATGATCAAAATTGAATTTATGGTCATAAGACCAACAATGATCAGCTACGGATGATTTTGTTTTTTATTCTTTGACGTACGCTTCATGTTCTTTAATCCTGAACTTAAGCGCACGACGGGTTTGACCAATATAAGATTTATAGCAGGAAAAAAGGATTTCATAAATTCCCCATAAATTATGGTCCGGAATGATATCTTTTAATTTAGATATGCCAAGTTTATTGATGGACGGGAAAGTAACTTTAAAAGTAAACCTAAAAAGCATGGAGCAAATTTTGTACTAACGTTAGTTATGTATGGCAAGCAAGTAGTCTGTAAAAAAGGTTCTGTGATTGGAGAGAGACAAGTGTCGAGTTTTTTCATAGAAAGTTTTCCAACAGCTAGATCAACAATAATTGATTTAGAACCCAGAAAAATGACGATATTTATGATATAATTAAGTTCTATTAATCTGTCTTCTTCTTCAGTTGAACTGTGTTGATTGTGTGAACAGTTGATTTAGCTGATTATTATTTATCTTATAGCCATAAATTCAACTTTGATCATACAAAAATAATCTTTAAACCCCCTACTCCGGCCAACTGAAATTGTTTTGAAACTTTTATTATTCACCAAAACAAGGATAATTTGGTCAACGATATGGCTATTACCACAAAATTACATTCAGCATAGACTAATTTCATACATATTAATTTTCACTAGATTTCTCGATATTAGATTATCGTTTGTGTTCGATTGTTTAATTTTTCTTTAAGTGTACTTTTAATAATTTTATAAAACTCATTTATTTTTAATTAATTGTACGTGACTTTAGATAGCGTAACAGTATTCGAAAATTACGTTTATTATTATTTTAGCGTCAATAGTTCCAGTGTTATGTAAGCTTCTTCAAAGAGTGCTAAAAGCCTTCGAGAACACCTTTATTAAAACCCATAGTTCAAAAATTTAGTCGATTGTGTTATTTTACCAAGTTTTGTGATATATTCAGCACAGTGAGTCGTTATACTTCCATAGCCTAAATGACCACGAATAAGTAGAAACGGCGATGTGCAAACAATAACTTCATGATACATAAACTGAATAATATTTATTCGTAAGAATAAAATTTTATATTCTTTTCATAAATTTAAATTTGTTTTTAAAATCGAATTAGCAAGCAGCTTAAAGGCAGTACCAAAATTTACCTCATACATATTTCAGAAACGGAAATTTTACACAATACCTAAGTATACCACTTTGTCCATAATGAATGAAATTTTCCAAAACGTGAAAATATTCCCTCTACAAGAATAATACTAATATCTGTAACAAACATAGTTATATGTTAAAATGAAAATAGCCTTAATTATACGAAAATGAGAAACTGATGAACACACTTATCTAATAATTGATGCCCTTTTATCTAGGCTAATCATCACAAATTATCAAAGTTGAAAATTTTGTTATGTTAATAGCTGCTTCGGTTGATACCTGCCATGACCATCAGACCCATATTGACTCTGTTATTTATACACAGTTATGGTAAAAGTTACCGTCTTGTCTATAAGAAATTTGTTGGTTGGGAGAAAGACGAAATTTTTGCGTCCGTGTCGGCGTCTTTCGTCGTAGAGTGAAGGAAATTTCTCCAGGCAGATGAAATATTAGGAAGGAAGCTGTTTCTATTCCAACTGCTCCAACAAGAGACTCTTCATCCAAGCTCAGATTTCTTCGATCTCCCAACCAACGAATTCTTGATTGGCGAGATAGCAACATTGACCTGTATCATGTAGAAAAAGATTTTATACGGTTCTAGTGATGGTCATAATGGCCCACAAAATAGCTATTAATGTATAAAACCTTTTTAACTGCGATACAATTTGTTGCCCTACATTATGTTGCACATGTTTTACTCTAAACATAAATTCTACCTTTTGCGACGCATATACTGAAAAAATGATCTAGAAATTATATATCCACTTTAATCCATTTGACTGTATTACCTGCAGGGTGTCATAATTGAAAAATAGATTCTCATAATCAAATTGGAACGTCCCGTTCACGGTGAACGTGAACACGTGTATTATTTTTTAACAATATTGATGATGGGATATATGATATACACTAATTTATAATAAGGTCTGCATGATGTTTTTTAGCCATTTGCATTACTATTCTCTTTGATTCCCTTCTATACTTTTTCCTCCTTTCGATATGTTTTTTGCCAATGGACTTACTATAAATACATTGAAATCGTCGGCCATTGTCTTCACGAGAAGTAATTAACGTTGTTTTCCGTTAACGTCCATGAGTTTGGGTAGTGCTCATATTGGTTTGGAGGACAACGTTAGCTTTCTGGCGGTCTTATATTTTCATGGGATGTTAGATGGAATCGACATTTTAGCTCTGTGCGAGAGTTGCCAGATATATAGGAGTTCTGTCTAAATTTAAATCTATGTTACCGAACAAAGTTGCCATCATTCTTTATTACTCTATTGTGGCATCGATTATAGAATATTTCTTCATAATTTACTGTACCTCATCTAGATTTAACATTGACAGTGATTCCGAGTTATAGTCGAGATACTTTAGGATAGTGTTTTCACAATCTTTCGATTCTTGAATTCAGAATCACCTCTTTTTCACTTTGGAATCATCTCTATCGACATACTCGTATCTTATGAGCATTTTAATGTTTAAAAGAATAAACTTTGATTATTTATCCGATTCGATTATTCTCATTCCTTGGGATCTTGAACACAATACGCCCACAAGAAAGTCTTTAGGATTGCCAAATTTTTGTACTCATATTGGTGACAACAATTTACGTTTTACTCGTCTCAAAATTTGGCTTGGCGCAGTATAGCCCAGATGCTCTTGCGCCATAAAAAAGCCAAACAAACAAACAACTCAAAATTTGGAATTCCATTCTTGATGCCATCACTTCATTGTCCTCTTTTTTTCCATGCTCAAGAATCGCATTCGTGACTGTGTTCTTTCGGGTGATTATATGCCTGAACTGTGACTGTGATTGTCTTATTTTGTTTATAAAATTCTGAGGTCACTAAGCCTTTAGGTGCATTAGACATATTAGATCAGTTTCTGGTCTTTTGATAAGGTTTCTTGCAGATGATTGTTGATGCATCTTATGTTCAAATTATGTTTAATTTTAATTATCACTGCTTGATTTCCCTATTTTATGATATTGTACAAGTATAATGAAATGCCGTGATGATGCAAAATAAAATATTGTCTTGTATACTGAGAGAAAGTGAACCCAATAAGAAAATTTTCATTCATTTAATGCAACAATTACCGGTGATGTTACGCAGCATCGTTTTTGTAAAATGATTGAGATTTTTACGAATAAATGTTAAATAAAATTTGCATTACCAAAAGCAAAGCAGTTAGATTCTTTTTTCTTTTTCTGAACTCAACATCAATAATTAATTAATCATATTGTCATCTGGCCGTGTTTTATTACCAAACAAAGGCGAAATATTGCCAATCGTTTCTGCATTTGGCACCACACTGAAGACTGACATCATCCTACGATATCAGTCACTAACAAGCTTGCTTGTGATGCAAATCCGATTTCAGTGAATCACCAGCCAGTGAGGATATATAATCAATGGGCTACTTGAGCGAACCAATTTCTTTATAAACAATAGAGTTAATCATATCATTTGAAAACTTTAAATATACCAGTTGGAGTTAAAGTTCCGTGATTTAAATATCATGAAGAACGCAATTAGAACTAATGAACGAACATGTACTTATTAATCCAAGGGTGCATCCAGGTTGACGACTGCACTCATTCTCTGCAATCGTCTTTGTACTTACCTTAGATAATATCAGTGATTAAATATAAAAGTCATGTGAAGCAATTTTTATCGAAATAGCAAGAATTAAAGAGAACGTTACACGGAAAGGGCAATCAAAACATATTGCAAAAAATCGTACTATCAACCCATATTAAAATGTTTGTATGGAAGCAATTTTCGTCGCTGAAAACATATTAGAGGGGCTATACGATTATGCAAGTTTACGAAGCTACAATTCCGTCTATTCATATGTATATACACGGCGATCATTTAAAAATCCCCTTAATAACTTTGGTTCAAAGATAGGTAGAATTTTGAACGAAATCACATCAATTTTTATTTCCGGGGGGAGGTTCAAAATTAGTATCAGAAAGTTTTTTTGTTCGAAACCCTAGCCCCCAGTCTCTCTAACATTCAATTTTCAAGTGACACCCCTTTATTGTGATATATCATTTTAAACGGCTTAAAAAATAAAAAAAACATCTGCGGACAAACAATTACATTGATTTATGCATTCCGGAGGAAGAGCTAAACATAAAATTGTTCTTTCGCGGGATTTTTTTTTTGGTTTTACGGCTCAAAGACTACAGTGGTCATGCTGCGCCGGGACCTACAGTTTTCCGAGGAATCCGAACCTCTTAAGGCCTGGGGAACCAAACCCCGGACTACAGTGAGCAGTGCGATCTTTTATGAGATCTCTGAGTAAGCGTTCTTTTTGCACTGCTGGATATTCATGCTGATATCTCAATAGAAATAACGAACGCTGATCTTACGAGTATCATTGCGCATGACCAATACGCAAAAGAAACCTGATTTTCCGCGTAGACGGCGTGAAAATCAGTTCATTCAATCAAAAGATGGTCAAAGCGCCCGCTCTCGCTCTCTAGTATCCATTGTTTGAGAGGGTCAAAATAACGATTTTAATTTTAGCTTTTTCTCCAGAAAGCATAAACCAATGTAATTATTTTATGGCAGGGATTTTTTTATTTTTAAGATGTTCAAAATCATACATTACAGGTAGCGAGTGCCATTTGAAAATTGAAAGTTGAGGGCTTGGGGGTTTGAATAAAAAAATTTGATTCTTATCGTGAGCTTCTCCCTGAAAATAAGGATATACGTGTGTTTACTCAAAATTATGCCTTCCTTAGAAACCAAAGTTATGATGATGGGGCATTTTATATGACCACACTGTATACAAAATTTCATTGCAACGGGGGTTATGCAAAACAACGGTTATGACCACATTAGCATCCTTGCGGATGCCAGTGATGGAAGCATCAACTGGAAAATTGCGATATGTTGACAGTAAAAAAAATTTTTTCTGCTTTATATTAAAAACTATTATACAATAATTTCTGCCACCCACGTATTGATTATAACTCAAACTAGAGCTTTATTCGTTTTGGAGAAAAAGAGACGCTTTCCCCATCCTGGATTCGAACCAGGGTCCCTCCGTTTAGCCCGGAGTGTCTTGGACCGCTAGACGAATGAGGACAGGAAACAACGCTCTCTTTCTCCGTATGTAAAGATGTTAACAACAGTAAAAATTATGTCACCGTGAGGTTTGTAAAAAATACAAGAATTTAGTGTATTTATTCGTGTTTAGAGCAATTAGATATGAATGGGTAATGTGTTACAAAAAGCAGGTTTCGATACTAAATCTACTACTTGCAAAACGAAACCCATCAACGAAAAGTGGAGTAAGACTAGTATACTAGTTATGATGAACATTCTGACATAATTAATTTAAAATTAAACAAAAAACTGGATAAACTAACACAGCATAATGTAATTATATATTAGAAGACAATGAAAATTGTTTTAGCAAAATTTGTGAAAAAAAGTTAAAATTTTCTAAGCTACAAATAGTATATGATAGGGAACAATTGATTAAACAGTTCAAATAAATTTTTAAAAAATGAAACATTATTATAGATTCTTCTTCTTCTATTATTATAACCTTCTAAAATTTAATGCTGTAAATGCTCACTTTAAAAAGTTGGGGGAAAATATGAGAAACATCGAATTTTATGTTAGATGGGATTGCCATTACACAACAAAAAATAAACCTTATAATAATTAAAAGGTTTTTATCTTTTGAAAGGAATCTAATTATTAAATTAAAAATGGAAAGAGATCATCGGTACAAAATACCTTGTCTACACCTATTTCATTTTATATAAGAGTCGATCACCATATATTATATAAATTAGTTTATCTCTTATAATTCTAACGGATCAATTTCATAGCACTCTTCAGTCTGTTTCTCTTTCTTTTCCATTCTTTGGCTCATTTATTAAACAAAAACGCCATTAAGATGCATGATCAAGGTCGATGACTATGGACACGAGATAGTTAAAAAGAGAGAATAATAAAGTAATACGATATATATGACAACGTAAAGCGGGTAAAAAGTTATTTTATTACATTAGCCTGGCTTTCGGCTGTTCCATTGGACAGCCATCATCAGATGCAGAATGCAAATGATATCGAACATCGAATACAAATATTTTTTACACAAAAAAAAAAAAATGTTTGTATTCGATGTTCGATATCATTTGCATTCTGCATCGGATGATGGCTGTCCAATGGAACAGCCGAAATCCTGGCTATTGTAATAAAATTAACTTTTTACCCGCTTTACGTTGTCATACATATCGTATTAACTATGGACAACCTGAAAAATTAAATGATTCTCAATGCGCCATGCTTTATCCTGTGCTAGCTATTACTTCCAACAAAATCTATCCAACACACTCAGCTATATTTTCGCGGATAAAAGCATTTTATTAGTGTTGACCTCACACTTATCAAGGTATTTGGGCCAAGAAGGTCATGACCTAAGGCCCCACTAATTTTAGCCTCCACAGGGACCTTGAAGGAGCCTTGTGTTATTAAAATTTAAGCTTTATTTTAATCTTGGTTATGAATATCCCAGAAATTTTTATTACTGCTAAACCTGAATATTGAAGATAATGTCCTTTAAAAGAAACTCGTGATTTATTGATTAAATAGCAGGAGGACCACATTTTTTAGGAGCTCATTTTTTCTTTCAACGTAGAGCCTATAAAAATCTTAAACCGTCACATCTCGGAAGCAATTGGTATAATATGATGCATGATAGTTATTGATTTTATATTCTATATTCTATATTTTAGTTGTATTTTCTACATTATTTAATTTAAAAAACTAAGAAAGTACTATGTATTTAGTGTGGCTATAAATATAATTTAATACGGTAATTAAATTCATTATATTTTTATTTAGTTTGAAACCAAAAAAGGAGTAATTTTTACTATCAAAACAATTTATAGAACTCTAAACTGTATTGATTTGCTTTTAAAAAGATATCGTTTCTAACTGAGGCATTTTCACGGTTCCTTGGATGTCGTTTAAACCAATTTTTACTGCATCTATATATATATATATATACACAAACACACAAAATCCTATTTAACGGAGAGTTATCCATATGTCTAGGTGTCCGTTGTTCAAAGGTTTTAAGGTACTAAGATTTTGAATAATCATTTCTGGCACCCACTTTATGAGCCCAACCTAAAATCGTTTTCATAGAAGAGAAAGAGCGATTTCCCTGACCCGCAGTCTAACTGAGGACCCAGCGTTTGTCCAATTGTGTCTCTACCTGCTTGGTCATCAGGGCAGGACTAATACTCCCTTTCTGCGTATTTAAGATATAGTATAGGATATTGTTACTCTTCGCAGGGTTAACACAATTGTCAAACTAGTCAACGCATAAAGAAACTTGGGCTTGTTTTTGGAATTTTTCGTGGGGAATGAAATATATGTAGTCATTAAAAATAATGACACCAGGGAAGAAATTTAAATACGAAAGTTTAAACACTGGTAAAATAGCAATGAAAAAGATGACTCAAGCTTTCGGTCTTGTCAGTATCAGTTCTTCACCAGGAGTAAAAAAATATTTCTGATGAAGGACTGCTGCTGATGCGTCCGAAAGCTTGAGTGATCTTTTTCATTGCTATTTTACCAGTGTTTAACCTTTTGTATGTAAGTAAGTAATCATTGTTAACACCCACTTTTAGATACGTTGTCTTATATTACGCGTTTCGTTATGTATTTTCTTCTTCTTTCGCTTTGCCATTTCCCATGTTATATGGGGTCGGCGTTATGGTCCTTTAATCTTCTCTTCCACAATCTTCTATCCAATGCCTCTTCTCTACTCCATCCATACTCTTCCAGATCTTCCGTCACTTTATCCTTCCATCTCAGCCGTGGTCTTCCCCTCTTCCTCTTACCCATTACCACCCGTCTATCCAATACCTTTCCCACATATTCCTCATTTCTCCGCTCCATATGCCCAAGCCATCTTAACCTATGTTCTTGTATTTTTCTTCCTATGGGTCCAACCTTGACCGTACCTCTAATTAGGTTATTCCTTATTTTATCCCTCCTTGTAACACCATTCATCCACCTCAACATTCTCATCTCAGCCACTTCCATCTTCCTTTCATGCGCTCTTGTAATTGGCCAAGTCTCCGCCCCGTATAACATTGCAGGTCTGACCACAGTTTTGTACAATTTTCCTTTCATCCTTCCGCTTACTTTCCTATCACAGAGCACTCCACTCATCTTTCTCCAATTTAACCACCCACATTGGATTCTGTGTTGTATCTCTGTGGTCAAAACTCAATCGCAGCCTACAAATGATCCAAGATACTTAAATCTTTGTGCCGATGGTAATCCTTCATCTTGTAGACCTATGCTACTTACGCTTTCTCCATACGCGTTTCGTTATGTATATTATGTTTATTGTTAAATCACCTTAATTTTGAACTATATTTACGAAATGGACCAAAGAACCAAGCAATTATTTTGATAAGAAGAAATCTCTGATATAAGCATTCGAGATAATTAAATTTTTTGGATGGCGGAAGTAAATATGAACGAGTGTAACTTGAAAGGAAAGCACCTATGAAATAATTCCATATAAGGTATATATTTTCTCGTAGGGAATCAAGCAGCTTATGCAAAGGATTTGTATACGAAAACAAGCAAATTTGAAAACGATTACCTAAACAGAATATGGTACACATATGTTAAATATATTTATGAAATCTACTTAGATTTTAAAAATTTAAGCGAAGTCTGGTTGGAATTCTAAACATGTAAAACATACATGATTTTCTCTTCAAATAATTACCCCGCTAAATTTTGTAATATTATCAAAAGAGTAAATAAAGTAATTCAAATAAAATAATAAAGCAAATAAAATAATAAAGCAAATAAATTAAATCTTATACCAAATATTATATAATTAGTGATATTCGATATAATTATGTAATGTCTGCCATACAAATTAATATATTTCGTTTTCTTGACACATAAGAGCTTTTATTAAGTTCTGTCTCTTCATTAAATTAAATTATTAATTCTTAAAATCCTTTGCCATATATCTAATCTGTCAAACTAAAAGTTTTGGAACTGCAATCCGTGCGGTGTATAACTTTAAGCGCCAACGCTGATTGATATTTAAACCTAGCCTATCCAGCCCAAGCGAAGTTTTGGACAACTATAAGATTTAATTAAGGTGTCAATCCAAAGTTTCTAAACAATACATACTCGTATTTGAAGTGGGATCCATTTCAATCCACATTATTAAGTTTATTGCAAATAGCCAATTCAAAATTAAAACGGCATTTGATCCCGTAAAAACTTCGAACTTCTAAATTAAAAATTCTGCATCATTTTATATAATTGTTTAAACTAAATTTATTCAATAACTTTTATTCTATCAAACCCCTTTGCAATTTTGTTTGAATTGAAAAAGACATATTTATACTGATGAAGTATTTTCTAAAATTTAACTTCTTGGCTAGTCCTGTTTGCATTCATTTGTGTTACGTGGAACAAGAGCACCAACCGTCATGTTGTATTGGGGCCCCATCATTTCTCCGAGAAATGCGAACCTCTGCAACAAAGAGAGCTAAATCCAGAACCACAGTGGGCAGAAAAACGACACATATCCTATATCATTGGGAGTCGAACCAGAGTCAATGTTAGGAGAGACGAGTGCTTTACCAGCAAGCCACAATTGGGAATTGAACAGAGATAACATACTAAATATATTAATTTTCAGTATATTAGGACTGCTTGTATAGACAGTATAACATTTCTCGGCTAGCAGAAAATAATATTTTTTGGTATCTTTCTCCTTTTATGTTGCCCTTTGTGCCCAGGCCGCTAGAGTTTAATAATATACTGATGCATTCATGACTTTTACAAGGGTGTTTGAATTTACCATGTTTGGCGGACTATATCCTCGACGCTTTTGCGCCATAAAAATCCAAACAAACAAACAAGCATTCATGATTCGTACAATTCGCAACTCATACAAAAGCGATGGCGCGCGAGTTCTTTTAGAAACATGTACGAACTAAAATTCAATTCAACATTTCCTCCTTCACGACCTGCGAACGCAGAACAGCTTATTATATATTACAATGATTCATCTTTCGCCATGCGTATATATATAAAGATATGTGTTTTGTGAAATAAGGAAAGGGTGAAACGGTTTATGATGTCTCTGTTCGCATGTTTCTCCCAATTTCTTTTATCAACTCATTAAAGAACGTCTATCAATCTTTTCACTTTCTATGGCCGTTGTGCCACGCTTGATTGCTTCTCTTCAAATGCAGAGCGATCCTCGCTAGGTTTCCGCAAGCACGCATCAGAGCACAAAGGTTACAACGGATTGGCAATCAAATCCACTTTATTCATTATCGCGATACTTGCTTCCATTTGGTACAGAAATCAATCGATGTGCCACAAAGTTACGATGTTACGAATATTCCGATGCTTAATTAATTTCATGTTGAAATTTTCCCGTGTTATGGAACTCCTTTCCAGGAATTTCGATGCTATCTATGGGAGAATAGACTGTGTTGTTACAAACTTCCTAACGGTGATAAGTTCTGCTTCCATTTTGAGATGACTCATGTCTATTTTAACCATGGATTCTATATTTCTATCTGTAAAGAATACCATGTCTTTAAAACGTATTGCCATGAAAGGTGCACTATTTTGTAGATATATTGAACGTATATACATGGTTAGATTTATCGTATTAAGAATGATTTATGGCACGTTATATATTTAATTATGGTATATAATTTCATGTTCTCAGGGCTAACACAATTGCTAAATAATAGTCAACACACAAAGCCACCGGGGCGAGTTTTTGTGATTTTTTGTGCGGAATTTATTAGAGTTAATAATTTTGACGCCTACGTTTAAGATCAAAATAGAGCTTTTTTGCAAAGAAGAGAAAGAAACATCAGTCCCGGACTAGAGTTGAACAAGGGTCCCTCCTTTGAGCACTAAGTGCTTTAACCGTTAAGTCAGTTATCGCTAGGGTAAGACTTATTCTAGAAGTTAAGGCACTCCGGGCTAAACGTAAGGGACCAAACGTAGGTGTCGAAATTACTAACTATGTAATTTCATATGGCTATACCGTTTGACAGAGAAAATGCTGCACCATGCATTATCATAAGGGCTTCATGTAAATTGTAGAATATGTGTCTAAGGGCAAAGAAATCAGGGCCGTTTTAGGGGGTGAGAGCCGGGTGGCCGCCCAGGACTGCCAAAAAAGTGTAGTGCAAGTACCAAGAAATCAGTTTTTAGCGGCCCCATATACTTTCGACAGAGTATTTGGTCAACTCACCTTTTGTGTGTGACGTCATACTTCCCATAATGCAGCTTCTAAATGGTGGTCAAAATAAATACATATGTTATTATGCATTAGCATTAGTAGCCTATGTACGTTACCATGTTTATTGTGGTGGCAATATGGCCACTGCAGAGACTCGTGGCAGCCCACAAAACTAGAAAAATTACTTTGTAAGTTCTAACAGTATATAAAAAGCGGCTTTGTTCGTTGAGTTAGCTTTTCATTAATTCGTTATAATAATTAGAGTAATGATAAATGACAATAATTCGTATTTTATTTAATTTTTGTCCCCTATTTTCAATTTAACTTCATTATCTTACCTTTACCTACAGCGTTCAGACAAGTGAAGGACTTTATTTTGTAATGCTAAACCCTGGTAAATCTTTTTATCGTTGTGTTGTATCAGAACATTTTTAATAGCCGCTGAAACCTGATTGTCCATGGCTGCTAACAGAGTAAGCACCGCCCTGAAAAAATGGACATACGTTTAACGGAAAAGTACTTGACGTACGTCTAACGGAAAAGTGCTGGAATTATATTTATCGGAAAAGTACTTAACGTCTGTTTAACGGAAAAGTGCTAGACGTATATTTAGCGGAAATTTACTGGACATGCGTTTAAAGAAAAGTACGAGATATATGCTTAACGAAAATGTAGTACTGATCATATATTTAAGGGAAAATTATCGGAAAATTTCAACCAGCAGCCACTCCCAACAAGACTTGTCTTGAACAGCCCGAACTGCAACATAGTCTCTGCAAGGTGTGCATGTGTTTCCCTGGACATCGCGTTCCTCAGAACTGTCTCCTGTTGACCATTTTCATGACATTATTGACACGCAAGTACATGTAACTATGCTACAACTTCAAAATAAACAAAAACTGTTAGATCTTGTCAGTACCACTATCAATTGGTTAGGACATCATTCAAAACTTTATGAGCCCGATGCTCCGCCGTATTTCTGCAAGCATCGCAAAAATGGCGCGGTTATGTCATTTATTTAATCACTAAACGTAAACTTCTGATTTTTTTTACCGCATTTTTATATAGAAACTATATTGTAAACGACAAGTAATTTAGTACTTAGTCTAAAATTTCAGTATATTCCCTTCAGGACTGTAAAAGAAATTAGAATTATTCCACCTGAGGGTCTAAATGGATTCTAGAACTCATCTAGTAATGACTAAACTTATTTTAAAACTTTGAGAATTAAACATATAAATTTATGCGTATGCTTTGTAGACTGGTTGTTTGCACTGTATTTAAAAAAGAAAGATTATTTCATGATAAGGCAAGACTATAATTTTTCTAAAATATTTTCCCTTGCTAGACAAAGAATCACAACTAAGCCACTAGATTCACTGCGTAGGCACATTTCCCCATGGCATTTTACATATACAAGTTTCAAATAAAATTAATCTTAAGTATTTAATGTTAGCGATGTAGTCTATATAAGACTTTTTAGAATTAGTAATTTTTAATATTCCCCTATGCGTTGTCTGCAGCATATCTGTAGGTTACTTATTGTATTTTAAGTAACTAAATAATCTCCTAGAATAAACTTAAAATTAAATTTAATAAGAAGTAAATCTCCTAATCTATAAAGAATGGATATATTATCTGAATTTTAAATCCGTGTACAAAATTTTGTACTTTAAAAACAATCAAATGTCTAAGAATATGCCCAAGTAATTGTCAAGAAAACTAAACGTAAGTCTACTACTTACGAAATTGTATTTCGCAAAAGAACAAATATTTCAAGAATGTATTGCTAATAGTTTTTACAGTAGCACAGAAAAATATTTACGTTTATTAATTTATTGTATATATGTATAAAACCCTTGGGTTTTATATGCAGACTGATACAAATATATAAATAAAATTTCCTTTAATAACAAATAACATGTTTAAAAGTGTTAATTTGGGAAAATAATCCAGAATTTATTTAATAAATTTGGAACTTGTTTGAAAGTGTCATGAAATTTAATAGCGTAGACAAACGAAATAATTTTTTAACAGGTTATTACAATTACATGTGGAAAGTTATTATGTTAAGGTATTATTACCCTCCGCAGGGATAACACAATTGCCAAATATGGTCAACACAAGAAAGCCTCCGGGGCGAGAATTTTGTGAGTTTTCGTGGGGGAAATTTATTATACTATAATTTTTGCCACCCACGTATTAATTACAGCTCAAACTAGAGCTTATGTAATTTTGGAGAAAAAGAGACGCTTTCCCCATCCTGGATTCGAACCAGGGTCCCTCCGTTTAGCCCGGAGTGTCTTGGACCGCTAGACGAATGAGGACAGGAAACAACGCTCTCTTTCTCCGTATGTAAAGATGTTAAGGTATTATTACCCTCCGCAGGGATAACACAATTGCCAAATATGGTCAACACAAGAAAGCCTCCGGGGCGAGATTTTTGTGAGTTTTCGTGGGGGAATTTATTATACAATAATTTTTGCCACCCACGTATTAATTACAGCTCAAACTAGAGCTTATTAATTTTGGAGAAAAAGAGACGCTTTCCTCATCCTGGATTCGAACCAGGGTCCCCCCGTCTCTTTTTCTCCAAAATTACACAAGCTCTAGTTTGAGCTGTAATTAAAACGTGGGTGGCAAAAATTATAGTATAATAAATTTTCCCCCACGAAAACTCACAAAATTCTCGCCCCGGAGGCTTTCTTGTGTTGACCATATTTGGCAATT
>QLNU02015003.1:55466814-55490690 GCA_006491805.2 Dysdera silvatica
GAGAATATATATATATATATATATATATGCTGGCTATTATTTACTCCACACGAATAAATTAAATTATTTAATTTCTAGGTCGACAGCTTTATAATAAAATATCACTTTTTCGTCTTTTAACTACATTTATTGATTAGCGAAACAAGATATCACATACCTGAACTCTAATGACATGAAATCTAAGAATGATTTTTTGTAAATTTCCAATGAAAACTATCAGAAAATTAAAGAAGCGGAAACTGAAAACAAGAAAAAGCCTCTACATTTTATTCGATTAAGTAATCAAGAAAATGCATTTTGCACATCGCTAGGCTTGTGTTTTTCCGTTTTCACTGTCAAGAAGAACAAAAGCAAGAAAATCATTTCCTCAACCGCAGGAAATATTTCTTTGCAATTTATGCATCCTTGGAAGAATCAGGGCAAGAAGGCGGGGAACTTGTTTTTTAGTTTGACGGTTATAAACGTGAGCGTATCTGTGCACACTCCGACTTTAAAGAAGTTTTAAAAATATTAAAAATGCATTAGGTGTTCTTTTGCCTGAATCCCATCAGCGCTGGACCATTTGCAGAAGAAAAGGAAGAAGGAATCTGACGGCCTCACACGTTTAAAACTAGCTTCTGACCTTTAAATTACTAATTAACGTCATTTCCTTTTGTGAGAATTCCACCTACCATTGCAGCCCCTATTTCGTGCCTCGCCTAAGGAAAATTGTAAATTCCGTAGATTTTTCCGTGACAAAGTGAGATTGGAGGAGATCTTAAAGCGAGCCAATCTCATTTCACTCTAATCAAATGGAAGCAAGCATGGTACGATCACAGGAGACAATGCATGTTCGCACGAGCTCCCAAATTTGGGATTCAAACGTTCTGCTGTCAGGTATTGATGAATGGCCTACCTCATTAGGAACGTAGGTTTTGGGTTGTACTGGAAACTAATGTGGCAACAACCTTGCCCTAACAAGAGAAAGTTTCAAAATTTAATCAAGAGAGGGGGGGTAAGACTAGAAAGATCAAGCATAATTGTTTTCGGAGAATTTTCCCAACTAGAGATTTAAACCGTTTAATCTTGGAAGGAGAATTAGTGTGCTCATGTTAGAGTATTTGTTGTTTGCACAAGTGTTAAGCAGTTGAAAGAAGGGCTACTTATTTAGAAGCAGCTTTTTACAAGATATTTTAACATAATTATAATAATTTATTTAAATTAAAATTTTATATTTGCGGTTTAATTATATCCAGTTTGACCAAAAAATCCTCTGACGACTATCCAAAACTATATAATAGGAATTGCAAAATATTTTGAATTTTCTTTGTTAAGACTAAATAAACGGAATGGCGTTAGTAGAAACTACACACATGTTGCAAATAGATCTAAAAATTACCGATTTTAAACTTTTAAAACAATATATAAAGAAACATAATTAAAAAAATTAATAATAGAAAGCATAATTGAGTGAAAAGAATATGTTATCATAATGAAATTTTATGATATTAAAAAATGAATAATGATATTGTTTACAAAAGGACAGTTGATAATGCTTAATTGAGTTATTGCAATATACGATACTGTATTATATATTATAAATTTTCTCTGTAATGTAAGTACAATCGTAGTTCTTTTAAAAAATAATAATTTCACAAAATATTTTTATTCAAAATATTACTAAGGCCAGCACTCTCTAAATTAAACTGTCAATTTTTTCAAATTTTTAGTTAATAAGGAACGTTTTCTAAATATAATTTTATAATTTTCTTAACTATTACATATTGCAATAGTTTGTCATGAGAATCGCACATTATATAAATGCACTAGGATAAATTATTCAATACAAATATCTAAAAACTTATTTAAATTTCTCTTATTTTAAATTTTTCTTTAGCGCCGTACGACAAGAATATTGTTGCAATGATATAATGATGTAGGTTTTTCATGCCATTTTCAAAAAATTTAAAACTTGTACCTTTGTTTTATTTAATTATTTTAAATTAAGACACGTATAAAAAGCAACAAGTTTTTAAACGTGAAAATTGAGCAAAATTTTCCTTAGTATATAATTTGCGTTCATATTTCTTAGATAATGTGTTAACTTATTTTTCATAAGCACTTTTCAATAATACCAAAGTATTTAGCACTTAATTTTTAAAGTAACGGAATGAATTGATACTAATATATCTTTAACGTCCAAACTCTAATTTTTTCCTTAGAAACAAAAGGGGTGATCCAAATATCTTACTCATCTTTATATTGGCTCGAGCCAATGTAAAGATGAATACTTGTGACCTTGAAAAGATCTGGTTAAAAATTTATGTGTGCAATAAATGACACCGCAGTGATTTAAAATGTATATGGCGTCTATACAAAAGTGTGTCAGAATTAATCGGGCATCATAAACGAAATCATAAGACGTCATCATAAAACGTCATCACATAACGTCATCATAAAGAGGGTATAGCTGGTGTAGAGACCTCTTAAAATTATTGAAATTAATGATATTTTTATAATCATGAAAGGTGATAAATCATGTATCTTTGTATCCCGCATTCTTTACTTAATGTGATTATTTTCTAATTATGCATTTTACTGATATTTATTCATAAGCGTAGGGTGTATTAAAAATCCTTATTCATGGTCTCTTTCTTATCAATAATTCTTATTTTATAGAATTCTTATTATTTACTTATAGATTATACCGATATTCATAAGCATAGTATACATTAATAATTTTTATTCATAGTATTTTTCCCTTTCCCATCAAAAATTCTTATTTCATCCAATTATCATTTTTTAATTATACATTTTGCAGATATTTACAAGTGTAGGGTACATTAATAAGCCAGATTAATGCTACCTTTTACTGTCTTATTAATAATTTTTATTTCATTCATTCTTATTTTTGTTGCTTAAACAAACAGTAATGTGATTAATTTAATATTTGTTATGAATTTAATTATGGACGTCTTCCCAATAAATTATGGAATTAGGAACGTACAGCAAGGAGGAAGGGAGAACTTATATGGAAAATTTCTAGTTATCATCATCTACATTTATAGATTATTTTATTAATGTTATCAAATGTAGCTTATAGTTCTGGACAGTTCGGATACAGCGTTTCAAGGAAAACTACCTTTTCAGCAAAAGTCATCAAAGAACCCATTTGAAACCAAATACCACCATAAAGCAAAAACAAAAATAATCCCTGTCAAAAACATATAAGCTTACGTTTTTTTTCTTGACTTATCAAAACTACTTTCCCGAAGTTGCTGTCAAATCAGGAAATTGTTATTATTGTTGTTTCTGTTTCTTGACAGAAATTTGGCATTTTAAGCAATTTTGGCACTAAAATTCGTACTTTTCTGGACTCCATTTGAAACCGAAGTCTATCGGGCCTGGCAATATATTAATTTATCTTTCTTTCCAGCCCTATACCTTATGCGGATGATTAAATCGCGGAGGGAGAAAAAAATATATTTTCATCAAGTAAAACACTTTTTGTTCCAATCTTTTTTGTCCGTTTTCTTTTGAAAGTCGCTGCTAACGTGCTGGAGCGGTAATCGAATAAAGAAATAAGAAAGTGTTTTCAGAAACTTGAAGAGAAAAATCAACATAGGAGAAAGCTTGATAAGCCTTCGAAGAAAGAATGAAGAAAATGGCCTTGTTAAAAAACGAAGGAAAAAATCGATGCAAAACTTTAATAAAATTCCTAAATTTTTTCCTAGAATTGCTTTGAGGAATTTTCCTATTTTGAGGATTCTCGTTGTTTATTCATATTAGCTCTCGTTTATTGGTCTGCGAAAAACAAGGCGTTGGACTAAAGGGCACACAATTTAGGCTAAAACGTCCTATTTTCTCTGCAATAGTTGTATTATCCATATTATGATCCATGGTTATTTACCATGCTCATTTTATAATCCATGGTTATGATCCATGCTCATTTATGGATAAATCATTTATTATGTCAAGATACTGAAAAGGAGTATCAGGTGTTCTTTTAAAATAATCGGTCGGAAGAAAATAAGATAAAATCAATTCATTATACCGAGTAATAACGCTAAACAAAAGCCAAATGCACAGGTATCAGTGGCAGGACCGGGGATCACGGGGGTGGGGGTGAACCAGACATTATCTCTGAGCGGCAGATTTTAGGGGCGGAAAAATGGAATTATTATGAAAAATAAAGTGTCTTGTGGTGTGGGTAAATACGTGTTCTTCCCGACCCGAATACCTAACAACGGCCTTGGTAAGTAGCCTATATCTAGGAGGCGGTTGATGTCAGACACACACCGTTAAAAGATGAAATACCACCAATAATGTATTCCTGCATTTATTACTATTAAATACTAGCCAAAATCTTGAATTAAAAATTCCCAATTGTAAATAAAATTGTATGCATACTTATATATTTTTAATAGGCTTCATAAGGAGGAAATGCCACAAAGAATGAAGTCCTGTCGCAGAAGCGTGGTTTAATATCCACGTGGATTACTAGGGTATTTAAACCTGTAGGGTACGCCTTTCAAGTCTCTCGAAATTAATGAGCGCCTTAAAGAGACATACTCAGTTGGCGCCATATGTTAAATATTTGGCCTCCTGTTGATTTTAAAACAACCAAGTAATTGGTTAAGATATGCACAAGAAGCACAGTAGTTACACAGTTAGTGAATGCGATTGATCATTATGTCAAGCGATCCCATGTCGGCATTTGTCATAAGTTGCGGTTTTTAGTTTCATCCTTGTAAACTTAAGAGTTTCTGGCAGCGACGTAAACATGTTTATCGTTTGTTTTTGAATGCAGTATCGAGTAGGTGTTCCAATTCAAAGTGGCCTAGGATTCTTCACCGCTTCCAAAAGGTATTTGTTGGGGGTGGGTCCTCCTGAAACTGATGAACAATAATTGAATAAATGAATGAATGTACAACATAATATATAAAATATAGTAATTGATGTTGTTAGTGTTTTTGCTGTCGCCATAAAGTTTAAACTGACTTCCATTATATGAAAACAGGTCCACATTCTCTTTATTACATATGCTGTAATGTTATCATCACATAAAAATTATCAAGCTGCCAAATAAATTGATATTGTTTATTTATTGTCGATATTTAAGTCTTACACGCAATTAAACAGGCATTGAAGATTTTATTGAAACTATATCTTTATTTAATGACTATTAAATAAAGTAAATACAGGAGCGTGGACTCTATGAATGTATATAAATAAGACTAATTATGTCAGCTTCTTTTTGTGCAAATTGAAAAAATATTCAATAGTTTCCTTCGAGCACATACTTTCATGAGTATTTTGTAACTATTTTTAAAATTGTATTAAAATTCATGTGCTCCATGTTTCATTCAAATATTTATCAATAATAATCCAATCACAATAAGAATCCTATACACAGATTGTTTTCCTCAAATAAATGGTAAATAAAATGTTAAGTTATTAGCCAATTTGAATTTTATAGCTTCAAGTTAGGAATTTTATTACTAGGCAAAATAATATAATAATATTTAGAATAATATTAGATAAAATTATATTTAAAATTAGCCTACATTTAGTTATATGGAAATAATTAATGCAAACATTAATGCGCTATGCACGTTTAATCCTTTCATGAATCGGTGAAACGTAATCATAGGGTTAAACTTTAACATCGTTCCCTGTGAATTACTCTTCTGCTAAATTTTTTTAGTAATTCGTGTTATTAAACTACAGATTCCTATTTTTAAATTCATAAATTATGTACAATATTGAGTTTAATTGTCCTTTCCTCTCCCATTTCTTCACTCATAAAGAAAAGAAATCAAGCAGTATTTATTTTTTATTTTAAAGAATTTACATTCTCCAACTTTTGATCAAACTGTGAAAAGATAAGATTTCTCTATTATTTGACATAACCAATGCAGTTTTCATGTTACAGGAGTGGGGATGTTTCCTAAGGAACAGCTCATTTTAAATGAATGAAATTGTGTTAAAGTATGTTGTGACAATAAACGTCAAGTATCGTCCCACGCAATATACCAAATCCCTATATGAGTGGCCAGATCTTATTTCCTGTGTACAGATAGGCTACGTTTTTGTAGAAATACGTTTTATTTCTTGGTCCTTTTATTGTGAATGTATCGGGTTGAAGTTTAAAGAAAGATAGTTTCTCCCTATCTTTTTGAACCTTGCAGTCCAGTAATAGTCAAATAAATGTATGCAACTCATTTTTATGTTAGAACCATTTGCACTCAAGAAATCTTAACGATTTCCTGCTAATGTACATTAAGTATATGTACATATTAATTAGCATATCAAATTAATCATATTCAATCTAACGTTATATAGTGAACTCCCGATTTTATGAACCACCAATTTTTGAATTACACTACTTTTAATCGCAAAAATATCTCTTAGGACTAATTTAGTATTAGTATAAACCCATGAAATCGACAGTCCACTGCAAGGATGTTGATATTTAACTGTTTCTTAATGTTATGAAGCAATAAAATAAATTTCGTCCTTTTAAAATTTTGAAGCATAAAACATGGCACTTTTTATAACTCGGTATGAATGCTGGTGCTTAAGTTTTTATTCAATAAATTTGTTTTTTGTTAGCGCTTTTTAAATATTTTACATATAAAAATCGCATTTAAAAGTATATATGCGTCCAACTGAGATACAGTGGGCAACGTATGGTATTCGAAGCTAACTACAGTGTCTTGAACTACTAGTAAAATATACACATAAGTATGTTTAAACATAATTCATTATGCGAGAGTATCTCATTTATTAACTTCAATCAAATATTCAAATTCAACGTATTGGCAAGCATTTTCTGGAAAAATATCCGTAAATATTCGTTTAAGAAGAACGTCTAATTATTATGTGTGTCTGTCTGTAATTTTGCTGCGCGGGAACAGGAAATAATACTGTTCTAGGACAGATTTTTAAGGACTCAAAAATCTTACAGAACAAGCCTTCTGGCTATATAGTGAGCAGTTAATAGGTAGACTGTTTTTTCTTAGCCCTGAGGATTTTTAGTTAAAGATAAAAGATATTCATTAAATAATACACGGGTTTCCATAAATTAAGCAACAAATGGAAAAAACGTGATAACTCATAAAATATACAACCAATTTGGATGAAATTTGGTGAAAATCTTTATCATACCATATGTAACTAAAAAATGTAAGAACATGTGATACAAAGCATTTACATTTTGTATAAGCTATATAAATAAAAAAAAGTCAGAAATACAGGTGTCACAATGAAATAGTAAAAAGTATCTCAATACAAAATGTGGTTACCTCAAACAGTAATACAGGCCCGACAGCGTTGTTCCATGCTGCTAATGATGTTGTCAATGAGCTCCGTGGGTAGCAATGCCCATTGTTCGCGTAAAGCAATTCTAAGCCCCTGCAGGGTTTGGGGAGGGGTGGATGCCAGCAACACGCCTCTCGAGAGCATCCCAAACATGCTCTATGGGATTCAGGTCGGGAGAGCGTGCTGGACTATAGTTTTCTCTTCAATTTACAGCTGCACGAGACGAGCTGTGTGAGGGCGGGCATTATCTGCCTGCAGTACAAATGTATCGCCAATAGCAGCCGCATACCGTTGAACAACGGGGTCCATGATCTCGTCTCTATACCTCTGAGCCTTAAGGTTGCCATGAGACAACACATAGAGGTCAGTACGTCCGCCTAAAGATATGCCTCCCCATACAAGCACACTGCCTCCACCATATGTGTCCCTTTCCTGCATAAGAGAGGGCTGATATCGAGTACCAGCCTCTCTCCAAATGAAAACTCGTCGAGAATCATTCTGCAAAGCAAATTTCGACTCATCCGTGAAAAGTACGGACCTCCACTGATTGATTGATGATCGAGTCCAATTCACATGTATACGTGCCCAATTCAAACGTTCCCTCCTGTGGCGAGAAGTTAAGAGCATGTATAATACTGGTCGCCTAGCGTACAGTCCTCCTTCATGTAGCCTTCTGCGTACAGTCGAAGCTGATACAGTCCTTCCTGTAGCTGCAGCAAGCGCAGATCTGAGATGAGTCGGAGTAGTAATCCTGTTTCGCCTTGCCGAAAGCCGCAAGTATCGGTCATCTGAGGAGGTCATAACCCTTGGCCTACCTTCGCTGTATCTTCGGGAGGCTGAATTCCTGGTTCGGAACTGTTGCCACACTCTGCTGACCACAGAATTGTCGATGTTCAGCCATCTTGCAACGTCCGTCTACCGTTGGCCAGCTTCAAGTCTGCGTATAGCTGCGTAATGTAATTCCACTGGTAAATGACGTTTCGACATCATTTTTACAAATTGGCTATCTCGAAATCTTTTCATTCACCATCGCACATTAATTGGCGACTCATTGCAAAACAGCTAGTTTTAAGCTTTTTCGCATTTGCATAAATCGACACCAGCGCCACTCGTTTGCATCCTGTATATCGATGCTACATGCCTTTGCCAGTAACATATGCAAATTCCGTGAATTCTGAACTACATTTGGCCAAATTATCACATTTTTTCCATTTGTTGCTTAATTTATGGAAACCAGTGTATAATTGTGGTAAAATAAAATACGAATTAAGGTTAAACGAATTGAAACTGTTTGTTTATTATTGTCACTTAATTTTTTTCATTTCATTTTTCTATGCTTATCAGGGAACACAATCCAACAATAAAATATAATAAGAAACAACTTTTTTCGATGGTTTTTAGGCGTAGTAATAGTAACGCCGATGTTATGGCATGGTTAGATGGTGAAACGTTCGTAAAGAAAAGAAATGTTTTTTGCGTCTGGTGGGATATGATATTATGATCTTCAACAATCCAGGCTACTGCACTTAACGAATGAGTTACAGACAACACACACTCAGGCCTTTACGAGCATATTTAAGGCACATTTTCCGAAACCCGTTATTTCGCGGAATGAGGCAGTAAATGGACGGCTCTTTAAACCAAATTGCGAAGAAACTGGTATTAAATTTATCGAAAAGCCCGTTGCAGCAAATACATTTATGCAAGTCGAAGGTTTATATAAAGTCGTGAGATCGCGCCACACAAGACGCAAAAACACATTTTTTTTTCTTTACGAAAGTTTCGTCATCGGCCCATGCCATAACATCGGCGTTACTATTACTACGCCTAAAAAACGTTGATAAAAATTGTTTCTTAATTTAATCTGCGTAGTGTTCGATTTATATAAATAAAATATACTATTTATAAATAAATTTTATGAAGTACAAAATATTCCCTGTAAGTAAAATCTAATATCATTAATGCAATGAAACATTAAAATTTAAAATATTATTTAGGACATTATTAAAAAAATTAAATATATTAATACAATTATTTGATTAGATAGTATGTAATTTTATATACGTCGTGTGTGCGTGTGTGTGTAAATTTCCTGAAGTCAATATAATAAATAAATCGTTTTTAAATGGATAAATATTGAAATGTTTTTATTTTCATTCATTTTTGTTCACGTATATTTGGAGAGCTGTTTTAATATCAAGGAGAAATGTCAAATCGCATTTAAAAGGCGAACAGAAAACAGAGTTTTATTTTTATCCTTGACCTGGCAGAAATATTTGATTTCAAAATACATTCAGGATATAATCTTGGAGGACGTATTTGAATTTTCCTCATTATAGTAACTTGCTGCACGTTGCTGCAGTAAATGTTGTCACGTAAACATTGAGCGAAATATTACTGTTGTTTTCAGTATCCCGAAGTATACATATAATATGCTTATCGTTATTTCCAGAGAGGAAATGAAAGGCATATCCTTCTTTATATGAGATGCATTTTCCAACATATATTTCTCGACGTATTTTTCTTATGTATCCGGTACAAGAGAAGCGTTATAAATTGAATTTGCCATCGAAAACGTATAGAAAATGGAAAAGCTGCTAGGAAACATGTTCATGTGAGATGTCTAAAAATAACAAGCAACTAAAGGCATCTTGTAAAATGATTTTCTACACCCACGTGTAAATAAGCTCAAACTAATATCTTATATAAATACATCTTTCAAAACAAATCATTTTGTCTATAGATGGAAGCATATTTATAAGAAATTGTAGATGACATCATAAGAGTAAAATATATCTAATGTGCGTAAATATATATAGAGTAATATATGTTTAATCTTCGTAGTGTTTGTGTTATGTCAAATTACCTTGCAATTATCATAGTGTCAACATAAAATTTGGCTAAAGTTTGGCCCTGGTAAGTTTATTTATAAAATTATAGTTTGATTGAAAAAATAAAGCGGTTATAATACTTTTTCTTCAATTTCTACGATTTAGACCAACATGTTTGAAATTATTAATTTTATATAATCAAACTCTAAAAGCGAGATATAACTTTAAGCATTTTCATGACAACTCTTGCACCATAAAAATATTTATGGAATAAGTATTGATGGCATTTGATACAGATCCGTCTATCAAATGAATAAGTCTGACGTGCCGCGCCGTACACTCCAGTTTAACCAAATAGTTCCTAAAGGGTAACTCATAATGAACTGGGGCCAAAAATTTCCATACAAAATCTGGTTTGTGATTGCTATTTTGGCAAGCGCCTTATTATATATATATATATATATATTGTTTTGCATGTAGCGGTGTAACAAAGACTGGACATATGTGTAAAATAAATGCAGTTTCTGGTTTCCTGATGTCAAGTGATAGAATATGTCACATCTTTCCTTGAGTTTCGAGTCTTATACCATCTCTACATTTCTTTCAGAAATTCAATGCGCTCAGTAAATAAGGATCTTATTCGTTATCTTCGATAAAAGAAGATTTTCTGCTCCAGTTTCTGTCGTTATTTTGGAATTTCGTTGTTTCACAGTAGTTCCCGAACACAGAAAGTTTTCGAAATAATCCCCACTATTGTTCATGAATTTCTGCATGAAAGTAATGATCGACGCGTTATGGAATAAATATATATACAATTAAAACATATTCAACGCACTACTTAATATAAAAATGAGGTAATTTATTAATAAAGCATGTACAATGCTATTTCAATTTGGGCCTAGGTTTTTATTTTTTTTAAATTCCTTATCCTATAATATAAATAATAACTTGTAATGTGAGATATGCGTATCTAATAATTGCTTTAACTTTCTATGTTATTAATTTTGTCAGTTAGAATTAGCGCCATTGCTTATTTCCTGATATAAATATATATTGATTGATCCGGTGTTGTCATTTTTCATAATGGGTGAGTGGTCAATCTTCCACGAAACTTTATTCCCATTGCGGTTCTTGCATTATAGTAGCGATATTTTTTGTATTGTAATTGGATGGACGGGTGGGTGGGACTCTGTGGCGGCGCGGTGGTAACACGTTCACCTAGCGTGCCGTTATCCCCGAGTCAACTCCCAACTTTGCTGAAAGAAGAATGCTTATTAATTACTCACCATAGGTAGGTTCCTTTAGCCTTAAGAGGGTCGGATTCCATGGAAAACCGTAGGTCCCGCTGCAGCATGACTCTAGATGCACTTTCGCCGTAAAACAAACAATAGATAGGTAGGTAGCCAGGTGGTTGGGTGGGAGGCGGGGCAATTACGCTGTAATGGCCTGTCCATTCGCTCTTACTGTCTGAGCTATCCGACAGCGAATCCTATCACCGGCTCGTTGAATGCCACGCCAGCTCTCCATGGCAGCAGTGTTTTTACTGAATCCACATACTAATATTAATATCTTGATATGGTGGCCCTGTGGAAATCCCAGTACCTGCACGACTATGACGGTGATGGACCCCACGTGTCTGGTCTCAAATCTCTGGTTGCGATCAAATGTATTTAGATCTTGATTGTTACCATTCTGTGCTCTAGTGTAACTCGGACAGTCAATATACGGTCTGACGACATTCCTTTTACACGTGATGTGGTATTATTCCATTCGCCGGCAAAACCACAATCCCATTTCGCCAACACCGCGTGTATCAATAATTCAGTTGCACGTGCGTGTTTAGTTATTGATAAATTGCATTTCTAATTTTCAGATTTTGAAATATTCAGAACATGTTTTCCTATTCCATTATTCAGGAGGATAAGAATACCATATATATTGGTAAAATATATACCGATTTCTAAAGAAAGTTTTTTGAAATAACACACAACTAAGTGAGCCAACGTTATTTTTCAATCCGAAAATCTTGCATATTTTCTATGGCCTTCGTAAATATGGTAATCGGCTTTTCTTGAAGTTTCCTATTCTTGAAGCTTCCTATTCTTCACTCATTAAACATTTAGTTCCATTTTTCCATTCAAAGATAAGGTATCTGTTCCATAATACCTAACGTCTATAACACTCTAAGCATTCTGTTGCACGAAGATTTTCCTGTAACAAAATTTTGTTTTATTTTTTATATTTGCCCTGATTTTAATTTTAAGCAATGAAAAAGTTCTTGCTTCATGTTACAAAGATAACCACGGCAAGAAACTGTATTCACGTACAATACCCTTCCTAGAATTACCTTTATCCTATTCTTTTGTATGTTTAAAACTTGGCTTCGATGGACCTAAACTTGGTGGCGTAAAACAAGAAAAGAACTGGCGAAGGCCTTCCAAGATTTGGATATCCAAGTTAAATTAAAATTACATTTACAGAATAGACTTTTCCTAACCTAAGGGTGCATACAGATATGAAGCAGAACATCGTCGCATAACACCCCGTGTCACACGATGATGTTACAGGGAGAACATTGCCGCGTGTCATCAGTGCGTAACAGCACTGCTTCCCATCAGTTCACGCCGATATCCAATCTACACTGACAAAACGCTGTTGTTCGTAAAGCGGTCCAGATACACGAATATGGGGTGCAATATAGTCCTGAAACATTCCTTTGAAGCGACGGGAAAACCGACAATTGGTGGGAAGCTGAAATGCTATGGTGTTCTGTTAGGGAATGCGGTCCAGACTTGATACGCGATGGTGTTACGACATGGTGTTCCGTTGTATGTGTGGACGGGGTATGAAATCTCCAAATAGCCATACATTCAAATTATATTCAGAAAATCGTTTTGTGTCAAAAGAAGAGACACTCATAAATGCCAACGAAAAGTTATAGCCTTTCTTCGAAAATTGAGATTGAAGGGGAAATTAACCCTTTTTGCGCCTGCGACCATAAGACAACTATACCATCCTGATTGGTCAAAGTTATCTGCGTTGTAACTTACCTTTTCCTAGTTTTACAGAGTGATGGTGATTCCACAAACTTGTTCGATTATTTTGGAAAATTCGGCCAAGTAAAAACCCGCAATGAAAAATCATATTCTTTTACATATTTCGAGAGAAGAAAACTTCGAATTAATAAAATAAAATCGATTTAATGGCGATTATTTTATATTAGTTTGATAGAACATCCACGGGACCGCCGGAAAAATTTAAATCATCTAAATTCGAATCATCAAAAAATCATCAAATAATACAAATCATCTAAATTCGAATTAAACACTTTCGAATTATCTAATTTCGGTGGTATATACGAATATATGTAAGATTCTTTGCTTCGTTTATTTAGTTACAAAATTAATTAATCATGTTGTGTACCTCTTAAACATTGCAAGTCTTTGATAAAAAAATATATTTTTTACTTGCATTGATATATGACGATGCGCGTATTTCAAACTATTTGTAGTTTGCGCTTTGTCCATGCGTTCAGACGCATGGTACTATATAATAAAATGGTATATGAGTAAAAAAAAAATATACGTTTCTTTCTCATTTGATGATTCCATTTATTATGATATTTTCGTCAAATTCACTTCGTCTCTTATATCAAATTATTGGTTTATAATAACTTACTGTATTTTTGTGTTTCCTCTGAAGTTACTAAACTTATTTGTAGTGAAATGTTTTGGTAATTTACTTTATTCTGTTAATTTTTATTTTTTATCTTCATTGTTTTTACTGTGTTTCTGTTATCTCTATTTTTGTCGTTTTCCCGTCATTTCAATTCTACATAACTTTCTTAGATTTTTCAAAATAATATTTTCATCACAAAAAATGCACTTGCAGCTTTTGCACAGTCACATTCTATAAATTACCTTGGCTTCTTTTCATTTATTCAATTCTTTTAATTCCTTTAATATATATGTATACGCATATATATATATCATCATCATCATCATATTCAACCATTATCTATCCACTGCTGGATGAAGGTCTCTCCAAATGCTTTCCACACAAGTCTATCCTGAGCAATTCGCTTCCACGTCACCCCAACCTGTTTTCTTATTTCATCCACCCATCTAGTTTGAGGACGTTTTCTAGGTCTTCGGTGGTCTCTTGGAATCCAGTTCAGAATTTCTGTTGTCCATCGTTGATCAGTTCTTCTTGCAATATGCCCAGCCCATCGCCATGAGTTGGTGGAACTTAAAAGTGGACATTTGTTTTATTATAGAGGAACGGAAACTGGAAGAACAAGTGGTGTTGGCTTCTTAATCAACAAAAGAATTAAAGACTGTCTTCTGGAAGTTGAAAGTACATCAGATCGAGCAGCGAGGCTCGTTGTTCAACTAACCCAGCGATACCAACTTCAGATAGTACAGGTATATGCACCAACATCAAGCCATACCGACGAAGAGGTTGAAGAATTTTATGAAGAAATCAAAGAGTTACACACCAAAGGGAAACAACATATCAAGCTCATCATGGGGGATTTCAATGCAAGAATTGGACAACAGGAACAAGGAGAGACATCGGTTGGTAAATACGGATATGGGGAAAGGAATGAACGTGGCGATCAACTCATCGAATTTGCAGAAGCTGAAAATCTTAGCATCATGAATTCATTTTTTAAGAAGAAACCGCAAAGAAAATGGACATGGAAACACCCAAATGGGGGAACTAGTGAAATTGACTATATCCTGGCAAACAAGAAATCAATTATTGAAGATTGCAGTGTACTGAACAGATTTAATACTGGAAGTGATCATCGAATGGTGAGATGTAAAGTGCACTTAAATACTAAATTAGAACGACAGAAGCTCATTAGGAAACAAGTAAGTAAGAGGGTGGATTTAAAGAAATTAAAAGAAAATACCGAGGCATTCAAGTTGGAATTAAAAAATCGCTTTTCTGCACTGGAAGGACTTATTGATGAAAGTGATATCTCAGAAGCAAATGAAAACATTGTTAAGACAATAGTTGAAACTGCTGGGGAAATTGGTGGTGTAACCTGTAAAAAGCACAATAGCAAATTATCTGAGAAGACGAAACAGCTCATGAAAAGGCGAAGAGATATGAAGGTGGACAATCAAAATACCAGTTCCAGGATTGAGTACATAGAACTTTGTAAAACTCTGCGCAAAAGCATGAAAGAAGACATAAGAAAATTCAACTGTGAGCTAGTAAGGAAAGCCATTGAAAATAACAAGAGCCTTAGGGTTGTTAAAGGAAGTTTATCTGTTGGGAAGAAACACATCATTGCATTAAAAGGAGAGGATGGCACCGTAACAAGAAATAGGGAAGAAATACTTAGAAGAGTTGAAGAATTCTACAAAAATCTATACGAAAGTAACAGTGAATTAAACGAAGACATTGAAATAGTCGAAGGAACAGCTCCTAAAATCTTAAAAGAAGAAGTTTCATTTGCAATAAAAAATATGAAGAAAGGAAGAGCCCCTGGTGATGATGGTATTACATTAGATATCCTAAAAGAAGCTGGAGAATATGTAGAAGACATACTTGCAAAATTCTTTACCAAATGTCTTAACAGCGGTAACATACCAAACCAATGGGATTCTGCAACAGTAATTCTTTTGCATAAAAAAGGTGATAAAGAGGATTTGAAAAATTACCGACCAATTAGCTTGTTACCTGCTATTTATAAAATCTTCACAAAAGTGCTAACACATCGCCTGCAGAAAAAATTAGATGCAGCTCAACCAAGAGAACAAGCTGGATTTCGAAGTGGATTCAGTACAGTGGACCATATTCAAGTATTAAGAGAATTAATTGAAAGAACACATGAATATGAACTTCCATTGTGTGTTGCATTTATTGACTATGAGAAGGCCTTTGACTCTATAAAAACATCAGCAGTCATCAACTCTTTAAGATCAACAGACATTGAGGATGTGTACATTGACATGGTGAAACGTGTGTATAAAAATGCAAGTGCAAAATTTCGGTTACATAAAGATACCGAAGCTATCAAACTTGGCAAGGGTGTGAGGCAGGGAGATACCATTTCTCCAAAGCTTTTAAATTCTGCTTTACAGATGATTTTTCAGCTGATAAATTGGGATAACAAGGGAATAAAAGTAAATGGTGAATATTTTTTAAATCACCCCCGGTTTGCTGATGACATTGTTATTTTTTAACGGACCCATTAGAACACCAAGACATGGTACAAGAGCTCTCAACTAGAAGTGAAGAAGTTGGACTCAAGATGAAACTACACAAAACTAAGATCATGTTCAATAATTTCGTAGAGAAAACAAAAATACAAGTTGACAACATGGAACTAGAAATTGCTGCTTCATATATTTACCTTGGACAGCTGATTTCAATGGATAACAACATTATAAAAGGACTCAACATACGTATTAAACTTGGCTGGAGTGCATTTGGAATAGTTTTATCCTGAAGGGGAAATTGCCTTTGTGTCTAAAAAGAAAGGTCTTCAACCAGTGTGTATTGCCAGTCCTCTCTTATGGATCAGAGACATGGAGTCTAACAGTTGGAGCAATACGAAAGTTACAGACAACGCAAAGGAGCATGGAGAGGTGCATGCTTGGAATAACTAGGAGAGATCGAAAAAGAAACACTTGGGTGAGAGAGCAAACTAGAGTAGAGGACATCATTGTTAAAGTAAAAGGACTGAAATGGCGATGGGCTGGGCATATTGCAAGAAGAACTGATCAACGATGGACAACGCGAATTCACAATTGGATTCCAAGAGACCACCAAAGACCTAGAAAACGTCCTCAAACTAGATGGGTGGATGAAATAAGAAGAGAGATTATGGTGAACGCAAGGTGGAAACGAATGGCCCAGGATAGACTTGTGTGGAAAGCATTTGGAGAGACCTTCATCCAGCAGTGGATAGATAATGGTTGAATATTATGATGATATATATATTTATAAAAAAATTCTTCTGCCTGCCTATGTAAGAGGGCTTGGGACGGGCAGAGCGCCATGTTCCCAAGCCTCTTTTTACATCACTTCTTAATGTGCCATGTCTAGAAACTTCCTGACAATGTGACACGTGTTTAGGATTGTGGCTTTTTGTATTTCAATGTAGGTGTTTGGGTCAATGTTGAGTATCTCCAAATTCGTCGCAAGCGTTTTTGGTACTATCCCTGTTGCTGAGATGACTAACGGGATGATGAGGATCTTTTCCATACCCCATATATCTCGTACTTCATGTCTGAGATCTTGGTACTTGGTGATTTTCGTTGTGTAGGTTGTCTGTATGTTATTGGTGTTGGGTACTGCTATGTCGATTAAGTACGTGGTCTTATTCGATTTATCGACGAGGGTTATGTCAGGACGGTTATGTGGGACTGTCTTGTCTGTTATGATTGCTCTATCCCAGTAAAGCTTGTGTGTTTCGTTCTCATGCACGGTCTCTGGCTCATATTTGTAGTACGGGCATTTTTCTGTCAGAAAGCCAGCATTCGCTGCCAATTTCTGGTGGACTATTTTCGCTACTTGATCGTGTCTATGTTTGTAGTCTGACTGCGCAAGGATCTTGCATCCTGCCATCACGTGTTGGATTGTCTCCGATGCCGCATGACAGTGTCTGCATTTGTCGCTTTCTATGTCTTTTCTCTGGATGAATTTCTGATTGTTCCTTGTTGCGATCACTTGGTCTTGGATGGCTAGCATGAATCCTTCTGTCTCTGGCTGGAGAGTGCCTTTGGCCAGCCAAGAATTTGATGCCTTTTTGTCAACGTGTGGTTGTTGCAGGTCATTGTAGTGCCTGCCATGTAATGGTTTTCCGGCCCAAGTTCTCAGTTTCTGTTCGTTGGCTGTTTCGAGGACACGCTCTTCGGTACTACACAGGTTTAGTGGCGTGTAATTTGCATCTGCTTGTATTATGGCTTGGATGAGTGGCGATCGGGGACTCTTCAACTGGAAGTATTGCCTCATGCTCTGGATCTGCTTGTCATGTAAGTCTTTGAGGTCCGCTTGTCCGCGTCCTCCTTCTTCCCGGGGTAGTGTTTGCCGTTCAATTGCCGTTGCAGGGTGTAGTTGTCCGGCTCTTCTCTGGATGGTTCTCATTTTCCGCTGGAGTTGTTCTAGTTCAGTGTTGGACCATTTGATGATCCCGAAGGAGTAGGTGAGCACTGGTACCGCATATGCGTTAATTGCTTGCGTGGTGTTCTTCCCGCTCAGTTTCGTCTTCACAATGCTTCTAAGTCTTTCTTGGAATGCTTGCGTGAGCTGGACTTTGACTTTCTTGTGCTCCTGCTGCCGTTTTTGCATTATCCCTAGGTATTTGTAGGTTTCGCCCTCGTCCAAGGTCTTCAGTAGTCTCCCGTCTTCGAGTTCGATGCCTGGTAAATCTTCTTTGCTATTCTTCTGTATTTTGCACTTATCGAGGCCGAATTCCATTCCTATGTCCTTGGAGAATGTCTCTGTTATACTGATGAGTTGTCGGAGTTGGGTGATTGTTGGCGCGTATAGCTTGATGTCATCTACGTACATGAGGTGGGAGACTTTATGTAGGTTTCTCTTGTCTTTCTTCAGCATGTATCCGTATTTACTTGTGTTCAGCATATATATAATATATATGCTGAACACAATCTAACAGTCGGAGCAATACGAAAGTTACAGACAACACAAAGGAGCATGGAGAGGTGCATGCTTGGAATAACTAGGAGAGATCGAAAAAGGAACACTTGGGTGAGAGAGCAAACTAGAGTAGAGGACATCATTGTTAAAGTAAAAGGGCTGAAATGGCGATGGGCTGGGCATATTGCAAGAAGAACTGATCAACGATGGACAACAGAAATTCTGAACTGGATTCCAAGAGACCACCGAAGACCTAGAAAACGTCCTCAAACTAGATGGGTGGATGAAATAAGAAAAGAGGTTGGGGTGACGTGGAAACGAATGGCCCAGGATAGACTTGTGTGGAAAGCATTTGGAGAGACCTTCATCCAGCAGTGGATAGATAATGGTTGAATATGATGATGATATATATATGTGTTTTTCTGTGTATATATATATGTTTTTCTATGTATATATGTCTTTTTCTGTATATATATGTATATTTTTCTGTGCACACACACACTTACGTTACCTAAATATAATTTGCTAGTATATGGAAAGCCTCAACAGGTCAATAAAGTATTATCCTTTTAAATCTCGAGCGTTAGTCGAAATGATGCAACTTCCGCAACAGCAAATTCTCATCTCGCGAATTTCTGAGCTTGCCAGTGACATCTAGTGACACTAAGGAAAGCTTAAAAAAATGTACAAATTATACGAACTCAAAAAAAAAGAAAGTCTGAGTTCGCAGTTTATATTAGTTTACTAGAAAAAACATTACAACTCAAGGTAAGCATATGTATACGTCTGGAATGAAGAGGTAATTACTAATACATGTTTGTTTAGTCAATCGCCTTTCTTCCTTCTCTTCATAATTAATAGTATTAATTCTCTTAATAATTAATGAATTAATTAATAATTTAGGCAGAAAGCTTCTAGCTTACGCTAGCTTGGAGACAGGGTAGGTTACTGCCCTGCTGGTCCCATCCATTTTCGTATTCCTTCTACATCATCTTCAATCGCTTGTAGATCTATTTCCAGTGACCTTTCTCATGTCTTTTCTAACCTTCGCACAAACCAGTTTTGACATTCTTATCCAAAATATTTTATCTCAAAAAAAGTAGCATGCATGAAATATAACATGTAATTTTTTTAAATACGCATTTGAATATTAAAAAACCTTTGAATTTTGTAATCATAATAATTATGCATTGACTATTAATTTGTTTTTCATCTATAATGACAAGCAATATATACATGTACAAAAATATATAAAATAGAACCTCCATATAACGTACTTCCGTATAGCGAAATTCTCCATATAGTGAAGTTTTGGCAAATCCCCATGGTCATTACATATGAAAGTGTTTCTATATAACGGAATAAATTTCTATATAACGAAATTTTTAACGACCAAAACAGAAAATAGCGTAGTTACGTTAGGGACTTCAGGTTCCCTAATACCATGGGAATATAATGCGTGTTTAAGGTAAGTGGCAAACAAACAGAATGAGGCACGCCTAAGGGATTTTAAACTCCCTAATAAAGAGTTTTCCTGCACACACACACCTATGTCTTGTTACCCCACACAGTGCAAAGGTGCTTGGCTAGGAGCAGGCCCCAATCGTCCTTTGATACACTGAATTGTTTGAACAGTGGTACTCGTCGCGCGTTTTTGCTCCTTAGATTACCAGAAATCCAGACCTTGCAAATTTCCCACAGGGGCGTAACACTTTTATGATGAATCACAATCACCATTTGTCGTGCAGCAGGATATTAGAATTTTTTTGCACAAAAGCATGAATGTGTGTGAAAGAAGCATTAAATACGTTTTCATTTTAAGGTAAGAATTTTTCAACTCTCTTTTTTTTTTTTTTATATGCATGTATATTTCACATTTAAAAACATCTATTTTTAAATGGTTGAATGTTATTTATGAGAAACAGTCGTTAACTGAAAAATGGGATTTTAATTGTGGTATCATATTGCACTGCCCTGGTTCATGAATACATCGTTTCCACATAGCGAATTTTCTATATAACGAATTTTTTTTTATGGAACCGTCCATTTCATTATATGGAGATTCTACTATATTTAAATTAATCTGATGACGTGGCTATTTGTTATTCAATGCGTATTTATTTGCCTTTTGCATTGTTTATTTTGAAATTTAAATTCAATTTTAAAATCATGATTATCCTATATACATGTATGAATTTTTTTAAATTCTCAGCTCATTTATTTTTGTGATATTCACCTGCTAAGGTTATTTTCATTTAATTACTTATTTTCAATTTATTTTATTTACAATTTCGTTTATTAAAAAATGAAATATTTAAAGTAACTTGCGTTCTTCCTCATATTTCGGATATTTATTTTTTAATGACTAAATAGTCAAAAGCCTGGCATTTGTAATATTAATAATTTTACGATCTGTTAGAAAATAGAAATGTTTTTTTCAATCATTTCAACTCAGATTGAAATCGACAAGTCATCCCCTTAAAGCTGAACTCCATTCTATTTCACACCCCCTTCAGAAGGGGAGCTATCTAATCCGTTGCACGGCTTTAAAAAAAGGCATGCTAGCACTATTAGAATATATTTTTTAGACCATGAGATTACCCCCCTAGGTTCCCCTTTTTAGGGATTAAAAAACATCGCATATACTCTGATACTCCGCACCCCATCTAAAAAAGGGGATTTTTTCTACCACAGCTTCCCTTTTTTGTCCCCACTCAAAAGTTGAATTGAAAACAAACAACTGTTCAGTTTCATGCTTTTGCTGTGAATATTTAGGAATGGAACTTTTTTTTTTTCCTATTGGATTTAAAAGACCCAAGCGTATGTATTAAAAGTTTGTTTTATTGTTATTGAAGGAACGAAAATTGAACAGCTGTTTAATTTCAATTTGTTTAGTACTTTTCAGGCCTGTAGTAAGGATAAAGGGGCAACTAGGGCAAGGCAGGGGGCACTGGGATTGTTTTATATATAAAAATAGCTTAATGGGCACTGGAGCACAAGCATGGGGCAGTTGGGGCCCCATGCCCGCCCCCCTGCTGGCCCCGGCTTGGCTACAGTCCTGGTACTTTTTCTACACTTTTCTCAACCCCGTGAAGGACCAAATAAACCTAAAAGTTTGTCATGAAATCTTAGAATAATGTTCACAAGTATAAAGTTATACACTAGATGAATATTGAAATATATCACTCTGCTTTCTATTAAATATTAAAGTTAGTAAGTTCAAATTATACATATAAAGTTCAATACTCTTTGAACAATAAATGATGAAAATTAATAATATTTATCCAAAGTCTCAAATAAATAATATTGGAGCCCCACAAGGTAGGACATTGAGACCTCTTTTCTTTCTTATAGCTATTAATGATATATTGAATATAGGTGAAACATCTTAGTTTCTATGGATGGCGTAAGTTGGGCTATAGGAGGAAATAACTCACCTAACGAAATGAAACAAATACAGAATCAATTGCAAATATTTCAATATTGATTTGATTTAAATAATTTATTAATCAACATAAATAAGGCAAAGCACATAATATTTCGCACAATAAATAAAAAAAATGAACATTCCAGCGTAGTCAATAACTTACAAGAGAAAATAAATACAAAGATTAAATTAATGAAATGCTTGGGAATTACAATACAGGAAAAATTATCATCGAATGAGCAATTACAAATAGTTAAAAAAAAGGAAAAAGAAGAAGGAGGAGAAGGAGAAGGATGAGGAAATGGAATATTAACGAAATTAACTAATCTACTTCCATTGCATAATGAAATAATATTATATAATTCCATGATATATAGTAGCTTAACCTATGGAAATACTATATGAGAAAACTTAGAAAATTGGCAAAAATACATAAAAATAAATTTTAAAAAATTACTAACATTTTTAATGAATAAAATCGCATTAAACACAAACAAAACTTAAGAAGACATTAGAAAAGAATTTAAAATAATGAATACTAGAGAAAATCACGATTTTAAATGTATGTACGAAAAATCCATGAAAATAAACGTACAGATACAATTTTTATACAAAAGGAATAATATGGGCATAACACGAGATACTAAAAAGGATGTAAACGAAAAAATTAGAACTAATATAGGTAAAAATGATATAAATTACTATGGAAATACCAAATGAAATAGATGTGTTAAAGCCGACGACAAAATTTAAAACAAAAACGAAAAAACATCTATTAGGAAATACAACATTTTTTAGATTTTAAAAACTGCCTTTACTGTTAAGGTTGCAGATGCATCAACAAATGCTTTTATCTGCATTCACAGTATATTTATGATTTAATTGTAAAATATGCTGAAACAAATATCTTATCTTAAAGAAGAAAATAAGCGATATTTTTTTTTTATAATCTTCAATCAATAAATAAATAAATATTATATAACAGATAATATCATTATAGACATGCAATTAGGAGAAGGTAAAAGAAAAAGAATGTTTGTTTGGTTTTACGGCTCAAAGACTACAGTGGTCATGCTGCGCCGGGACCTACTGTTTTCCGAGGAATCCGAACCTCTTAAGGCCTAGGGAACCAAACCCCGGACTACAGTGAGCAGTGCGATCTTTATGAGATCTCTGAGTAAGCGTTCTTTTTGCACTGCTGGGAGTCGAACCCGGATTAGCGGCGCACTAGGAGAACGCGTTACCACACTGCGCCACCGCAGGGCCGAAAAAAATATATAAATATAAATCAAAACTAAATCATTAATCCTTTTGTGTATTATTTACTATCGATGTTTTTCCTCAATGACTGATCACCTCTATTTAAGGGACGAAACGTCCGGTCCTGCGTGTGTCCCTTATTGAGAGGTAAAGCTGTAATAAAATTACAACATAAATGAATATTTCAAAAGAAAAAAGTACTGAATATTTCTTTCAAATCAACCAACTTCTAAATTAAATTTAAAAAATAATTAAGAAATGTACATTCATGAAAATGAACGAAAAATTTGAAACTGACGAAACAACTGGAAAGACAAGAAAAGAAAAATGGAACTGAAATAAAAAAAAAATGATAGTAGAGTCTGAATTTCGAATACAATATGCTAAATTTAAATATGGGAGTTCCTTTCAAAGTGTACACTGAAATGTGTACTGAA
>QLNU02015003.1:55498411-55515453 GCA_006491805.2 Dysdera silvatica
GGGGGGATACTGGGACCGCAATACCGAGGACCGGAGCTTTAAGTGGCCCGCAAAGCTATTTTTTACCCTGGCTGGGAACGTGTAGGGGCCCACGATTCGGATTTCTTTTTTTTTTTATTTTTTAGAAAAGTAAAATTAGAACTATTTGACAGAACTCTAGGGGCAGATGAATTTTGGCCTCTTTACCTCAGTGTCTCTCCCATTTGCAGGGCCGTGCTTAAGAGAGGGCAATCGGACTTTTCACAGACAAACAAGACAAACGACTAGGGCCTTCATTCTTTAAAGGGCCCGGCGAGATCAAGACCGATCGTCATTTCCGAATTGTTGCCTTTATTGCCATCCAGCTTGCGTTCGTTTCCATTTTTGTTGAACTGTTTATATTTTTTGTTTACATTATTTTACCTCTTGAAAACTGACATGTGTTCAGTGCCGAATTTACATACAGGCCAACTTGGGGCCGGGACCTACAGGGACCTAGTATCATTTGTTTGAGCGTTATTTTAATTTTAATGTTGATTCCGAAATTGTAGCATACTGTCGAACCTCATTATAACGAGAAGTCAGAAATACAATATTTATTTGTTTAAATTCGCAATATAAAGGACGAAACTTCTTTATTGTGAGAGCGCCCTGTTATAGCGAGCAACAGAGCAGCAAATTTTCCCCCTTAAATTTTGTAAGCCGAGTCTAAAATTATATATTTTCTCCTTTCGTGCAAATTTGTCATTATCGTTTACGAGACTACAACGCAAGTCCTGTAAGCGTAACAATGGGAAAGTGTTTAATTTATTCTCGTAATTAAAAATATATTTCGAAGGAAAAGGGCTGGCGAATTAAACTCACAAAGCAACTATTTATTAATTTTTTTTCCAAGGTAAATACATTTTAATATTAACGTTTTGTTATAAATTTATATTTTATATTCAATAATTGCTTTCATTCGTTATCTTAAACTTGTTTTCTGTGCTCAAAAGCATATAGGTTTCAAAATAAAATGTTTAAATTATTGAAAAGTAATATTTTAGTTACTTCAGAAAGATGCCAATCGTTTACTGTCGTCCCAATTTTACGGCCAAAATTTTCTATCCCGCCAGTGCCCGCTAATGAAAGGTTTCACTATATTTCACTTCTTACGCCTATATTTCCTAATAATATAATTATAGTAAGATTTCTGTTTTACATTATATTATTACAATAAAAATTTCTTTAATTTACATTTCATACTTGTTATGATTAATTTATTCTTAATTTTTGTGTGATTATGATTAATATAAATTTTATTAATCCAAATGTACACGTAAACGATTCGTGTTACAAGCCAAAGGATAATGCTTTGTAAAGACACTAACAGTTGACTAAAGTTCTATAATAGGTCGATTTTTATTAACATCGAGTTGGGACTTGTATTGAAAGCCTCGCAATTTTTTAGCCCCGCTATGTATTATGTTTTGGAGATAATAATTGCTTTCCCGTCCCACAAAGCCGGCTTAAGGATTTGTGGGTCTTAAGCTGGAAGCAGGGAGTGGACCTCTAAAAATTGGAGCCCACATGATAGTCCATTACGTATGATATTCAGGTTTGCCAATAATCAAACGGATATTTGTGAATAAACAAGGGTAAATTTGAGTAAAATTAAGCCCCATCAAAGTCTCTGAGAGGCCTCCAAAATCATCTGGTCCAAAAGCCTTGACCTACTTGACCTATACCTAAATCACACTCTGCATTCCACATTTTGTTGACGAATAAAGTAGTATAGCCGTAAAATAAGATCAACCGTAATCACTGAAGATATATCCCGATATTGACATATGACCGCTGCAAGAGCAAATCTCGTTACTTCTTAACATTTTCTCAGCAATCTCCACTTCCCCCCCCAAAAAAAAAAGAGACACGGAAGAAATTTTCTCTTATAGTAATTCTATAATCCATTTTAACTCTTTTTTTTACACAAAAGGTACGTTCCTCAAAAACAGTGTAAAAACAAAACGTTTCCCATAGTAACATGGGAGATATATTTCAAGTTAAATATGCTGTGTAAGGAGAAACAAAAAACAGTTTCATGTAAAAACTGTGCATAAAATTAAGCAGTGCAATAACGAAATGACTCTTGTTTTCCGTTTTTTCGTAATTTTAGACCATATGAGCTCGTCTTCTGCCGTAAAAGTCCCAGTTACAGCACATACCACAAATTTGTAAAAAAAATTACATCGATTGTTTTATTCTATATTACTTCCAGTAGTACATCCTATATGTTTCACTCTGATAAAAATGAACTGGATGAATTATGCAATACATACCAATAAACTTTACGCGAACTTACATCAACCGTATAAAAGAAAGAAAGGGAAACCATTTTTTTTCTGCTACAAATTCGCTACAAATTTTTTTTCTATTTCAAATTCGTGTGCAAAATACAATGTAAAAAAAGAATTAGGTGTATATGGTGTATTTTAATATTTGTGATTATGTTTGAAGACTTAACTTTTTTCATTTATGCCGTTCGTTTTGGATTCATGGAATTTTTATAGACTCGTAATATACACTCGAAAATCATATGAACTTTATAGATTTACATGCGATTTTTAATACGCTCGATATTTCATAAATCGTTATCAGATCATTTTTCTATTAGTCAATTGTACTTCAATTCGATTAATATGAAATATATGATAATGTGTTATAAATTGCAAGCAATATTTTAAAGCTAGTGGCTTTGCGTTATATTTTAGACACTTCGTATTAATTAACCTCACAATTAACAAATTAAATCTTGGATAATTAATATGTAAAAAGTAATTAAAAAAATAATTATTAAGCACTTGATAAATATACTTCAAGCATTAACTAAACTTTAATTAAATATGAAGCTTTTAAGTGCACAAATTTTGAGCTGTTGGTCACTTTTTGGTAACAGTGTAGTTTCAAACGTTAGATCATATCTAGAGATGCCATTTTGATTAAATAATTTAAGACAGAAATTCTCAGATTTCACCCCTTTCTAAATTTCGATAACTTAGCCTTTTACTATTACTTATATATGATTACTTAGATATGATTTGATATATATCTGCACAGAAGTCCACAAATTCATACATAACATATAGCATTCCTTGCAGGTATTAACTGTTTGTACGTTATATCGCTGTAAATAAAGTTCTCTGAGCATGACCTCTAAGGTCAAATCAGTCATCACTAAACCGAATCGGAACATCAACTGAGAAAAATATAGTCAAGTTTATCTTTAATATATCCTGGATCATATTTGCATCATGACCATTTAAAATATAGTCTCAAGAAACTTAAATGAATACTTTGTTTTTGTATTTAAGATATTATATTTTGGGAACAAGAATTCGTTTATCATTGCTATTATAACATGATAGTGACTTGAGGACGGCATTGTAACTTGCTTTTCAAATTTCAAAATATTGTTCCATATAAAAAATGAACTTCTATACCCTTTCCTTATTTAGACTTGTCGCATTTCTGCTTGATGTAGCATTGTTCCCTGGAATATAAAGAACAAATAAATGAAATAAAAAACAGGAAATTAAGAGGACAAAATGTGCTTTTCAGCACCTTTAAATTTATGCTAATGGATTAGCTTGTTAATTAGGGTCGTTGCATTTTCTACTGTTATTTTTTTTAGAAATTGAGCGGAGTCACCAGTTTCCCTATATTGATGACTATTCTGCCTAATTGCACACTGGCGCCAAATCTCAGTACTTTACCAGATGTAGCAAATATTTAAATGCTAACGTACTGAATATTTGAAGTGCTGCTGAAATTGGGCACGTTTAAGATTACTTTTCATTTTGCTTTTACCTCGGTCCGACAGACAAATGCCAAGAGCGGAATCAAACTCCGAATATCCAAATTTGGTTTAAAGTTTATTCGAAGAACACGTTCCCTCTCTACATGAAAACAAAAATACGTGTAAACCAAACTCATTTAATTGAGTTAAAGTGCTATGAGAAGAACGTCGCTTTTCCAAGACTGGATTGGAAGAATTTTCGGTTTTCAGTTGGACTCGGTGAAAGCGAAGACTCACAAAGACAACAAATTCGTTCCCCTTAAAAGTACATAATTTGCATCATCCCTAGAGTACGATTGTTATTTTGTTTGTTCTCGCACTTGGTGGATCAGCGGGCGGTGAAAAGTTCTCAATTTTCCTTAAGTATGAAAATATTTTTGTATGTTTCATTCTGGTGCCAAGTTTAAAAATTTTCTGACTGTTCGGCAGGTGTTTAGTATTGTTGCTTTTTGCATCTGAATATATGTGTGTTGGGGTCAATTTCAAGTATTTCCAAGTTCTTTTGGAGTGTGGTTGGTATTATACCTGTTGCTGATAAGACAAGAGGGATAACGTTTACCTTATCCATGTGCCACATGTCTTTAATTTCCTACCTTAAGTCTTGGTATTTAGTCATTTTTGTGGTGTATGTGTTCTGAATGTTATTTGTGTTGGGTATTGCTATGTCTGTGATGTATATCGTTCTGTTGGTTTTATCAATTAGGATTATGTCTGGTCTGTTGTGCGGTGTTGTCTTGTCGGTTATGATAACACTATCACAGTACATTTTGTGCGTTTTGTTTTCTATTACTATTTTTTGTTCGTATTTATAGCAAGGGCTTTTGTTGGCCACCAGGTTCGTTCCGTTAGCAAGTGGTTGGTGAATTATTTTTGCCACTTGGTCGTGGAGGTGTTTGTAGTCTGTTTGGGCCATTATCTTACAACCTAATGTCACATGTTGTATTGTTTCAGATGTTAAGTTGCATTGTTTGCATTGTTCATTTTCTATATACGTCTTCAGGATGTATCGCTGATAGTTTATTGTTCTTAGGGCCTTGTCCTGGATTGCCATCGTGAATCTCTCCGTTTCTGATTGCAATGTTCCTTGGGTTAGCCATTAGTTTGAAGCTTTCTTGTCAATGTGGGGATATTGGAGATTATTGTAGTGTCTGTCATAAAGTGCTTTGGCTGCCCATTTCTTCAGTTTGTGATCGCGGTGTATGGTTCGTATTTTTTTACCGGCACTAAGACTAAGTGGTGTGTAGGAGATACCTGTGTCTACTACTGCTTGGATGAGAGGAGACTGTCGGCTCTTTTTAAAGATGTACTGCTTCATGTTATGGACTTGTTTCTCTTGGAGCACTTTCAGGCCGATTTGTTCTTGTCCTCTATCTCCTCGGGGGATAGTTTGTCGTAGTAGTAGTAGTGTAGTAGTAGTAATTTATTATTATTATTATTATAGTATAGTAGTAGTAATTTATTATTATTATTATTATATTATTATTATTATTATTATTATAGTATACGATCCTTTACTGTAGTCCAAATTTTTAGGGGATCAAAAAAGCAATTCCTGTTAAAAATAATTCGTTTAAGTATGTGCAACTGCGTTTATTTATATTTCACTGTAAATAATTATATGATTATTATGAATTATAGGATTTGTATAACTGTCACATTTACTATAAATCTTTCGTAGGTTTATGCGCTGTCAGACTTCCGAGCTCGAAAATTTGTAAGATTTTTCCATAATAATTTTTGTAACACTTTTTCGTAATTTTTGAACACTTTTTCGTAATTTTTGTAATTTTTTCCGTTATTTATTTGTGACATTTCCCACAACGATTTTTGTAACTTTTTTCTATACCAGTTTTTGTAATTATTTTTCATAACAATTTTTGTAACGTTTTTTCTTAAGAAGTTATGTACCATTTACAATGATAATTTTTGTAGCACATTTACCCTATACTTTCGTCACGTTTTTGTGTCAAATTTTGCCATTTTTTGCCAATTTTGAAATGAGGTTTTTGACATTAATTTTATTTTAATGTAATTAAATATTTAACTTTTTTGTCCAATAATTATATATGTTCAGAGAGAGTTCACATATTACGTAAGCAGTATTTTGGTAAGTTAAAGCCCCCCATATTAATCAAAAATTAATATTGGCTAACATATTAAAATAAAGCTAACTGCAACCCACTCTCCCCAAGGTGCTTACGTAATGCTTGAACGCACCCTTACCAATAGAAGAACCTCATATTTTTATTTTGCGCATAATTTTACGGCGGTACTAAGTTCGATGAAACTCAAATTTACATACACATGAGGCTATAATTAAATTTTCTTGGAATGTGATTAAAATTTCATATTCTAACCCACGCATTTTCTATGTTGCCTTTTCTTTACTCGTCAGATGGCGTACCGCATGGTGGCGTAAAAGCATTGTGCTTTTTCACCGTGTGCAAAATCCGGGGACGGATGTCGTCCCCGGATTTCGATTCGGATTGACGATCGTCACGTTTTTTTACTACTGCTGATCCCTATAACGATGTATGATTTCTTTGACAGCATGTATTTGAATCCCTCTAAAAGTTGTAAGTTTTGACAAAATATGACCATAGCGGTTTTCGCTCTATCAAAAATATGACAGCAAATTATAATACTAATTAAGTTTGTATAGCAAACTTTACGGAAACTTACTATAAAACAATATAAAATTATCGTTTGAAAAGGATATTGTTCAAGTTTTAAAGAATATAGATATTTTTATAAATTATTGCGTCTAGAAAATAATATCTAGTGACCAAAATTAAATATGCTTTGTCCTTATCCTGGTTTGAGTAAAAAGTAATCAACGGAATTCCCCTTAAGGACAAAGCACTGGATTCACTGCAGAACAAAAGATGAAGTTTCGAATACAAAGAAAGCTAAGCAGCCACAATAACAAAAGAAGAAGGAGAACAATGGAAAATAAAGAATGCAAATTTTTTTGACTGCCAGTATATCATTCTTCGGATGGCAGGCGGTGATCCATCGAAAACGAAATTTGGAATCTCTTTGGAGCTGAGATGACATATACATGTACGTAATCGCCGTTTCCGGCTTTTCTTGGTGTTTTTCGGTCGGGAATCATGTTCTGAAATATTTCCGTGATCTTATAGGAATAATGCCTCGCTGTAGAACAGCTGCTTCTGGCAGGCTGTATGTTGATGGTATTTGAACTTTCGCCAACCTCGCTCGAAGCAGCATTGATGCCTTGAGCGAGGCTGCCGACGACAAGATGTTGGTCCACCACCCACCGCCCATCGTAATTATTTCGAAGCATGCGACAACGCTAGAAAAACATGGGATAAATAATTTTTACGCAGTTATTAATAGGCGTAGGCAAAAACTGGCGAAGGAGCAAAGCCTGGGCTTTTGTTTCTATTTTCCCTTTAAGCCATTAGATTGTAATTAGGAAAGACTTTGAGGCCTTTTTAGCATATTACCGATAACGGTGAGCCAGAATGCTTTTTCTATGTATAAAGAAGTTAAGTCACGTGCTAGAAAATTTTTCCTTACGCATTAACTGAACTTTTTAAGGAGACTTTAGGTAATTCTAATGTTATTCAACATTCCAATATTACATGCATTGTTTATGTAAATTGATAAATGCAAATATATACATAATAATAAAATTCGGAAAGGTGTTTTTCAGTGTTCAAAATTTTAAAATATTGCTTTTTTTTATTAAACAATTGAGGTAGACAAACAAAACATCTCTCTTTCAAGGCCGTAAAATTTGCATGTATTACTAGATACTGCCATTAATGTAAATACTAAAATAATTATGCGAGTTTGGGAGTTCAAAAAATTTTGCCACGGAATGGGAACCCGTGAATAATGAATGTACGGGCTATGTATTTTAAAGTTAATATTCATATCGTATCGGCATTCACTTTTTCCTAAACAAAATAATAAAAGTACAATTTTTTAGGACCTGCATTGCTGCCAATGTTGATTTTCACCTTAAATATCAGTTTCCTAGCTAGCATATTCTTATTTCTTTCATCGTCATCATCATCCACAAGTGAATATCTCTTATTCGTAGGTTGGTAGCCAATATGTATCATATTTTCCTGTCTCTACTGGCATGGATAATGTCTTTCGTGCTTAGCCTAGTCCAAGCCTGTAAGTCATCCATGTATCCTCTTCTTTTTCTGCCTCTGGATCTCTTCCCCACGATGTTTCCTTTCAGTGCCAGTTGGGGTATTTTGTATTTTTCTCTCCTCAATATGTGGCCACAATATGAGTATGTGAGTGTTAATTTATTTCTATTCTAGTTTTATGAAGGTTTTATAAAATCAAAAATATCTGAATTTAATAAGTGCAAATAAAGTATTTTTGTAATATATTTATGTAATAATTACATTCTCAAAAACTATTTCCTGAATATGATTTCAACGAAACTGACATTACATTAGTAAGAAACATTTGACCGACTTGAATATGTAATGGAGGTTCCGAAAATTTTAAATCGAAGGGCAGGCGCATTTTTCAAAGGATTTAAATGCAATATAAATTTCATTATCAGATTAACGGGTAAAATAAAACAATTGGAATATTAAAATGAAGCAAATTATAGTTAATTATAGAAAAATATTTTTTCTCTAGATAATTATTTAATGCCCCCTAAATGTATACACCCTTTATAGTTTTACGATTGCTGCCCGAAGAACTCTGATGTATCCAGCATCCCCTCCGTCTCTCTTTAAAAAGAAATTGATTGAAATAGAATCTAAATTCCCCAGGTGCTCCAGGGGTGCTTGGGTGACAAAACAGAGTAAAAAGTAAAGAACAGTGTGGATCTCCCAGCCGTTGAAAAATAGGTGGTTTATTTCACCTTTATCATTCTGACCGGTAAAGATTCTCGTCTCTGTGTGTAGAGCTACAGACTAAACTTTTGTATTTTCTATGAACCCAGACAAAATGAAGAATTTTCTTTAATGAAAGGTTCAGGGAACAAGGTGTAAATAATATAAATCATGAAGAATCGATGACGAAAAACTTTGTGCATATATTTCCATAAGCGTGTATTCCCATTGATTAATGCAAGAATATTAGGGGTTCAAGGAACCGACAACAAAATTGTTGAGGGTAAGAAAGCGCCTTTAACCCACGAAGTTGGCGCTACTGATAAGAAATATAAAGTATCTGTACTTGTGACTTGTTCCCCACTTGCACTATAAAAATTTTGCTTTTCGTTTTCCGATTTGTGAATTATCAGTTCCAAATAAATTGATTGATTACTTGTATTAATTTAGATAGCTTATATTAACTTCAAGTCCAAGATTATTATCCTCGAATTGAAGGATTATTAATTTCAATCTCCAATTAGTTAATTTATTAATAAATGTAAACAATTCAGATTAAATTCCTCAAATTTAAAGTCAACGTTAATTATGGCAAACTTTCTGTCTCTAATCGCTATGATTATTTTTCAACAGGGTAGGATATTATATGAATAGATCGCGGATTTATATTTATGCTTTAAAATATTCGCATTTTAAGCGAAAACTAATTCTCAGCCTAGGGTCTTAAAAGCAAAGCGGTATGGTCACAAGGGCAGCGAATTTCAACTGCCGTTCCTTGGAGAGTTAATTTTCTCTTCCAAAACGGTTAATAACTTATGTTTGCACTTTGTAGAAGACTGCCGTTGCAATAAAGTAGTCTTTGCTCATGGGGATATTATTATATTCAAATGAGCCATCTGTGAACCAAATAAAGCACCCCGGTGGATCGTCCTTTGAATAATTTGAATATCCTCTTGATTTTCCACGTGAAACCAAAAGTCCAAGCAGAGACGACGAATTGAATGTGATAAGAGATTATCTGACTGTCGTACAACTAAACTTCAATTTGGAAGATTATAGTTGAAACAATTTTTCAGAGTAGCAATTGGACTATTTCACTACTTAATTTTAAAGAAACACGATATCTTCTGAATATGCAAGACAGATAGTGCAAACGTGTATTGAAATTATTCTAGTTATATTTGAGCTATCAAACATTATTGAAATATGTTTAATATTCATTGTGTTACAGTTTAAATGATTAAAGATGACACTAAAAGATTACAGTAAAGATACTTCAATTTTTCAGGAGATGGTTAATATACATCGAAGAATTTTATGAACTTATTTTCACATTCTGTTTCAAAGAAATATTTCTTTGAAACATTGAAGCTTTCTGAAATAGTTCACCGCACACAGACAGCATATCACATGTTGTTGGCGGCTCGGGAGGAAAAATTGTATCTTCATCATCATTATCTATTTCATATTATTTAATTAAAACTACAGTAGAGCCTCCATATAACGAAATGCACGTTTCCATGAAAAAAAATTGCTATATAGAAAATGCGCTATGTAGAAACGAGGTATTCATGAACCAGGCAGCGAAATATGAGTACAATACCACAGCTAAAATCCTGTTTCTTGGTTAAGGACTGTTTCGCATAAATAATATTCAACCATTTAAAAATGGATGTTGTTAAGTGTGAAATATACATGCCTATAACAAAATGAGTGTTAAACCTATTTAATGCTTCTTTCATACATGTTCATGCTTTTGTAAAAAAAAACCTCTTAATATCCTACTGCACAACAAATGGTGACGTTGATTCATCATAAAAGTGTTAACACCCCTGTGGGAAATTTGCAACGTCTGGATTTCTGGTAATCAAACTAGTAAAACACACAAGTACTACTATTCAAACAACATGGTGTATTCAAGGACAATTAGGGCCTGCTTCTAGTCTAACAGCTTTGCACTGTATGGGGCAACCAGACACAGGTGTTTGTGCTTAGGAAAACTCTTTATTAGGGAGTCTAAAGACCCTTGAGCGTGCCTCTTTTTCTTTTCTTTCTTTTTTTTTTGCCACTTACTTTAAATAATCCACTTACCGCAAATCGTATTGTGTTCCCACTGTACTTGGGAACCCGATGTCACTGACGTGACTACTCGATTTTCTGTTTTAGTCATTAAAAATTTCGTTATATAGAAATTTATATCTTTACAGAGAAACATTTTCATGCGTAATGACCATGGGGATTTACCAAAACTTCGCTATATAGAGAATTTCGCTATATAGAAGTTCGTTATATGGAGGTTCTACTGTATATTATATATGCGATATTCACTTTTATATGCATTTAAACGTATTTATATATATTTATGTGCAAAAGAGATATCTTCATTTCTATAAAACTATCGAAAGTCATCGATACTGACTGTATCCCAAAGATCAAAGGCAATATACACTGAAGTGCCAGAAAAACTGGTACAGGCGTGCGTATGCAAATAACGGAGCTTTGCAACCAATCAGCGTAACGCGATGCGGTCGGCAGCGCCTATATAAGACAAGAGATGTCTGGCAAAGCTGTTAGATCGGTTCTTGCCGCTACAATGGCAGGTTATCAAGATTTAAGTGATTTTGAACGTGGCGTTATAGTCGGCACAAGAGAGATGGGACATAGCATCTCCGAGATAGCGACAAAATTTGGATTTTCGCGTACGACCATTTCACGGGTATACCGTGAATATCAGGAATCCGGTAAAACATCAAATCTCCGACAGCGGTGCGGCCGGAAAAAGACCTTGAAAGAACGGGACATTCGACGACTGACGAGAATCGTTAAACGAGATAGACGTGCAACACTTCCTCAAATTGCCGCGGATTTCAATGCTGGGGCATCAACAAGTGTCAGCGTGCGAACTGTTCAACGAACCATCATTGATATGGGCTTTCGGAGCCGAAGGCCCATTCGTGTACTATTGTTGACTGCACGGCACAAAGCTTTACGCCTCGTCTGGGTCCGCCAACACCGCCATTGGACTGTTGATGACTGGAAACACGTTGCCTGGTCTGACGAGTCTCGTTTCCAATTGCATCAGGCGGATGGACGTGTACGGGTATGGAGACAACCTCATGAATCCATGGACCCTACATGTCAACAGGGGACTGTTCAAGCTGGTGGAGCTTCTGTGATGGTATGGGGCGTGTGCAGTTGGCGTGATATGGGACCCCTGATACGTCTAGAGACAACTCTGACAGGTGACAGGTACGTAAGCATCATGTCCGATCACCTACACCCATTCATGTCCATTGTGCATTCCGACGGACTTGGACAATTTCAGCATGATAATGCGACACCCCACACATCGAGAGTTGCTACCGAGTGGCTCCAGGAACACTCTTCTGACTTTAGACACTTCCATTGGCCACCTAAATCGCCAGACATAAACATTATCGAGCATATCTGGGATGCCTTGCAACGTGCTGTTCAGAAGAGATCTCCACCACCTCGCACTCCTATGGATTTGTGGACTGCCCTGCAGGATTCCTGGTGTGAATTGTCTCCAGGATACCTTCAGACATTAGTCGAGTCCATGCCACGTCGTGTTGTGGCACTTCTGTGTGCATGCGCACGGAGGGGGGCTACACGATATTAGGTAGGTGTACCAATTTTTCTGGCACTTCAGTGTAATAAGGCAGTAAATGGTCAATGGCGCCCCTATGATTACTCCTAGGGGCCAGATAAAAATTATTACCTCCTGCTCAAGGCTGCCACACAATTTAGTGAATGTACATAGTACTAAAATGCTACAAAAGTAATTGATACCACTTGACAATTAGTAATGAGCTAAAAAGTACCTTATTTTAAAACGTGATTGTAAAACCTTTGAAAATAAATGCATAGCAGAATTAGGCAAATAAAATTTTTGAATGCGTAGGGGGTACCGGGTCTCCTTTTCCCCTCATATTCGCATATATGGGAGCCCGTATGTGTGGTCACTTTTTGTGCCCTAACCAGGAACGACTCTACACACATAGGAAGACGTAGCTCTGTCTTCCTTTGACGTTTGAATCTCTTTAGAGATTCTGCATTTTGATGTAAGTTCAGAAAGATGTAATATGAAGGGTACTGAAATATACATAACTATATAATAAGCTAAATTGAAATCAGTTATTCAGCTTTCACTAAATACGCTCCATGTAAAGACATTTTCTTAGAAAATGATTAAGTTAGATTTGTTAGGCATTAAATAATATTGTTTGATTTCCTATTACCTTATTATTTATTTATATTTTATATTTTATTATTCGCGTTACTATTTATATATATTTTATAATTTATTATTCGCTTTGTTATTTATTCATATTTTATAATTTCTTATTCGCCTTACTATTTATTTACATCGTATAATTTCTTCGCGTTACGATTTATTTATATTCTATAATTCATCTTGCGATTCATTTAAATTCTGATGGAGGTATACTTTACAGTGACGTAAGAGTAACGTGGCCATCTATTGTGTCAGTTACCCGGATTTGACTCCGAATACTATCGTAGAACAGGTATTGTTTCCTGCTCACCACATTTTGGCATCCAGTAAGCGTTGCGGCCAAGGTTCTGATTCCTCAAAATGCTAAGTCGCGACATTATATGAGCTTTGACGTCCTCGCGCCATAAAACGCAAATAAGTAATAGAATGACTATGAGGTTAAAACTAGATCCTGCCAGTATGAAAATATCTTTTAAAGATTTATACGAAGGTAAATTTACATAACGCGTGTTGAATTATACTGATTACTACGTCTATAAACTAATGATCTACGAATGATATAAGTATCTACTATCTTCTTTTAAACCATGTATTTATTATGTTCTTGGGAAGTCATAATATCAGCAAAATTCTCATCCACTTTCCCTGTCTTGTTTCTGAAGTAATTTAGTTAGCTGTAATGTACTGGGTAATTATTATCCTGTTTCATCCATAAAAACCCGACAGAGCAACAAGGTAACGTGGTACTCCGTGAGAATACAGGAACTATATCAAGCAATCATGGGCTAATAGTTTCTCTCTAGATGTTTGCCGAAGAAATCACGGAGCAGCACTGGCACGCACCTCCATGTCTGGCTGGATTGCGACGGTAGACGGCCTTCTCACCACAAAACCGCTTGCGTGCTGGCTGAAACGTTAATGACTTACGGAGAGGACGAATAACTTCCATCGGATCTCTATGGCACACACTGGTTTAATTATGAATGAAAAGAACGACGCGCCCCAGTTCATTCACGTCTTCGTAATTTACTATGATCCAAGAACGCGTGGTGTTCAGTAGCCAGCGTTGTTTGCTGCCGTGCTCTTATTTCTTAGTTTAAATTACAGGGGCCCATAAGATCCTACATTACATGTAATAAGATAAGAGGTTGCTAATTTTAATGTCGGGTTCATCTAGATAGCAACCAGTGTGGTGAACGCCCATTATTAGGTTAAATAAGTGCGGTGTGTCAGGGAGTTACAACATGTGGATTATATGCTTGTAGCGTTGGATAGATCTAAAATACATTATGATGTTAATTGTCGTTCAATTAGGCACTTTTTTGCATCATACAAAATAATATTTGTTAACGCTCTATGTATACCTAATCGTAATCAGCTATTTCCTCTTCGCCAGGAACACGCTTCAAGCTTGAGTTCGGGGCCAGATGACAGTGCTTCGTTTGCGCGTTAAACAAGGGTATGTTATCTGGTATTTCCAAACATGTTTGGAAGAGTAGGATTCGCTTGCATGTAGAATCTTCAGCTATACGTCTGCTATCATCGCATAGTTTTAGGAATACGATTGCAAAGTACTCGAATGAGATTACTAAAGCAATGACCATTTACCATAATGGGAATACCCACATTCTTAGTTGTAAAGTATCGAGGAACTAACTGGCTTTGAATTGTAGAATGCTACTGAACAAGAATCTAGTAAAGTATAGGGTATTTATTTCCTTAGATCACGGGGTAGCCAAAGTGATCGATATCGACTCCCAGGCGTCGATATGACTTTATTAGAGGTCGATCGGGTGTCGCTGAAAAGAAATTAAAAATTAATAATGAATGTGTTACGCAATTAAAGATCTTAAATGTTTAAAAAAATTTTGTCCCCAATTAATCATTTTATATAAAGTTTTTATGCATCGATTTAAGGGGAAAATAAAAGTTCAGTTTTCACGTTAGAAGTTTTATTTTAAGTTATATATCAATATTAATTTATGAGATTGCAAAAGAAGGTTGTAAACTGAATCCATTTTGACTTTATTTTTCAATTCCAAGTAACATTAGAATTTCTATACTTATACAAATCAGTATAGAAATCAGTATAGCATAGAATTTCTATACTGATTTGTATAAGGTTGCAGATGGTTTTGAATTGTGCAGCAATATTAAATCCATCTAAACAAAAAAGAAAATTTACTTGGATGTGTAATTTTGTAGTAATTTATGGCTGAATATTACCGATCTCGAACCTAACGTTGCTAATCTTGCCAAGAGCCACCAACCACACCCATCAGTTGTCAATATCTGTCAATTTGTGCAACTTTCTTGCCTATGTTACCACAGAAGTTGTAATTCTTTTGACAATATAAAAATCTTATATTATTAAAATTGTATTTTTATTAAAAGGACAAATGGCACGTGATAGATTTAATTCTTAGTTATAAATATTCATTTTACATGCTTACTAATTTAGTTTAAATACACTAAATTACCTAGGTTCCAAACAATCCAGTAAAAACACAAAAAATCATGATGGATTCAAAATGATTAACATAAAGCAATATTTATTTATATATAGATAATTTTTTTTTAACTTCAGGTTTACAACCAAAAGATACACATTTCTCTTATTTAATAGATGCTATTTCAACTTCACTTCTTATCACATGTTTTCACTATAATGGGTATGCTTGTCTTTTCTTTTAATGCAATTTCAACATTGCAACAAATCTTTTTTTTTTAAATTCTACGGGAATTAAAAAAAAAAATTAATGGGAAATATCCCCTTCAGCCTTTGCCACAGGGTTTGTTCTAGAGACATAATTACAGGACATAATTATTGCATATGGAGATACCAAGATAGAGAAATGGAAATTTACAAGAAAGATAAAATTAGTAAAACTTACATGTTAGTAAGTTTGAATGGCCATCAGATTCATCGCTGCAGACTTGGACATCCACGAGCCCCTTTTAACCTCTTATCAGCTAAGAGTTGCCAAAACGAGTGCATCTCATAGACTTGCAGTTCCTTGCAAAATTCTATTTTCTGTGACAAGCACGACGCCAACGCCCATATAGTATCGTCACATTATTGTTATTTTTGGCTGTGAACGAGGCTATTTCACTCCCTTCAAGAGGAATGCAGCCAATGTTTGCGAGTACATATGCAGAGTGCACGTGCAAGTGACTTTCCTGCAATTTTAAACTATTTGGTGTTGATATAGATATATATATATTCCCCAGGAATTTTTCTCCTGGTTACTTCTGAAGTTATGTATAGAAAGAAGTCTATCTTCTGAATGGTTTGGTATGGAAAATTTATTATTTGCAGATTGTTTGTGCCAGGGGGAGTGAAGAAAAGGGAAATTTTATGTGCCGCTGGTATAAACATTTGAAACGGGTATGGCGTTTCAGATACAAAGGAGAGAGAGAGAGAGAGTGTAGATAAGAGGAAGTGAAATTCCTAACCGGGCTGTTAATACTGAATTAGAGGAGAGTTTGAAGTTAGAATTAGAAGTTGTTGACATTTTAGGAAACAGGGAAACAATGTTAGTTTGAAACCATGGAAAAGGAATGTTCAAGTGCCAAATGGCTTACATCTGGGCTTTAATATTATGACTCACATAGTCGAGAGTATAATTTTACGCTTTGACAAAGACTTATAAGTCAATGATATTAAATGAAATTTAATAATAATAATAAGAAGAAGAATGTTTATTTATCACAAGGGATATATATTGCATACAGTGTTGAATTTTAATTTAAGTGTAACAAATTTCACATAGTTTAGAACAGATAATACAATTTGCATTTCCCCGTGACGGGTTCCCAGTAAAAATTAAAAAAAATTAACCGGCTGAGGACCCTATTAATCCGCTGGCGCACAAACTTCGTTTGATATGTAGGTAAACATTAAAAAGTATAGAACAGAAATTTTTAAATTGGCAATTATTATTCTTATAAGCTAAAATTAATAAATCGACGCAACAAAAATTAGTAACATTATTACATAATTAAAACATGGAAGAAAATTATTAATCATATTTCACAATAAAACAAGCATTAAAAAAACTTACTTCATATTAAGTTATTAAATTCTTTTCTCTTCAAAAGTGAGAAATAAAATTACTATTTTTACATTAATGATGAC
>QLNU02015003.1:55515553-55527897 GCA_006491805.2 Dysdera silvatica
GTGGCCATATCTCCGAAATATAGGGACATCCTGAAAAAAGCTTGGACATAGGTCTTATGACATTTTGTGACTTTTCGAACGCATCTGCTTTGGTTCCAATCCCAGTCGGGCACGTTGGGATTTCACCCGTAAGTCCCTACCAGTTTCCCCTTATAAAAAAGTGGTCAATTTTCTCAGGTAGTAAATTTGCCAAGGTGGACACTTTACCAGGATTCATTCTATATTTATACGCCCTAAAATCTACTAGAAGCGACTAATATATTTTCCCTGAAAAGGTTCTAATAAGGAGAGATGATATATTAATGGAGATCTATTGGCTATTGTGTTTACAGACGTTTCGACAAAAAGATTATTGTGAAGGGGTGGTCGCTTAATAGGAATGGTCCCTCAGGGAGGTTTTGCTGTATATTTACGCACACTAATATACCCACAGATAATGTCAGTATATTTTAAGCGTCTATGATTTAGATTAATACTGCATGGTTTAGATTATAAAGGAATTACATCGAACAGGCCTGTTACTGAAGGAAGCAACATACCTGCTAGATACAATTCCTTTCCTATAATATGCCAGTTAACATATTTCTCATCATAATGTTTTAAAAAGTTTTACTGAGAACTTTCGGTTATCTACAGATACATTCCCTAGAGTTTTCTGACTACTTCTGGAGTATATATAAAATATTGTTTTAAATACTTCTAGAGCCTTTAGGGAGAAGACTAAGGTATTTCATTTTCAGTCGGGTTAGCGAGCTGTGGGAGTAATTGAAATTAAAATTTACCTAACTCCTGCTTCGAAACACTTTGTCGAGTTTATAATGAGCTAACCTAGGAAACTATCACTGAATTTCAGCCTTGTTCCACCCCAGAGTTTCACAAGAGGTTGTGTAGATTGCTGTTTGCCACATCATTAAATAAAGTAGCTGAAACAATGCAGTGAAACACGGTGTTACTCTTTGGGAACTATGTAACCTGTGCATGTAGAGCTGTTCTAGAACACATGTAGAAACATGTTTGTCATTCAAATTTTGTTCATCAAAAAATTTCTAAGTTTATTTTAAATCTGCGGATAATGTTTATTTCGAAAAATAATCAAATAATTATACATAGCAATATGTGAAAATTCAAGGTTTTGGACATTTCTTTAGGCATATATGTGTATTATGTGCACATTCATTTATGCGTAGATTCATGATGGAAAAATCCACAAATAGAGATATTCATATGTAAACACATTCATATATGTATAGCTTCCTGAATTAGGGCATTTGTATCTGCACAGATTCACGTATCCAACGTTTAATGTAGACACAACTGTAATTTTAAAATTACTGCAAAATTTAATTTCCCATAATTCTTTTTAGAATGGACATTAATTGTAATAAAGAATGATTTCAACACAATTTTTGACAACTCTTTTTATGGATCAGTATAGAATTCCCCAAATGCAATTGTTTAATTGTGAAAAGTATAGTGAAATAAAGAAAGATCATAATGACATAATTATGTATTTTTATGCCAAATTACATAGTAGTAATATGCTAGTATAAGCCTTGAACTTATAATGACATAAATTCAAATATAAAGATTTCACAAAAAACTTTTAATATTTCTTGAGCGTCGATTCCCGTATATTGTTTTTTTATATTTACTTTTAATTTTTATACAAATACTTGTGCAGCTTTGATGTGCGAAGTTTAACAACGAAATCAATGTGGAATTTAAAATAAATCTAAGACCTACTGAAACTTAGTCGAAATATCCATATTTCAGCAAACTTCAAAAACCATTTAATTAAATTCATTTAACCCACTTTTAACAAAGTATTTCAAAGCGAAATTATCTCATTGCAGACTGTATTGCACAAAAAGTGAGGGACCTGACACCCCTTCGCTCCTTCTTTTTAAAATTGTGTCTGATCCAACCCTAAGTCCCCCTATTCTAGCGTCACGACTACCCGAGCCAGTCTACATAAAGATTATATTATTATAAAACGTTTCGGACGGTACAGTAGGATTGTTTGGAATAGAAAATTGAAAGAGGAAAACGTGTAAGAAAGCCATTAAATACTAAAATCAAAAATGTTTTTAATAAGTCTAAAGGCTAGTGGTGTGCCCTGCGGTGGCGCAGTGTGGTAACGCGTTCTCCTAGTGCGCCGCTAATCCGGGTTCGACTCCCAGCAGTGCAAAAAGAACGCTTACTCAGAGATCTCATAAAGATCGCACTGCTCACTGTAGTCCGGGGTTTGGTTCCCTAGGCCTTAAGAGGTTCGGATTCCTCGGAAAACAGTAGGTCCCGGCGCAGCATGACCACTGTAGTCTTTGAGCCGTAAAACCAAAAAGGAAGCAAGCAAGCTAAATGGCAAGGAACAATACACATTTCAACAGAAAAGACTGATCAGTATTGCGCATGACAATTAAAATGCCGGAATCGGAAGCCTGATTTAGTGTAATCGAATTATTTACTCATAGCATCTAAGTTTTCTTCTTACGTAGAAACATTAATGTTCTACCGTTTAGCCGAGCCACTCACTTTTACAAAATATGAAAACTTTACCTAACTTTCCTTTATAAACTGCAAAACGTAATGTTAATTAAAGCCACGGGGAAAAGTTTAAGAGGTAGAATGTTTAAGTAAATTAACAAGAGGTTAATTTTCTTGCAATATGTTGAGTATATTCACATATAATAGTTGCGCATTTTGTTTTCCTCGTTCGTTGTTTATCTCCATGGGCTTTAGCCCAAATTAAGAAACTAAGCCGATGTATTCCATTTCTTTGGATATAAAATTAAGGACGTTGAAATTTTACATTGGAAGCACTTCACTCATGCGCATACAAATTTTTAAAGCCAGCTTAAAAAGAACATGCATGTAGTAAATCTTCAAAATGATATTTTGGTTGAAAAATATTGAGTTTGTGATTTACGTTCGAAGAGAAAAATAAAAATTGTTAATTCAGTGTTTTACACAAGCAAAAATTACAATTGCATATTTAATGCTAGAATAGCGATTTTTAAACTTCTTCATCGCATGATGCACCAAAACTAATTACTTAAATTCCGCGACACGCCAAAAAACATAATTTTCGCCGAATTTATAAAACATCAAATAGATAAATAACAATAAATAAGTAAAAAATAAGTATGCTTTTGACTGATCTATAAAACATTAATAATATGCAGTGTCTCTAAACAGTGCAAAATAAGAATACATATCTCCGTCGTCTGGATATGCCAGCAAAAAGTCCATTGGAATATTAGCTCAGTTGGTTTTCTAATTTATGGTGTTCATCAGAATATTTAACCATCATTCGTTAATATTTAACCACCGCGTATTAATGCTATGGTTGTGTTGGCTGCTGACACTTTCTGATTTGAAAATCTGAGGGAAACGAAATTAGTGCTTGTGACTAAATATAGCCAGGTACTGAATATTTTGAAAATTCTCGCGATACACCAGTGGGTTAGTAGATATCAGTGGAAAATCGATGTTACACGTGTAAATTCCGGCACCCACGTTCATTAACTCATAGTAGAGCTTTCTGTTTTATGAGAAAAGGAGATACGTCCAAGGGCGGTCAAAATTCGGTTTTCTGAAAGCGAGGATTTTTATAATCTATGTTTCTTACAGTAAATTAACAGTAGAATCCATTTATAATAGCTGTTTATAGATTAAAAATTGTTTAAAGGTGCCAATTTCTGCTTAAACTTGAAACTTTTGAAAATCAATTGAATTGTGTGTAGTTTTCAACACTTCCGTCCACATCTGGTTTTGTTGAAAAATAAATCTTTTAGCCGTTTATACACATCAAAAACTGGTATGAACACGTTGTTTAAAGAGAAATCGTATGATGTTTCTGAATACTTTTGTTTTTTTAGACTTCCAAAAAAAGCTGCGTAAGATGTCAACACGTCTTTGCAATTTTTCCTACCTTAAAGTAACACTTTTATCAATTTCAGCTGCAAAGACCTGAAAATGTGGCTTCCACATTTCGTTTTGTCCATTTAAGCGCGTTTTGCTAGATGCATATATTTTGCGGTGCAACAATATAAAACACTGAAATGAAACTCAAACAATAATGCCAATGAATGCGTTTTGCGCATTCTAAGAAAACACTTTCATTGGTTTTTTTATTGTTTGAGTCGGTTCTCGACGTTTTTCATTGTTGCCCTACGAAATATGCGCATCTGGGGAAACGCATTTTTGGGAGAGTTCAAATATTACGTAAGCACCTTTGGGGTGGGGTTGTTGCTGTTGTGCTTATTTTCCTATGTTAGCTAATGTTAATTTTTGCTTACCGGGGGTGGGTTTGAAATGGCCAAAATATTGCTAACATAATACTTGAACCCTCTCTCTAGAAAAAGGAGAAGGCCCAGGTAAACGGGTTTGCGTCAAGAATCAAAATTCCATTAATTTGATCGCTCGTAACTTTTTTTAAAAAAGGACCATTTTCAAAATTCTGGCATCATTGTTTTTAGAAAAAAAATAAAATGATATCGAACATGATTACATCTATTTGAAAATTGTCAAGAGCCCTGGTGAGAACGTCCAGTTTTTAAGGGCGCTCATAATTTTTGTATCGCAAAATCAGTACGCTTGACTTGATAACAAATAAAGTTATTTTTGGTCAAATATAGTGAGGCATTTAAAAGTTATTAATTTTTTCCAAATTTTGCATGCAATGGGACCATTATGCGTAGTCCTCATCCTGGTCCCTTTTTCTCCTAAAAAAAAATTCTTTTATGAGCTAATAAACGAGGGTGTCGGAAATTTCACATATAATTATTCCCCACGAAAAACACCAAAGAAACTCGCCCCGGAGGTTTTTCTTTGTAAACGATTGCGTGGCAATTGTGTTATCCCTGTGAAGGGTAATAATATCTTACAAAATCTATGTTCTAGAAGAAATGGACGTTTTTAAACGATATTGTTTAACTAAGCATATATCAAAGTCGTTGATGTTTTCCAGATGCAAGAAGAGCTAATATCATTATGTAACATACTTGAAACTGTATACACCTACTTCATAAATATATCTAGGATATCCCAAAAACCATAACCGTCCCTCTAATTCCTTAAATAATGATCATAGGCATATGTATTAAATTGAAAAATGGCGTAAAGGAAAGGTATGGAATTTTATGAAATCAATTAAAATGGTAGAGAATTATTTTTCGAAGAAATACAAAATTTAAGTTTTTATACAGTCCCTGTACACAAAAATTTCCAATAAGTGAAATGTGCCCCATAATCCAATAGGTCAATATACAAAATTTCAGCATTCTAGTGGATAAAAGAACCAGAGATATCAAGACCCAAATAACATGACTTAGAAGAATGGATTTTCCCTCTTCCCGGCATGTACCTATTGCTCACTTCAGAAAGTGTAAGTCAGTTACTTTGGGATTTCATATACCTGGTTCTTTTCCCAATAGAATGCTGAAATTTTGTATATTGACCTATTGGAGTATGTTGAACTCATTGGACATTTTTGTGTACAGGGACCGTATAAAAATTTAAAGTTTGTATTTTTTCAAAAAATAATTCTCTGCGATTTTAATCGATTTCATAAAATTCTGCCCCTTTTCTTACGCCACTTTCCAATTTAACACATATGTCTAGGATCAATATTTAAGGAATTTAAGGGACGATCAAAGTTTTTGGGACATCATGTATACCTATATGCAATGTTTACTACAAAGAACGATTTGGAATAGATTTCAAATAATTCCCATTTAACCATTAGTCGTAGAAAACCTTTAGAGGAGAAAGTTATAAAATTATGTAAAGATGCTAAATATATGCTGTTTATTTTATAGAGAGTGTGACACGAATAAAAGGGAATTCAAAACTTTATACGCCTCCTCTAAAAAGTTCCAATTAGAAAAATATTGCCTTACCACTAATTAATTTAATTGAAACAATCTTATGTTTTTATTCTTTTTATATAAATCGAACACTACGCAGATTAAATCAAACAACAATGTCAATCAATCAACGTTTATTGGCGTAGTGATACCAACGCCGATGGTATGGCGTGATTAGATGGTGAAACGTTCGAAAGAAAATAAATATTTCTGCCTTCGGTGGGACCTGAACCCACGACCTTCCACTTGCCGGGCGGAGGCTCTACCCACTGAGCTACGAAGGACAATATATAATCTCTTTACGAACGTATATATATTGTTGCCAGTTATTTCGCAGAATGGTGTAGTACATGGACTACTATTTAAACCAAATTGCAAAGAGACTGGTATTAAATTGATCGAAATGCGCGTTTTCAGCATATTTCTTTCGGAATATTTTCCAAGATATTATTGATTCGATCATCAAATATATTGGAACCAGTTACAAATTGAGAAAGGGAAATAGTAGTCTTTCGGGGTTACTTAAGCCACTTTTCAATTTAAGACATCTGCCAATTCAATAGCATTTACTTTAGAGATTAACTAGTTATTATAAAACGTGGGATCAGACTTACACTCTGTATTTACATGTATGCAAATTTCTTAAACGTGTGTGTTAAAGACAAAAAAAGCGATGTGTCTTAAGTTAACCCCCAAATATGAGCTAACTAAAGCCAGTAGTAATAATTCAATATTTGACTTATGCTAGTTGGTGATGGGGGTATCAAAATCCATAAAAGGCTAAAATAAATATATATATATTCTGTTCAAGATATTTATTAGTAAAAATGAAAGTGGGAAAAGATTTGATTTACCGTTTTGTTGTTTTATATGTTTAATTTATGCTAAAAATATTCAAGATGCTTAATTTAACATATGCTGCCGAAATCAGTGTCCGAAATTTACGCTCCATAATGACTTTATGCAATAATTTTCGGCACTCACGTATAAATGACTCGATATCGAGCTTTATTGTTTTTGGAGAAAAGGAGACGCCGTCCTCATCCTGGATTCGAACCAGGGTCCCTCCGTTTAGCCCGGAGTGTCTTGAATGCTAGATGAAAGAGGACAGGAACAACTCTTTCTAAATATATAAAGGTATAAGCCATTATTATCTTTCACAGAGATAACACAATTACCGAATAATTTTCGACACACAAAGGCTTCGAGATAAGATTTCTTGAGTTTTCGTGGGGGAATTTATTTACTTAATAATTTTCGACACCCATGTAGAAACAAGCTCAAACTAGATCTGTTTTTGTTTTAGGGAGAAAGAGACGCGGTTCTCACCTTGGATGAGGACGGCAAAAGCCACTCCTGTTCGGTGGCATTTGTTACCCCGTACGGGAAACAACAATGAATTTAAAAATATTGAAAAAAACAAAACAAAATGGAAATATAATCTAAGAAGTATAACAACCGTAAGGGTAGTGTGAATTCAATTTAAAAATATTATTTTGGTGATTAAATTTATGGACTGTATAAAATTATGACGAAATTATCCTAAATATAAATAAAGGTTTATAAACTTAATTTTAAAACATACACACTATTAAAATATGTGGCCCAAAGCTTCGTCAAAATATGGAATTGATGGCATGAAAGTTAACAATCAAACTCAAAACAGTGTTGCTAAAATAAGTAATCAAAATTTACCAAACTTCCAGGGGTTTAGTTTTATGGTAAAAGGAACGAAATGAAGGGGTATCGTGATTAAATCGAACAACTTCAATTTTAAGTTTCAAACTAATGATGGTCAATTATTTTCTGTAATATATAATGTAGGTACAATTAAACATCGGAGGAGAGGGATGAGGTGCTTGGATGTTTCACCTTTGTCCCTTGAAAAAGCACGGTTTAGAATACAGAAAATGACATTATTAACGGAGTGTTAAAATTTGATAAATGTTCCTCAAAAAACTGTGTACTCACCTCAGTAATCCTAGGTAACATGTTGCTTATATATATATATATATATCACTTGGTAACATCGGATTATTTTAAACAAAAGTAATAGATCCTCAGTAATCGAAAATGTAGCCTAAATTATTATTCTTTTGAAATTTGATGAATTTCAGCACTTGGATTTTCGTTTGCGCTGAATCTTAAATACAACTTAATCAATAGTCAAAGGCCCAACCGAATTTGATGAATATTATTTACTTATTTTAATTAAAATATGTCCAACTTAATTTGCCTAATTAAAAGCAAATATAGTTTTCATTCTATGCATTCAAAGTTTTGGGAACTTACGGTGAAATTTGAATTCTATGCAGTTTAGAAAACTAAAATGTTATCCTTATGTATAACTCGCCCTTATATTTTCATGAAAATATATTCCTTTTATTACTTTTATTTAAGTATAAGTGACTTCAAATTCAATCTTCTTTCCTATTTGCACGTATAAATTTCACATATTTATTAATGTAAATTAAATTCTCCTTCAAATACAATTGATTTATTAGCGGAAACGTTTTTGAATGCTTATATTTTACATTTCTAATTTTCGAAATGTTTAAAATTATATGCTGTATATAAGGTAATAAACTATTATTTACATGAAAGATTTATCGCTTGTACTTAAAATATGCTTACATATATTTAAACTTAATTAAAATTTAGATTAAAAATTATATATGTCTTTGCAAAATCACAAAAAATGTGCACATTAAGAGGTTCAAAATATGGAGAGAGCGACCTACTGATAGCGAGTATCCAGCATCTGTTTAATTATGCAAAGAAAGAAGTTTATTCTGAATAAGTAAACAAAGCAATGCCACATTAATGGGCAGAACTTGATGTTGAGTTTACTGTTCAACTAAATGTAAATATATGCCGATTAGAGCTTATTAAATTCGCATAAGTGTCATTTCACGGAAAGATTTATGAGCTCTTACAAAATAATATTTGCATTTTAATCGAAAACTGAAGTACTACGAACTACTTGGAATTTAGAAAACATGTTGGATAAATTAGGTTCCGAAATGTATACTTTAAATCTTTCGATAGTTTTTGATCTTCTAACATACCTTCGAACATAAATTCTGTTGGATCCCTGCTCACATTGGTATCAAAGGGAATGAGGCTGCTGATGCAGCTGCAAGGGCAACGAACTCACCACTTGCTTCTAGCCAACTTCTTCCTTTCTCTGACCTGAAGCCAATTATCAAGACCTGTGTGAATCAAAAGTGGCAAGAGGAATGGGATCATCAAACCAATAACAAATTGAATAATATTAAACATACAATTGGTAACTGGCCCTCCTCATACCGTAAAAATCGGAAAGAGGAGGTTCTCCTTGCTAGACTTCGCATTGGGCATTCCCATCTCACCCATAGACATCTGTTGGAAGGAAAACCAGCACCAATTTGCCAAGTGTGCAATGAACCCATGAGTGTTTTACACATTTTAACTCAATGCCCCTATTATAGACTTGCCCGCACTCTTACTTTTAACTCTTCATCACTGTCTGACATTTTGAATGACCATGCTGACCATACGCACGTTTTAAAATTTTTAAAAAGTACTGGTTTTTACTACAGTTTTTGATTTTACCATGTTTGGCGCAGTATAGCCCAGATGCTCTTGCGCCATAAAAATCCAAAGAACAAACAAAAAATGTAACGTGCCTACTCAAGTTTTGTAAATTTATTTGACTTTGTGTTACATCAATTGATTACACTGCGTTTCATGTGACTAGCGCCTAAATGTAGAATTTGGCACCACTTGGGTGTACGACAAAAGTTGCCAGGAATCTAACCTTGTTTATTTAAAAATATTGTTTTCATAGATAAAGCCAAATTAGGTGTCTATCACTCTTTTCCCGTTGAAACATTAATTAAATTATTACTATTATTATTAATTAATTAATAAACGATCCGAAGTGTTTCAAAACATTATGGTCAGTAATTCCGCTCCCTTCTTTGCAACTTCTTACAGAGTGTGAAATCTTACAGTGGATGCTACTCAAGTTGCCTATGTTCGCAATATATATATATATAAACGTCCTCAAACTAGATGGGTGGATGAAATAAGAAAACAGGCTGGGGTGACGTGGAAGCGAATTGATCAGAATAGACGTGTGGAAAGCATATGAAATAACATAAAATTAAATATATATATGCATACTTATATATTAAAGGAATTAAAAAATTAAATAAATTAAATGAAAAGAAATATAAGCAATTCATAAAAGGTGACTGCGCAAAAGCTGCAATTGCATTTTTTATGATGAAAATAGTATTTTTAGAAATGTAAGAAAGTTATGAAAAATTGAAATGACAGGAAATTGACAGAAATAGAGATAGCAGAAACACAGTAAAAACATTAAAAATAAAAAATAAAAACAGAATAACAATAAATTAGCAAAAATATTTTCACTGCCAATAAGTTTAGCAACTTCATAGGAAATACAAAAATAGAGTCAGTAAGTAAAAACAAGCAATTTGAGATAAGAAACGGAGAGAATTCGACGAAAATAGCATAATAAATGGAAAATGAAAAACGGGACACCACGTGTAGGAACTTTTTCAAGGGAAGCCAAAAACAGGTGGTCACTAAGCAATGTAATGTTCTGTATGGACAGTAGCTTAAGGTAAAGAATTCCACGCCTCACGACATTTCAGGAGCAAAAAACGAGCCGAATTAAAACGAATAAAATTTATGAAAATGATAAAAAATTGGGGGATATACATTGGGATGCAGACGGAATAACGATACAGCGAACAAGGTGTGAACACAGTTAGTCTTAAACGGAAAAATGTGGTGGGGAGGGCAACATGGCAGCAGAATGATAGCATAAAGCTAAATGATCCAGAAGCGTTAGAAAAACCTCCAAAATGGAGAGATTTCAGAGCAATCTATTCGTTTTTTTGAACCCATTAAAAAAATAAGCAATAAAACGTTCCGGTATTAGATTGCCTTTCAGTCTGCATTCAAGCAATTTAATAGCTTCTAAAACGCTTGAGTCTTCAAATTCTGTGGGTTCTTTTTAATTGAGAAATAGTCATATTGCGTTGTACTTCGATGCTTGCATTAGATTCGGAACTTGACAATGCAATCGCTTTGAACGGGAAATCCATTCTTTTGCCATAGATGCAAATCCTTGCATCGGAATCTTTAACCAGTTTTATATGGAGATCAAAAAGCTAACGTAATTTTCATTGTTTGTCTTCTTCAGTTTGAGATCTTTTGGATAGATGACAGTGGCCAATTCATGGAAATCTATACAGTCGAAAACAATAATGCCATATATATACCTGCAGACTGTAATATGCAAATTCCTCTGTTTTTGCTCATGAAATTGTAAAAAAAAAGATTATCGAGGAAGCTAAAGAAGGAGCAACGCATAGGGATTCCTTTAGTTCGTTTGAAAAAGCACCATTAAATATCACGTCGTCACGCAGGCAGTAGTTAAATAGATTAGTCCAGCGACCTTTGTCAAGATTAAATCGGAAAAAGATTCCTTCATTATATACAATAGCTCAGAAGTTTTAAATTATCTTAGAATTAACTCCTACAAAATACGAAATATAGATGCATTTGATTTTAAGCATCTATTTATAAGTGTGCAGCTAGACCATATGGAAGAACTGCGGGGCTTTTTATTTTTAAATTATGGTGATATAATTAATTTTGACAAAGGTCACTGGACTAATCTATTTAACTACTGCTTGCATCACGACGTGATTTTTAATGGTGCTAAGTTCTTCGAACGAATTAAAGGAATACCTATGGTTGCCGCATTGCCCCATCTCTAGCTTCCTCGATAATATTTTTTTTACACTTTCATGAGCAAAAACAAAGGCATTTGGATGTTACAGCCTTTAGGTATATGGATGACATTATTTTTTTCGACCGTCCAGATTTCCATGAATTGACCAATGTCATCTATCCAAAAGATCTCAAACTGAAGAAGACAAACAATGGAAATTACGTTAATTTTCTAGATCTCCGTATATGACTGGTTAAAGACTCCGGTGCAAGCACTTGCATCTATAACAAAAGAATGGATTTCCCGTTCAAAGCGATTACGTTACCTAGTTTCGAATCTAATATAAGCATCAAAGTTCAACGCAATATTATTATTTCTCAATTAAAAAGAATCCACAGAATTTGCCTTGAAGACTTAAGCCTTTTAGAAGCTATTAAATTGCTCGAATGCAGACTAAAAGACAAATTAATACTGGAACGTTTTATTGCATATTTTTAATAGGTTCGAAAAAGAGCAAAAAGATTGCTCTGAAATCTGTCCATTTTGGAGGCTTTCCTAACGCTTTTGGCTTCCTTAGCTTTAGGCTGGCAACTCTACTGCCCTGTTGCCCTCTTTTCCATTTAAGCCTAACTTTGTTCAGACCTTGTTCGCTGTATCCTTTATTCCGTCTACATCCCAATGTAATTCCTTCAATTTTTATCATTTTCATAATTTCGTTCGTTTCA
>QLNU02015003.1:55528967-55552018 GCA_006491805.2 Dysdera silvatica
ATATTGCAAGAACTGATCAACGTTTGACAACAGAAATTCTGAACTGGATTCCAAGAGACACCGAAGACCTAGAAAATGCCCTCAAACTATATGTGTGGATGAAATAAGAAAGCAGATTGGGGTGACATGGAAGCGAATTACTCAAGATAGACTTGTGTGGAAAACATTTGGAGAGAACTTCATCCAACATTTTATAAATAATGGTTGAATATGATGATGATGATGATGATGATTTGTGATGTCTAATTTCAAAGGTAATTTTAGTGAGTAGATATTCAGTTAACTTTTCCTCATATATTGTTTATTTAACAATAATGGAGTGAGTATCAAAAACCCATTTGGGACATCCAGGCTCGGCGCGACTAGGGCACGCCACAACTGACTTTTTTTGACAACACATTTTTTAAGGTAATTAACACTGTTCAATGATTGAGATAAATTTGACAATAAATAAATAGAACTGAATGGATTATTTTAGATTGGATGTCTTCACTACCATATATATATATATATATATATATCATCATCATCATATTCAACCATTATCTATCCACTGCTGGATGAAGGTCTCTCCAAATGCTTTCCACACAAGTCTATCCTGAGCAATTCGCTTCCACGTCACCCCAACCTGTTTTCTTATTTCATCCACCCATCTAGTTTGAGGACGTTTTCTAGGTCTTCGGTGGTCTCTTGGAATCCAGTTCAGAATTTCTGTTGTCCATCGTTGATCAGTTCTTCTTGCAATATGCCCAGCCCATCGCCATTTCAGCCCTTTTACTTTAACAATGATGTCCTCCACTCTAGTTTGCTCTCTCACCCAAGTGTTCCTTTTCCGATCTCTCCTAGTTATTCCAAGCATGCACCTCTCCATGCTCCTTTGTGTTGTCTGTAACTTTCGTATTGCTCCAACAGTTAGACTCCATGTCTCTGATCCATAAGAGAGGACTGGCAATACACACTGGTTGAAGACCTTTCTTTTTAGACACAAAGGCGATTTTCCCTTCATATACACCCTTCTCTATATATGTCTCTCTCTTATCCCAGTTTTTCCATACCCTCAATTTCTTGCTTCTTTACATTAACAAATTTTCCTCCAACCAATTTACGTAAATATGATCAAAATTTTCCCATTGCTGCTTAATCTTTCAGTTCCGTGAGCCTCACCGATGCTGCGCTGGACTATGACCTTTTCTTTTTCATATATTTGTGCATTATTACAAGGCATTGAGAAGTGCAATTTTCTCTTTCAACAACCTATTATTTTGCTTTTGAACATTTATTTGTGTGTTATGAGATAAATAAGCTATGATTATCATAATTCGTTTTAATTTGAACTACAATGATAGAGCGGAATGTGCTAATTTTTTTTACTTTTCGATTTTTGTAAGATATATTGGGGAGTTAATTTTTGACCATGATGAGGGGTGGGTCCACGTCGTTCGCCTAGGGCGAAAAAATTGCTTGCGCCGACCCTGATGACATCACTATGCTAAGCACATAACCATGCGTGGATTAGCTTTTTCGATGTAAAAAAATATCTTCTTTTTCCACTTTCTTAAAACAATATCACATAATGGAAACTAACATTGATAGCTGTTATGATAGTATCATCACTGGGTGAATGATGGATTGTACAAGATTGTACGATATAGGATTACTATTCGTGTGTACGTTTTTTGAGACTAGATAATTCAATACAAGCACACATTTTGCATGCACTGACAACGTATAATAAAATTAAAATTATTGTTAAGTTTAAATAAAACAAACCCCAGTTAATTTTACCTGTCGAAGTGATTGTATTTTCATTTAAAAATACCGAATTGTTGTACTTATTTTGATCAGTAAAGGAGAATCAGAGGAAAAAGAATGGAAATCACGCTGTGAAACAGTGATTATTTGTTTCTAATTCATTTTACGCAGATATTTAAGCAAATTTTATTTATAATCCAGCAAATATAGCGATGATAGAATTTACAATATTAGTGAATAATATAATTATTTTAATTTTGAAACCCATTATGAAAAACGGGTAAGGACAGATGTATAGCGAAGTGGGAAAACATTCAGAGTACAAGGAACAATTTTCTGTTGTGTCGCTCAGATTGATGTTCCTTAAGGAAAACTGTAGCTGCATATTTACTACTCTATATCTGTCTTTAAAAAATAATATTTTAAAAGTAAAAAAAAAAAACGAAAAAATTTAGAAGATAAACATTATTTAGAACACTAAGTCGATATGGTTTTTAGTACAGAATCTTGTTGTAGGAATTTTTTTACGCAGAATTCCGTAATTTTCGTATAACTTTATTAGGTAGAAAATATAAGAAAACATATGTACCTATAAAACCTATCTAGAATTTTAAAATAAGGTTGAGTGCATTTTCTGTACCATTAACTTTTATTATATTTATTCCATACAGTATGCATTATTTATGTTTTTACAAACAGTGCGATTAAATGATTTCTTTAAGTTGGACTAGGAGAGATTACAATAGTGTAAATCCCAGAATGATGCACATTCCATTATTAATGAATAGAAAATCGTAATTTCAATCAAGATCAACTCGAATCTGGAGTCTTTCCAATAGTTGCATATGAAACATAAGGTGCTATTGGCGTATCATCCGTCACTTACGTAATCAATCAGTACTATAGCGCTATATATGTGGCACACCTAGTGATTATTCCTAGTGATTATTAGTTTAGTTTCTAGTAATTTCCTCGCTATCGACACTATTGTGCACCTGCTATAATCTAACTCTTCCAACAGATTTCCACGCTGTTCCGTATCTTCTGCCTCATATATCAGATTTTAAAAATATTTGTTCTGAAATTTTTGTCTCTTATGGTGCTAAATGTTGCAATAATATTTAAGTTAAGGTGCTAATTTAGTACATATGGTATATATGCATAAGGGGAATATAAATATATCGGTATAGTCATAACTAAGTCCTTTCAACTTCTCTCTTATAAAATGTGGTCACTTTATTCAGGTGCTCGGTTTACCAAGATTGTCGTTTCATCATGTTATACTGCATATTTATATATACACACACAGGGGCGTCTTAAGCGGGGGTGCGAGGGGTGCACGGAACCCGAGCGGCAGGGCTTAGTGGGCGGCAGCTAAGCTTCTGTTACATAACTCTTTTCTTTAAATTCAAAAATCTTGAAATTTAGAAAGACTGACACATTTCATAAATTTTCGGGAATTAAAAAAAATCAGTCATTGTTAAAAATGTGGTAAAAAACACAAAAAGTAGTAAAAGTCTAGCGGTTTTTAGCACGTTTTTAAGAATTTTTGCATTTCAGTATTGGTAACACGTGAATGTGTTACACATCGTGAATGATGCCGTATCCTGAGGGGAGAACTTAGTAACCGGTCCCCCCGAAACTAAATTTTTAATGGGACTTGGCTACGGCCTTGCATGCTGTGATTGTATCGATAAATATTGCTGTAAAAATTTTTGAACAACCTCCGAAATTAAATCCTGGCTATGATCTTGTCCTGAATTGTCTTTACGTGCAGAGATTTTGCCCTTCACACCTCTATGAATGCGTTTAATGATAAAATAGGTTATAATGGTTGGTGTCATTTTTCTGGAAATGTAGAAGGACATGAAAACAGTTTAGCACATTTCTAAAGAATGAGACAATGTGTGGATTTAAAACAAAATATAGAGAAATTAAAAAATGTAGATTATATAAATCAGGTCCAAATAAATGGATCGTGAAAAGAATCGGTGGATGGCAGTTATTGAAAGAATTCTACGTATACGGCATTCAGTTTTTAACCAGGCAAGATTAACTTTTAGAAGGACATATGAAAAACTTGTTTCAAAAAGATAACGGATTTTTTTTAAAATTAACAGAAAGTATTTCAAAATTTGAAATCGCATTAATCGCATTGAAAAAGTCCAACACCGCAATATGCCTCATTATCTAGGTCATAACATTCAAAATCACAAAAAAAAAGGATTACAATATTAGACAAAATAATTAAACGAACTATAACAATCTAAAATATTACGAATATTATTCTCTTTAGCTTGTATTCCAGATATTAATCATGATAAGCAAATTACAGTAATTTATAGATTTGTTTATGTGAACACCTCAACGAAAAAAGTTGTGAAAAAGGAGAATTTTCTTGAATTTTGTTCTGCTACTGACACAGCAGGACAAGGACTAAGGGAGTTTTTATTGTATTTTTAAAGAACTTAAATATGGATATTAATGAAACGTGCGGTCAAGGTCACAAAAATGGCGCTAACAAGAAAGGCAAAAGCATGGGCTTACAAAAAAATGTTTAGATATTAATCCAACATCATTTTTTATACTTTGTGCAGCAGATATTCTTATTTTAATTGTGAATTTCTCTGGTTAAAATTCATTGGAGTTGCCAAATCTTTTTACTATTGTTCAAAAAATATATGTATTATTTGGCGTCAATGTCGCGGTAGCACATATGAAAACATATTAAAAAAAGAATTTCCCACTTTAACTCTAAAGCCACTTCCCGATACGCGATGAAAAAGCAGAAGTCAAGCCGAGAAAATTCTCAGTTTTAATTTAAAAAAAATTACGATGTCTTGTTTTTATTTATAACGATTCAAATAAGGGCAATGATACAAAACACTTGGCAAATTCTTTGGCTTCAAAAATAAAGTCTTACAAATTTGTTTATTCATTAATCACTTGGTATAATATTCTGTTAAAAATTAATATTGTAAATAAAGCTTTGCAGTAATCTACTGTAGTTATTCCAGAGGCTGTTACAATTATTAGTATTACAATAAGTAAAAAAAAAATACTTAACTAAACGTTGAGTGGATTCTTCATATGCAGATATGCTGAATGTATTAAAAGTTATTGCAGAAGAATTACATTGTCAGATTAGCTTTCCAGCAACTAATACTGTGCGACCCAGGAAAAGGAGAGCTATATTTGATTATAGAGGTAGGAGTGATGCTACACGGAATCCAGAAATGCACTTTAAAATAAACCTTTACTTTTTTTGTAAGACACCGCCATGAGTAAATTAGAAGAAATGTTTGAATTACTAAGTGATCATAACAGTGATCTCTCTTTTTTACAGTCTTGACACTGTAAGGAACTTAGGTTAGAATGATAAATGAAAATACTGCGTAGATTTGCAAAATAAATTAACAGATTTTAGAATTAATCATTCGGACATGAATGGAAACGACTTACTTAATGTCAATGTTTCAAAATATTTGTTAAAAATAACTTAATTAGGCCAAATATATCGATCGCCTTAAGTATTTACTTCACATTACCTGTCGCCGTTGCTGAGAGCGAAAGATCATTTTCGAAATCGAAAATTATTAAAAATTACTTAAGATCAAATATGATACAAGAAAGGTCGTCAAATCTAGATACAATAAGTATTGAAAACGTTATTGACATAGGTATAAATAATATTGCAAAAGAATTTGCGATAAGAAAATCAAAAAAATCAAACGCCAATTCCTGGGCATCTGCCTCTTCCAAGGGTAATATAAAATTATCACCCTTCGCGTTTATTTCAATACAGGGTACGTTTTCTTCATTAATTTCTCTGGTCTCCATTATGGCTTCGTTGTCTTTCCTTTCAACATCTCGATTCACTTCTTCTGCTCTTTTCTGGCCTCAAATTTATAAGGCATTGATTAAGTGTGGTGAAAACAATTTCACTCTTTGGGTATTTTGCAATATTTGAGTGGTACTGTTTCCCAAAATATATCGACCTTGATCGAGTCCATCTCGAATGACGGCTGCCTTGGTGGTTATGTTCCCGTACTTCCCATTCAATTCTACATTTGCTGTAGGCAGACATACTGCATACGAATTCAGAAGTTGTTGAACCCAAACTTTTTCACCGGTTGACATTTGAGGGGTGATATATTTAAAATGAGATCAATGGTTTCTCCATTATCTCATAAGACCGGTAGAGTATGTCCATTTACGTCAGCGATCATGAAAAACCTCTCTAATAATTCCGTTACATCCTACGATGATGTGGTTTATATTTGATCCTGTGATCCTGGGACACTGAGGGCGTAGATGGTTGGGGGAAGCACATTCGAAGCATTTACGAATTATTCGCTTTTCAAAATGTCCACCGGGTTTGTTTCAGTTTTGTTTTTACCTCCCCGATATATATTCTTTTCCGCAAACTTATTTCTGTCATTCTTAAACCACGAGTGGTCGGTTTGTTAGACTTTCTTTCGATTAGGAGCTCCCACGTTAAAAGATTTCTTCTCAATTCTCGTAGCATCTTCATATTTGTAAAGTATATGTGCTAACTTAGAAGCAGAAGTTATATTGACCCGTTCATTAATAAAGTGATCCCGGACTTCGTTGCCTACCCGCCGCTTCAGTTAATCATCCACCACTAGGTATTTTAGGCTTTCAAAATCCGTAAAATCTAGTCTTTCAATCCATTATTTTAGATAATTGCTTAAATCATAAACAGCCAGGTGCTGTCAAGTCGTATTTGATACTGAATAAACTATTGCCGAAACTTCTTCGGGCTAAGTTTAAATTTTTTCAGCAATACCTGCTTTCGTTTCGGACGATCAATGGTCGTCCTTCTTCCTGGATTGTATTTGATTTTGTGGCAACTCAATCAGAATGAAATCGGCAACACGCACTTGGTATTATTCGACATTTTACAATCCAAGAAGAAGGACGACCATTGATCGTCCGAAACGATCGTCGATTTTTTATTTTTTAAGTTGTAATGTGCCAAAACCTAATTTATCCAACATGTTTTCTAAATTCCAAGTAGTTCGTAGTACTTCAGTTTTCGATTAAAATGCAAATATTATTTTGTAAGAGCTCATAAATCTTTCCGTGAAATGACACTTATGCGAATTTAATAAGCTCTAATCGGCATATATTTACATTTAGTTGAACAGTAAACTCAACATCAAGTTCTGCCCATTAATGTGGCATTGCTTTGTTTACTTATTCAGAATAAACTTCTTTCTTTGCATAATTAAACAGATGCTGGATACTCGCTATCAGTAGGTCGCTCTCTCCATATTTTGAACCTCTTAATGTGCACATTTTTTGTGATTTTGCAAAGACATATATAATTTTTAATCTAAATTTTAATTAAGTTTAAATATATGTAAGCATATTTTAAGTACAAGCGATAAATCTTTCATGTAAATAATAGTTTATTACCTTATATACAGCATATAATTTTAAACATTTCGAAAATTAGAAATGTAAAATATAAGCATTCAAAAACGTTTCCGCTAATAAATCAATTGTATTTGAAGGAGAATTTAATTTACATTAATAAATATGTGAAATTTATACGTGCAAATAGGAAAGAAGATTGAATTTGAAGTCACTTATACTTAAATAAAAGTAATAAAAGGAATATATTTTCATGAAAATATAAGGGCGAGTTATACATAAGGATAACATTTTAGTTTTCTAAACTGCATAGAATTCAAATTTCACCGTAAGTTCCCAAAACTTTGAATGCATAGAATGAAAACTATATTTGCTTTTAATTAGGCAAATTAAGTTGGACATATTTTAATTAAAATAAGTAAATAATATTCATCAAATTCGGTTGGGCCTTTGACTATTGATTAAGTTGTATTTAAGATTCAGCGCAAACGAAAATCCAAGTGCTGAAATTCATCAAATTTCAAAAGAATAATAATTTAGGCTACATTTTCGATTACTGAGGATCTATTACTTTTGTTTAAAATAATCCGATGTTACCAAGTGATATATATATATATATATAAGCAACATGTTACCTAGGATTACTGAGGTGAGTACACAGTTTTTTGAGGAACATTTATCAAATTTTAACACTCCGTTAATAATGTGTCATTTTCTGTATTCTAAACCGTGCTTTTTCAAGGGACAAAGGTGAAACATCCAAGCACCTCATCCCTCTCCTCCGATGTTTAATTGTACCTACATTATATATTACAGAAAATAATTGACCATCATTAGTTTGAAACTTAAAATTGAAGTTGTTCGATTTAATCACGATACCCCTTCATTTCGTTCCTTTTACCATAAAACTAAACCCCTGGAAGTTTGGTAAAACAAAAAAGCTCGATATCGAGTCATTTATACGTGAGTGCCGAAAATTATTGCATAAAGTCATTATGGAGCGTAAATTTCGGACACTGATTTCGGCAGCATATGTTAAATTAAGCATCTTGAATATTTTTAGCATAAATTAAACATATAAAACAATAAAACGGTAAATCAAATCTTTTCCCACTTTTATTTCTACTAATAAATATCTTGAACAGAATATATATATATATATATATTTTAGCCTTTTATATGGATTTTATACCTAATCACCAACCAGCGTTGGCATTTAACACAATACTGGCTTGAAGGACTCATATTTGGGGGTTAACTTAAGCCACATCCCTTTTTTGTCTTTTAACACACACGTTTAAGAAATTTTCACATGTGAATACAGAGTGTAAGTCTGGTCCCATTGCCTTACAATAATTAGTTAATCTCTAGCATATGTTCTTGAATTGGCAGATGCCTTAAATTGAAAAGTGCTTTAAGTAACCCTGAAAGACTACTATTTCCCTTTCTCAATTTGTAACTGGTTCCAATATATTTGATGACTGAATCAATAATATCTTGGAAAATATCTGAAAGAAATATGCTGGAAAAACGGGCTTTTCGATCAATTTAATACCAGTCTCTTTGCAATTTGGTTTAAATAGTAGTCTATGTACTACACCATTCTGCGAAATAACTGGCAACAATATATATACGTTCGTAAAGAGATTATATATTGTCCTTCGTAGCTCAGTGGGTAGAGCCTCCGCCCGGCAAGTGGAAGGTCGTGGGTTCAGGTCCCACCGAACGCAGAAATATTTATTTTCTTTCGAACGTTTCACCATCTAATCACGCCATAACATCGGCGCTGGTATCACTACGCCAATAAACGTTAATTTATATTGTTGTTTGATTTAATCTGCGTAGTGTTCGATTTATTTAAAAAGAATAAAAACATAAGATTGTTTCAATTAAATTAATTAGTGGTAAGGCAATATTTTTCTAATTGGAACTTTTTAGAGGAGGCGTATAAAGTTTTGAATTCCCTTTTATTCGTGTCACACTCTCTATAAAATAAACAGCATATATTTAGCATCTTTACATAATTTTATAACTTTCTCCTCTAAAGGTTTTCTACGACTAATGGTTAAATGGGAATTATTTGAAATCTATTCCAAATCGTTCTTTGTAGTAAACATTGCATATAGGTATACATGATGTCCCAAAAACTTTGATCGTCCCTTAAATTCCTTAAATATTTATCCTAAACATATATATTAAATTGGAAAGTGGCGTAAAGGAAGATGCAGAATTTCATGACATCGATTAAAATTGCAGAGGATTATTTTTCGAAAAAATACAAAATTTAAATTTTTGTACGGTCCCTTTACACAAAAATGTTCAATGAGTAAAATGTGCCTCATACTCCAATAGGTCAATACAAAGTTTCAGCATTCTAGTGGGAAAAGAACCAGGTATATGAAATCCCAAAGTAACTGACTTACACTTTCTGAAGTGAGCAATAGGTACATGCCGGGAAGAGGGAAAATCCATTCTTCTAAGTCATGTTATTTGGGTCTTTATATCCCTGGTTCTTTTCCCACTAGAATGTTGAAAATTTGTATATTGACCTATTGGTATTTGGGAAACATTTTACTCTTTGGCGAATTTTGTGTACAGGGACTGTATAAAAATTTAAATTTTGTATTTCTTCGAAAAATAATCCTCTGCAATTTTAATAAATTTTATAAAATTCTGCACCTTTTTTTTACGCCGCTTTCCAATTTAATACATATGTCTAAGATCATTATTTAAGGAATTAGAGGGACGGTTATGGTTTTTGGGATATCCTAGATATATTTATGAAGTAGGTGTATACAGTTTCAAGTATGTTACATAATGATATTAGCTCTTCTTGCATCTGGAAAACATCAACGACTTTGATATATGCTTAGTTAAACAATATCGTTTAAAAACGTCCATTTCTTCTAGAACATAGATTTTGTAAGATATTATTACCCTTCACAGGGATAACACAATTGCCACGCAATCGTTTACAAAGAAAAACCTCCGGGGCGAGTTTCTTTGGTGTTTTTCGTGGAGAATAATTATATGTGAAATTTCCGACACCCTCGTTTATTAGCTCATAAAAGAATTTTTTTTTAGGAGAAAAAGGGACCAGGATGAGGACTACGCATAATGGTCCCATTGCATGCAAAATTTGGAAAAAATTAATAACTTTTAAACGCCTCAATATATTTGAGCAAAATCAACTTTATTTGTTATCAAGTCAAGCGTACTTGATTTTGCGATATAAAAATTATGAGCGTCCTTAAAAACTGGACGTTCTCACCAGGGCTCTTGACAATTTTCAAATAGATGTAATCATGTTCGATATCATTTTATTTTTTTTCTGAAAACAATGATGTCACAATTTTGAAAATAGTTCTATTTTGACGAAAGTTACGAGAGATCAAATTAATGGAATTTTGATTCTTGACGCAAACCCGTTTACCTGGGCCTTCTCCTTTTTCTAGAGAGAGGGTTCAAGTATTATGTTAGCAATATTTTGGCCATTTCAAACCCACCCCTGGTAAGCAAAAATTAACATTAGCTAACATAGGAAAATAAGTACAACGGCAACTCCCCACCCCAAAGGTGCTTGCGTAATACTTGAACTCTCCCAAAAATGCGTTTCCCCAGATGCGCATATTTCGTAGGGCAACAATGAAAAACGTCGAGGACTGACTCAAACAATAAAAAACCAATGGAAGTGTTTTCCTAGAACGCGCAAAACGCATTCATTGGCATTATTGTTTGAGTTTCATTTCAGTGTTTTATATTGTTGCACCGCAAAATATATGCATCTAGCAAAACGCGCTTAAATGGACAAAACGAAATGTGGAAGCCACATTTTCAGGTCTTTGCAGCTGAAATTGATAAAAGTGTTACTTTAAGGTAGGAAAAATTGCAAAGACGTGTTGACATCTTACGCAGCTTTTTTTGGAAGTCTAAAAAAACAAAAGTATTCAGAAACATCCTATGATTCCTCTTTAAACAACGTATTCATACCAGTTTTTGATGTGTTCCCATTGTATAAACGGCTAAAAGATTTATTTTTCAAGAAAACCAGATGTGGACGGAAGTGTTGAAAACTACACACAATTCAATTGATTTTCAAAAGTTTCAAGTTTAAGCAGAAATTGGCACCTTTAAACAATTTTTAATCTATAAACAGCTATTATAAATGGATTCTACTGTTAATTTACTGTAAGAAACATAGATTATAAAAATCCTCGCTTTCAGAAAACCGAATTTTGACCGCCCTTGGACGTATCTCCTTTTCTCATAAAACAGAAAGCTCTACTATGAGTTAATGAACGTGGGTGCCGGAATTTACACGTGTAACATCGATTTTCCACTGATATCTACTAACCCACTGGTGTATCGCGAGAATTTTCAAAATATTCAGTACCTGGCTATATTTAGTCACAAGCACTAATTTCGTTTCCCTCAGATTTTCAAATCAGAAAGTGTCAGCAGCCAACACAACCATAGCATTAATACGCGGTGGTTAAATATTAACGAATGATGGTTAAATATTCTGATGAACACCATAAATTAGAAAACCAACTGAGCTAATATTCCAATGGACTTTTTGCTGGCATATCCAGACGACGGAGATATGTATTCTTATTTTGCACTGTTTAGAGACACTGCATATTATTAATGTTTTATAGATCAGTCAAAAGCATACTTATTTTTTACTTATTTATTGTTATTTATCTATTTGATGTTTTATAAATTCGGCGAAAATTATGTTTTTTGGCGTGTCGCGGAATTTAAGTAATTAGTTTTGGTGCATCATGCGATGAAGAAGTTTAAAAATCGCTATTCTAGCATTAAATATGCAATTGTAATTTTTGCTTGTGTAAAACACTGAATTAACAATTTTTATTTTTCTCTTCGAACGTAAATCACAAACTCAATATTTTTCAACCAAAATATCATTTTGAAGATTTACTACATGCATGTTCTTTTTAAGCTGGCTTTAAAAATTTGTATGCGCATGAGTGAAGTGCTTCCAATGTAAAATTTCAACGTCCTTAATTTTATATCCAAAGAAATGGAATACATCGGCTTAGTTTCTTAATTTGGGCTAAAGCCCATGGAGATAAACAACGAACGAGGAAAACAAAATGCGCAACTATTATATGTGAATATACTCAACATATTGCAAGAAAATTAACCTCTTGTTAATTTACTTAAACATTCTACCTCTTAAACTTTTCCCCGTGGCTTTAATTAACATTACGTTTTGCAGTTTATAAAGGAAAGTTAGGTAAAGTTTTCATATTTTGTAAAAGTGAGTGGCTCGGCTAAACGGTAGAACATTAATGTTTCTACGTAAGAAGAAAACTTAGATGCTATGAGTAAATAATTCGATTACACTAAATCAGGCTTCCGATTCCGGCATTTTAATTGTCATGCGCAATACTGATCAGTCTTTTCTGTTGAAATGTGTATTGTTCCTTGCCATTTAGCTTGCTTACTTGCGGTTTTACGGCTCAAAGACTACAGTGGTCATGCTGCGCCGGGACCTACTGTTTTCCGAGGAATCCGAACCTCTTAAGGCCTAGGGAACCAAACCCCGGACTACAGTGAGCAGTGCGATCTTTATGAGATCTCTGAGTAAGCGTTCTTTTTGCACTGCTGGGAGTCGAACCCGGATTAGCGGCGCACTAGGAGAACGCGTTACCACACTGCGCCACCGCAGGGCACACCACTAGCCTTTAGACTTATTAAAAACATTTTTGATTTTAGTATTTAATGGCTTTCTTACACGTTTTCCTCTTTCAATTTTCTATTCCAAACAATCCTACTGTACCGTCCGAAACGTTTTATAATAATATAATCTTTATGTAGACTGGCTCGGGTAGTCGTGACGCTAGAATAGGGGGACTTAGGGTTGGATCAGACACAATTTTAAAAAGAAGGAGCGAAGGGGTGTCAGGTCCCTCACTTTTTGTGCAATACAGTCTGCAATGAGATAATTTCGCTTTGAAATACTTTGTTAAAAGTGGGTTAAATGAATTTAATTAAATGGTTTTTGAAGTTTGCTGAAATATGGATATTTCGACTAAGTTTCAGTAGGTCTTAGATTTATTTTAAATTCCACATTGATTTCGTTGTTAAACTTCGCACATCAAAGCTGCACAAGTATTTGTATAAAAATTAAAAGTAAATATAAAAAAACAATATACGGGAATCGACGCTCAAGAAATATTAAAAGTTTTTTGTGAAATCTTTATATTTGAATTTATGTCATTATAAGTTCAAGGCTTATACTAGCATATTACTACTATGTAATTTGGCATAAAAATACATAATTATGTCATTATGATCTTTCTTTATTTCACTATACTTTTCACAATTAAACAATTGCATTTGGGGAATTCTATACTGATCCATAAAAAGAGTTGTCAAAAATTGTGTTGAAATCATTCTTTATTACAATTAATGTCCATTCTAAAAAGAATTATGGGAAATTAAATTTTGCAGTAATTTTAAAATTACAGTTGTGTCTACATTAAACGTTGGATACGTGAATCTGTGCAGATACAAATGCCCTAATTCAGGAAGCTATACATATATGAATGTGTTTACATATGAATATCTCTATTTGTGGATTTTTCCATCATGAATCTACGCATAAATGAATGTGCACATAATACACATATATGCCTAAAGAAATGTCCAAAACCTTGAATTTTCACATATTGCTATGTATAATTATTTGATTATTTTTCGAAATAAACATTATCCGCAGATTTAAAATAAACTTAGAAATTTTTTGATGAACAAAATTTGAATGACAAACATGTTTCTACATGTGTTCTAGAACAGCTCTACATGCACAGGTTACATAGTTCCCAAAGAGTAACACCGTGTTTCACTGCATTGTTTCAGCTACTTTATTTAATGATGTGGCAAACAGCAATCTACACAACCTCTTGTGAAACTCTGGGGTGGAACAAGGCTGAAATTCAGTGATAGTTTCCTAGGTTAGCTCATTATAAACTCGACAAAGTGTTTCGAAGCAGGAGTTAGGTAAATTTTAATTTCAATTACTCCCACAGCTCGCTAACCCGACTGAAAATGAAATACCTTAGTCTTCTCCCTAAAGGCTCTAGAAGTATTTAAAACAATATTTTATATATACTCCAGAAGTAGTCAGAAAACTCTAGGGAATGTATCTGTAGATAACCGAAAGTTCTCAGTAAAACTTTTTAAAACATTATGATGAGAAATATGTTAACTGGCATATTATAGGAAAGGAATTGTATCTAGCAGGTATGTTGCTTCCTTCAGTAACAGGCCTGTTCGATGTAATTCCTTTATAATCTAAACCATGCAGTATTAATCTAAATCATAGACGCTTAAAATATACTGACATTATCTGTGGGTATATTAGTGTGCGTAAATATACAGCAAAACCTCCCTGAGGGACCATTCCTATTAAGCGACCACCCCTTCACAATAATCTTTTTGTCGAAACGTCTGTAAACACAATAGCCAATAGATCTCCATTAATATATCATCTCTCCTTATTAGAACCTTTTCAGGGAAAATATATTAGTCGCTTCTAGTAGATTTTAGGGCGTATAAATATAGAATGAATCCTGGTAAAGTGTCCACCTTGGCAAATTTACTACCTGAGAAAATTGACCACTTTTTTATAAGGGGAAACTGGTAGGGACTTACGGGTGAAATCCCAACGTGCCCGACTGGGATTGGAACCAAAGCAGATGCGTTCGAAAAGTCACAAAATGTCATAAGACCTATGTCCAAGCTTTTTTCAGGATGTCCCTATATTTCGGAGATATGGCCACTCAAATTCCTAAAAGATCCATAATACAGACCTTGATATCTCATGATTCCATGGATGGATTTTAATGATCTGCGGATTTTAAAACAGGTTATCGAAAATTACTTGATACGTGTTCCAGCAATTTTCCAATGTAACTCAAAATTTTGAAATATTAACCTTCAAACCTTCCGGTAAAATGAAAAATAATCAAGCCCTGCTTGGTGGTTTTTCAGCAAAAGCCCGCGTTTAAAATATAAGCTTTCAAGGCAGTTTGTTCGAAATCCAGATAGGTTCGCTTGCTAGATATGTATTAACGTACAGAGCAGTTTTGCTGCCTGTAAATAAGAAATGAATTTAAAAGTTTAAAATAGTTATAAAGCATGTTATAATATTTTTTACTAATACATTTAAAACAAATCACGTAGGCTTTTCTGGCCGTTTAAGCGAGCATAATAATTGTTATTTTCCCCTCCGATAAATGAATTCAAAACAAGTTTAAAGAGAAAAATTGTTTGAAAATATAGCAAAACGAGTTGAGACGTATTTGAGCAATAATTATATTAAGTATAGAAATAAAACTGATTTTGTTTGATTTAGATTTCGTTCCGTCAATCGTACTGCGAGTATTTTAAGGGGTCACCTTCCTAAATATTATTAATATTAATTTTAAAATATGAAAGAAATCATGCGTTCATCAATTTCAAAAATCAAATTAGATTTAAACCAATTATGATTTTTTATTGATTTGATGATTTTATTATTTGATAGTTAATAGGGCTTTGAAAGGACATGCATTTAAAATTTTTGTCATTTTCAGTAATTTGAAATTATGAATAGCACTATTAATCCCTTCAATGTTCATCACTATTTTGAACACATTGTAAACTACGCGTATTCAATTTTTGAAAGTAATGCAAATGAAATTATTCAAGAAGAAAAATGTTTAGCTTTCGTGCTTTTAAAAAAAGTTGAAATTTTAATTTCCTCTCTCAATTTTATTGAGGATGAGGAAATAGTTCAAACAAATGTGGTATTGAGGACCCTACGCATGTTCGGTGATTAATGTAAGTGAAAACCAAAGACTTGGATTGCAAGTCAGAATAATGTTAACACGAACACGAGCTTCAATAATCTCAGTGGGCAAGTATGTTTCTGGATTAAAAACAAAAAAACCTTCACAAGACATACAAAAACCAACCTCTCTTTCACGCTCAGTGAATTATTTCAAATAACCGATCTCTGATTATTATCGGTAAATAATAAATAATAAATACACAGTAAGTAAAATATGCCATTTTCGAACTATTAAAGCTTAATATTTTCAATTCGGGGTGTTTCTGAAAAACCACCAAACAGGGGTTGATTATTTTTCCGTTTTGCCGAAAGATTTGAAGGTTAATATTTCAAAATTTTGACCATTACTGGAAAATTGTCAATTAACGTATCAAGTGATTTTTGATAATCTGTCTCAAAAATTACAGATAATTAAAATCCATCCACGGAATCATAAGATATGAAGGTTCTGTAATAGGGCTGTTTTCAGATTTTTGAGGGCCATATCTATGAAATATAGGGCCATTCTGAAAGCATGGATATAGGGTCTAATAACTATTTAGACTTTTCGAACGAACCTGATTGGTTCTAATCCCAGTCGGGCATTTTTTTGGGGTGGTTCCTTCCTTAATCATGTTTATACCAAAGTCTATCTTGTATAATAGTCATCTGTTTGAGCATTGCACTACAGTCTCATGTGAGTCATTTTATAAAGGTTCTACTGAATGTTTATGTATACGGTGAATTTTCTCGTGAATTTACAAATAATACTAATAGTCGTTCAATAGTTTTTAAAAATGTAAAAATAAGAATATATATTTTAAGCTTATATGAAGTATTATTTTATTTCTATTTAATATTTTGATGAGACTTTTCTAATATACATCGTAAGTGGGAATATTTTATTTTTGTACAAAACTAAAATTAATTTTTTGATTAATTTAATGATCATCACATTAGCGATTCATAAATTAAAGAAATAACCGAAATATTGTTCATTCATTAATTTTAAATTTGAAAATATTCATATAAATTGTCATTATTTCGTTGTTGTCATTCGGTTTTCATCTTGAAAAGTATAATAATCATACGCAAATAATTTAATTAATGATCAATCAAATATAATGTCATAATTAAACGTAAAAATACAATTAGTCAAGAATCAGTTATTTTTTTATTAAACGTACATTCTAAATAGATTATTTATAAAGCTATGAGGTGCTAGTGTAGAAAAGAATGTTTTACGAAAACCATCATTCACGTAATCTAATTACTTTAGTTTATTGAAAACCAATTCCTTGCAGTTTCGTAGAAACATTTCATATTATAAATTAAGTTAGAAAAGTGAGAAATACGAGCACTTCACTAGCCAATAGATCAATGAAAAATAAAGTACTTTGCGATTAATTTATTAAATTTTTGCTTCATCACGTTCTCTATGCGGCATTTATTAGTTTCGTGAATGAAACGATATGAAGGTTTTTGAAAGAAATGACGCAATTTTCTCGAACCTCTTTACGTTATACTGTTAAATCAAGCTTAGCGGATATCTTTCAGATACGGTCACCCCTGCTTTTCTTCGGAAAAAAATTCCCGATTTATAAAAACATAGTTCAAACCTCTGCTTTGCGGTCGGCCTCAGAAACGGACACAGATACTGTTTTATCATTCATTCCATTAGACTAGATCCCTGTACAGACAAAATACGTTTGAACTTCGATCTTCACGGAGTTTCTCACAACAGGAAACTAAGGCTAGACGGGATGAGATCTAAGTAGAATTTTCTCTCCCTTTAACAAAAAATTGTAATTCACTAGAATTCAGCGATTAAAATATCTAATGCTTAACAAGGACTTTGATAATAAATAATAGTTTGATATACTGCGCGCAATTAATAAACAATTATCAACGCAATATTACGGCAGTTCAAATTTATTTTTATCGCTTACTGGACTGTCTAGAGATCCTGTATACATAACGAAGGAAAAATGGTCGATTTTATCTCGCAATTAAAAATACATTTCGAAGGAGAAGATCCTTTAAGAAAACCCAACAAACAGCTATTAATAAATTTTTTTCCAAGACAAATAAATTTTAATATTTAACATTGTTGTAAATTTACTTGTAACATCCAACGAATGCATACGTTCATTATCTTAAACTTCTCTCGCATGCTCGAAAATACGGAAGTTTCGAAATGAAATATTTAATTAATTGTAATGTAATATTTCAATTATTTCTGTGATAATCTCTTTAACACTTACTCATCTTCATGGCTAAATTTTTCTATCCGGCGAATGATCGTTAATGAGGGTTTTCACCATAATAGAATAAAACTTTCGTAAAATGTTCGGTCAAATAAAAGAAAAACGTCGTTTACAGTTTTTTCAAAAGGACTCGTTATGTGTTTAGTATCCGTACTTCATCTTAGCACACTATACACAGTATCCTCTGAAGTTAACGACTTTCAAAGCAGGGAGAAGGAACGTCTGTAGAAAAAACAAATATCAATAGCAATATGAGGAATTTTATGAAACATTTAGCAAGACCGCCGAATAACATTATTAAACTGGAATGCTTGTTAATTTGAATTACGAGAATATGTCATTAAGAAAATATGCTCTAATTTATATTTAATGTTCATCTTTGAGTTGTAAGTAGCGTGGAAATATTAGCGTATGTTTTCTAGAAATTCCATACTGCATTTTATTTTACTAAGTTAATATACTCACGTGTTAATCTCGTATACAATTTAAGGAATAAATTAAACGTACATGCATATGCTTTTATATATAAGCTTGCACAAATAACTTTGCATACATATATTTGCACATACATGCTTACATAAATATGATGGCATACATGTTAAAATTTCATACAATTTAAGTTAGCAACTAACTTTGTTTTGTTACAAAATATTATTTATGTGGTCAAGTTAAATTTGCTACATTTTAAAAAGCCTTCCATTGGAATAAATATGACACACTTCAGTTGTCAAATTTATTTAGCATTAAGATTTTTTGTCCATTTTGGACTTTGAATAATCATATTTATCTTAAATGATTTTCTTAACAATGAAAATGAATATAAATTTAATAAATATCAATTTCCTTAAAAAACATAACTTTGTGAAGGCATAGAATATGAATTCGAACCAAATATGAAAGTGTTTTATAAAATAATAAATATGAGAAATAACTGAGTATATTTATTGTTTATTTAGCACATACATAAAGTAGAACAGAATAACGTTATAGTGTATAATAATTCTACTAAATGCTGCTTTTTATTTATTGTCTTTCGCTTCTTCTTCAGAAAATTTGGACTCAAATGGGAGTGTCCAGCAGAAACTTCCTCAATGGAATATATCAAAATTAAACTTTTGGTTTTTGGGGATAATACTTATTAAATCATTTAATTAAAAAGTTTAGTTATTCGATATTTATGTGTACTGTTCGAACGTTGCATTATCTGCTATGTGGTTTGCAACAGTTACGATCTAACGACTTTTGAAGCAGTTCAAATATTTGAGATAAATTCAATATTTACTATAAAATACGAAAAGAAATTGAAATTTTCCAGAACCTAAAACCTGCCGTTTCTGAAATGGTTTTCTTGCTCACGGTTGATATCTCTTCTGGATTCTTATGACCTCCTTTGCAATATTTAAGGCCCTTATAACTTTCATTTAATAAAAAATAAGATATTTTCTATTAAATTGGTTGTTTTTTTCTGTAGTACTAAATAATATTAAACCGAAATTTGTTCGTAAATCAGAAAATGCAGGACTCGTAGAATTTTCTTTGAAAAGCATTTTGCGACATGAAAATGCTTTTACAGTAAGTCATGCTTTTGCGAACCTAGTTTATGGATAAATAACCGTAAAATATTTTATTTCTCTTATTCTTTACATAAAATTGCACTTTCAAAATCTTCAGCATTTCATTCATGAAAGATTTAAAACAATCAGGTTGAATATATGAGTTTACCTTGACCCAACGATGCCTAATGAAAACTAAACTATTTACATAAATATTTTGCTTACGATTTATATTATACGAAGAATTAAATTGGAAAGATATTTAATGCTGTCTTTTTTTAAAAAAAAATAATATAGATACCTTCTTTTCTTTTGGAAACAAAATCACAGACCACAATCTTCATGATTACGTTTCTTGCACCTATTTTGCACACGCAAATTTGCTACCCTCAACAAGTCACGGGGAACCCTACTTTCACACCAGAACGAAACCCTACTTTTCAGACCAGAACGGCACCCTCCTAGGTCAAGAAGAAAATCTAGGAATAAAACAAGAAAAGAAGGTATTCTATTCGCGGATGTCCACCGAAAAACCGAGTTTGTTGAGCCCTACAAATTTGTATGAATTAAAATATTCTCTCTCCTGCCCTCTCTCATTGTTTTCTTTCAACAGCTTTTGGATTCAGCAGCTATACTAAAACCACCTAATAATATCTTATGTAGGAAATTAAAATTGACGGAAGACTGCACACCGTGAACAAAAATAACAAAACATATTTAATTTCAAACTGTTTTTAACGTAATTAATAATGAAATTATTTTTTCATAAAATAAAATGTATTTTAGCTAAAATTTTATTTTGAATATCTGAAATATACGTGGAGCGATATGCAATGAATAATGTTCGTGGCATTTGCGAAGTTTTAAATTAAATTAGTAATAATAATAATAAGTTTTCAGCCTCAAGCCTTCATAGTATCAAACTATTGAGTTTATATAAACTAACCATGGCTTCTAATAGACTTGGATATAACACTTATCTGAGGATTGGGTTTAAGAAAGGAAGAGAGCAAAATGCATTAACTTGGAGAATCCCTTCCGGAGTAACGGACTGAATGTAAGTAAATTAACTGTCGGTATTATAAAAGTGAAAAGACCAAAGTTAATCTAGGAAAAGAACTGTTTTGTATTTGTAAATTGCTTCGATAATATAACATTATCGGACTCTTTTAGCAGTTTCCTTATACGATAATTAGGTTTACTTAGTTGTCATTATAATTATTTACCAAGGGAATGAAAATATTTTTAAATAGACTAGATTGAAGTAAACTTCAATAATCGGGAAGATAAAGAGTTGAAGTAAGAAATTAGTTATTCTCTAAGTGCTAATATTTAGGAATATTTGCATGGTATTATATTAAGGCTGTAACTGATAATTAAGTTAAAAAAAATATATGAACTATTGGCGTTATATATGGAGAAGAAAATTCTAATCATGTGAATTATTGAAATTTAGCCTGAAGGGAAAAAATGTAACTTTTAAAACTTCTCAAATAACTTCAAAAATAATTTGTGAAAATGTAATCCATGTCGTCTATCACAAAACGATTTTTCCTCGCAGTATTTGATAAAATTTAGAAAAAGCGATTAATACGAAAAAATCATTAATGAATCATTAATATCTCTTATAATTTATATTTTAAAAAGTTCTGGTTATGTGCAATTCTTTCTTCAATTGCAGAATTAAGACAGATCAACTCCATTGTCTTTTAAATTTTAGAAGGAATTCAGTTTTTTTACCTGAATTGGTTTAGTTTTCAATATCCTAAGTAATTTATCGTTAATTCATTTTTTAGGATCTTTCTCATATTCCATATATATTGCATTCTTAAGAGTTTGTTCATATTTTAAACACGATTATGCTTTTGGTGTTCATTACCTATGGAAAACTGGACCGTTTGACAGTATCCTTTCAACTAGTAATTAAAAAAAGCGAATTGGAATGTAACTATTCTTTCAATTAAATGATTTGTCATATCCATTTAATTTGCATATAAACAATTATATACAACATATCAGGATTAAAATCAATGGTAACGGTAAAAACATCATTAAATCCCAACAAATATTTAAAAGTAGAATTATAAATATTTTCGTGATATATTAAATATCGTGAAACAACACCCTATCTCAAGATTCTGTAATTAAAACAAAAGTGTTCAGTTTCCTGAGTTCAATATTCTATCAGATATAAATACAGTGGAAAGTAAGTAATAGAGTAAATAGGAAAGTAAAAGTAATATAGTGAATAAAATAATTATTACACCTTCCTCTACTCCAATGAAATTTACATACTAATCCTTTTCCTGTTTCCTTGTAGAGCAAATATCTTGTATATTTTATAATATATATATATATATTTTATAATATATTTTTTAATATATTTCAGTAATTTATATATCTCTTCAGTGCACTCAAAAGAATATTGATTTTCTATCTCTGTTTTATACTAGTTGCATTTTCAAGTCTTTGTATGTTTTGTTTTCAATTGAGTGGATAAATATATGCATTAAATATTCATTTATAAAACAGATTATTTTGCTCATGAAAATAATTCCAAATTTTACAAATAGTGTTCTATCAAATAGCATAATGCATACCTTTAAATGTGTATTTAACATCATTCATGTCAGGAATACTCTCTATTAAAAAATTATTCAACTAATATTTGCTGCAATTAGTGTTATTTTTTCCATGCATCATATATATAATTTTCTCATTTCCATATATATAATTTTCTCATTTCCATATATATAAACTAATGCACTAATTTATACGCTGGTTATCCAGTTTTTCTTGAAACTACTACTTATTTTATCAATTTCTACGTCACGTAATTTAAATGATGTGCTTTTGAGCGGAAATGATGTTCCTCAGGCGATCATTCCTAAACTTATTTTACGTTCATCGTTAAAAATAGAAAACTTCAGCCCAACCCAACAAGAATTCAAACCAATCCTTCTGTATGCAATTAGGCTCATGTATTCCCTTACTTAGGGTAGTAAGCAGATTTTCCAAATGCTTTTAAAAATTAATTCTTGAAAATATGGAGAAAAAATGCAAAAATAAATTGGTTTTAGTTTTATATGAACGTGGATTGGGCATGATAATCACACCCTATTATTTCTCAACTCATTCACTACGGCTAGGCAAATTACAAATACCAAGCTGCAAAAGCACGAGTGATCATTGTAAAAATTAGCTATTTTGTCAATAATGAAAATAATTTTTAAAAGC
>QLNU02015003.1:55552118-55574647 GCA_006491805.2 Dysdera silvatica
GAAATACTTCCTCAAATCAAGCTAAAAATAGTATAGGCGAAATTGTATCTCCCTGTCGTACACATTTCCCTAGGTTAATTTCAATATATATATAATAAGCAAAATAAAAGAACAAAATTGTGAAAACTGTCGCTTCCAAGTAGAATGACCAGAGCCCGAGATTGCAGATAGGAATAAGGTCGTTTTTCTTCATTTCTCGATCTTGTCTGTCTCATCTTGACTTCTATAAAAATCCTTGTACCCGAGTAACACCATCCGTTTGGGGATTCGCAAAGGGGTCTTTTTATCGTTGATTAACATATGTGGAGTGCGGACTGACTATGGAGTGTGTGACCCATCACTGCATTTGCAGGCTTTTTTAAATGTCAAGTTTATTATAGAAAAAAAATATTTTTATTGCACTCTTCAATTTTGTAATTATTTATTTTAATTACTCATAATTTAATTGTTATTTATATTATTATTTTTAACGAGTTTTCTCACTTGCCTGTAAAGATTTGAGACGGGCAATACCGAGGAAATTAAACTTCCTGCTCTAGGTTATTTTCAGATGTTGTACCTTGGAAATTCCCAATTGTTTGGATTATCTTTAAAATTGTGTCTTTTTTCACTCAATGTAGGTGTTGGGGTTCTATTTTAAACGTTTCAAAGTTTCTGTGCAGTACGGTTGGTATTAGGCCTGTGGATTGCAAAATTACAGGTACAATGTCAACACTTTCCATGTGACACATAGCTTTGATTTCGTATCTATGGTTTTAGTATGTGTCAATTTATGCTGTTTGTGTATTGTATATTAGTATTGGTAGTATTATTAGATATATAATAGCGCTCTGTCTGTCATTTTTGTTACTTTTTAATTTTATATTCTATTTATTTTTTATTTCCTTTTTTTGTTTAAAGGACTAAACAAAAACTCTTCAAATATAAAATATTCTACCGCACAAATTTAAATTTATAGACGGAAATATTGATATATCAGATGGAATATTAAAATGATTTATGGGTATAAAAATTTATACAATTTAAAATTCAAACGTTTATCATTTTTTTGTATACGTCAGAGCAAACCAATAACGTCGTCGAGCACCGATTATTGATTGGATATTTTAACTCACGCAAAACCCTCATTAAAATATTTTTATGGATCTACAACTGTTGAAGATTTATTCCTTTTCGGTATCCTGTTGTTTCTATGATATTTAATACCAAGGTACCGCCCACAGATAAACCAACCTGCTATTTTGCTCGTTCGGCGGGAAGTAATGCTCAAATGACACGTATTTATATTTTTTCATGTGCTTTTACACCTTCTGAAACGTGCATTTAATCGGAGATTCTAAAAGTCAGTCATTCCATCATATTGAAAATTCTCTGATTACGTTCACAATATAACCTATGTGTTATTATCCAATGAAAATATATCTTCATGAATTTATTAAATTAACACATTGACAAGAGATTCAGTAATTACTGTCAAAGAGGAAACTTTTAAAAATAACTCGAATAATATTGATGCATGTTTCTAATGCAAACAGAACTTTTGCAACCGAAAGAATTTCGTTAATAATTTCTTTCAAATTTCCAACATTATCTTTTTCTTAAAATGTAAAAAAAATGCTCATTAAATATTGGCATTTCTATAACATCTATTCAATTTTTTTCTCTCTTCCTAAATATGAATACATACACAAATTCTGTATTTAATAAATTTATATGCATAATTACAGAAATAATAGTTATATCACGTATAACGCAATTTCTATTTTAATTTAGTATATAAGTATTTTTCAGAATATATCGATATATGTATTCACGTTAATACGCATTATACTGACTATATTTAAAAAATTTCCTATTACCTGCACAGTTGGTACCTTTGTTTTTATATAATTTATATTTACTTTTTTATTCATGATCTTATATATGAATTTAATAATTGTTTAAAATATTTAACTATTTAAACAAACTTTTATATTTTAAGTCTATCGGCAGTATAGTGATTAAGAGAAAGGAGTTTTACTATATCTTTACCAAGAATAATTAATAATGCTCAAATAATTTCTACTTTTGTTCTTAGAGTAGTATCTATATAGACATATATTTGTAAATTTATGTAAAGTAGGAATTCAAAATTATATGCTCAATTATTCTTTTGAGCAAATTTTCCATTCATCTATGGATCCATCCTTGAGCGGATTTTAAACTGTAATAGAAAAAATACGTTATAGTGAATATGATGTACTGATATATATGTTCATAATACAAATCATGACCTAAAATTTCATCTACATTGCGTTATTTATATTCATAATTTCATTTAATTTATATTGGTTGTTGTTCTCATATTAAAACGAAACAAAATAAGTTACGTATCGTTTTATTTTATATAAAATTGTACAACAATACATTCGTGCTTTATTACGAATATGTACGTTAAATGATCGATAAAAGAGCCTTGACTCGACAGTTCGTCGCAATTTCCATGTAACATGTCCAAAACGCACACAAGCGTTAATCGTGTTTAATCCGAATGATCTCTCGCCTGTCCGAAATTCTCAAAGACATATTTAAGAACGGTTAAAAACAAAGAACAAAAACCAACATTAAACAGAATGTTTGGTTACTGCAACTGCCTTCGTTCCATTTTACTTTGGTTGTTGCTAAGCGTTTTGTTTCTTGCCAGGAAGAACAACATGTCAGCGTCAATGGAGATGGATCTTCTATTCCACTGTGTATTATTATTTTCAAAGAACGATTTGTTTCCAAGGAACTTCACATGGTTCGATGCGATCCAATCTTGCTCGTTTATCCCATTCGTATTGTGCTCGCTTTCTTTAGTTATGCATTTGTTTATTTTGAGAGTACCATTGGTTTTTCCAGCATCATTTCTTTTATTTTGGACATGTGGTTGTTTACTTATGAAATTGATTGAAGTTGTTTGAATAGTGAATGTCAAGTTATATTCTAAGAAACGTATTTAAAAACATATTTAAAAAACTTAACGGCGAACGACAAATAGGGAAAATAAACGTAATTGTATAAATACTTAGTTTAGGTTCGACTGTATGTAAAAGAAAGGTTCTGAATTGAATCACATTTACGTGAGAAAAATCATCCATAAATTTTTATGAATTGTAAACATAAAAAAATAGGAAAAAATATAAAAATATAGGAAAAACTTAAAAAAAATGAAATATAGGACAATATAGGACATATTCCAAAAATATAGGAAATATAGGAAATGTAGGACAATATAGGACATATTCCAAAAATATAGGAAATATAGGAAATGTAGGACAATATAGGACATGTTCCAAAAATTATAGGAAATATAGGATGGGTGGCACCCCTGCTGAATTGAATCGGGTACCCCGCCGTATGAACCGCCAAACCTTAATCTACTCAACTCTTAAAGTGTAAAATTGTATAAAAAAAAAAAAAATATGCTCTGGTGGCTTCGGTGTGCTGACCATTTAGGCATTTTTTTTTTTTTTGCAACCCTAAGAAGAGTAGTAATACCCCTTTCAAAATCTTAATCCACGTTTCGCATGTTCGCCCCTTAATCTAACGAGATTTTGGGTTTCGCAACTGACCCTGAACGATTATCCAATTACAGCGTTGCAACCTATGATGTCGTAAAGGGGGCGGGACTCGTTATTTTCGCTTCAAATCGAGACACTGGAAAAAAATATTTAGAAAAATGTGCAATAAATAACATTTTTCCTCCCCAACGTTGAAAATGTTTTTACGAAGGTCAATTAAAAAATAATTTACATTTTTTTTTTGTTAAAAACTTCGACCCTCCTATTAATTACATATACTTTCATACTTATTTCCCCCCAACGGTGATGTAGTTGCAGAAAATTGCAGATTTTAAATTTCATTTACCTTCTGTGCTTGAAAACAAAACTATGTAAGTGTACTAATTAAAAAAAAAGGTTTTTCTTTGCACTCGTTAAAACTTTTAGTTTTGTACATATACACAATAATAACACCCCTCCCTTCAATTGTACATGTAATTAATGGACGGTTCTCAAACAGCCTGTTCAAATATGTTCTATGATTCACAAGTTTAGAGGAGTAAGTGGGAGGGAAGGTGCAGTTATTAAGGTTTTTCTGATTTCTATCTCCCGCAATCTAAACTACTTAAATTATAATCTATATATATATTTTCTTTTCTTTTTTTACTATATATTTTAAAAATTAAACTGACGTTTTCTTCATACATATGAAATTTGAATTTTCTATATCATCTGCACCCATTATGATCCCAAAATTTCACTTTGGGAGGTGTAAGAGGGTAGAATGAAGTAATTTTGTGAATTTTTCAAAATTTTAAAACTGCCGTTTTTTGAAAAAAAATTCAGTTTTTAAAATAAGTTATTGCAGCAGTTACCATGTTAAATGTCAAAGTAAAGACTGTCAAAAGAGCTTTAAAATGAGATATTACCCAGGTTTGTACCTCCTTTGGTTCCGGAGAAAATGATAGTTAAATATTTCAGGATGCCACAATTTATAATAAAAATCTAAATAATTAATATTTAATAACTTTCGAACTGATCACAGAATTTTTTTTATGATTTCTATCCATAACTATGTAAAGATACTTGATATAATAAGTTTCATGAAAATGTAAGGATGTCAGTTAGAATCAGTGTGTTGATTTGACGTGGAATGACTCGACATGCTTATCAATATGCGCTAGATATCAGTCCAAAAAGAGCGACACACTAGATAAGTCTAAGGGGACAATGGATGACAGTCGGAGGAAAAGTGATATATAGTGGATAATAGTTCAAGGAAAAGTGATATATAAATGATAATAGTCTAGGAAAGGTAATATATAGTGGATAATAGTCTGAGGACAAGTGATATGTATATATATATAGATATATATATATAAGATAATAGTTTGAAGAGAAGTGTCACGCTAAATAGCAGCCAAACGAACTGTGATATGCAATAGATAACTGTGTTAGGCAGGGGTCGTCAGACTTCTTTGACTCTCGACCCCTTTAAGAGTTTCTTGACTATATTTTATGTTAAAAGATGAAACTTTAATTAGTTTTTAACGAAAGATGAAAATTTAATTATATTTTATGTGTTTATATGACTTTATGTGTTTATATTCTATATATATATTATATTTATATTATATTTTATGTATTTATATTCTTGACCATATTTCATATGTTTTCCTATATTTTTAATCTCTTTTTGTTCTTAAGTAAACATGGTTCAAATCCACGCGCTGCAAATGAATTAACGGCGTGAATAATGTATCTATGTTCCCTAACATTTTTTACATAAATGTTCAGTTTTCAAGCATTTCTGATGAGATTTGCTTACTTTCTCATAGTTTTAACAAAGCAACTTCTGAATAAAGATGATTCTTAAAGAGTTGTATGTAAAATCGAGATTTTTGTTTGTAAAACGAACAAAAGTTTTAGAACTTGGAATTCTCAATAAAGAAAGCTTGTGAAAGATAAATTAATGGAAAATATATTCAATCGAATTCCAAATCTTGACAGCAACTTTTCGAAGAGTTTGGGCGTATTTACAAACCAAATGTTTTATTTGTTCCTCCATTTATTTTCGTTCTGCTCAACATCGATACCATTCACTGACTGCTTTCTTGATATAAAATAAACATATGTTCGATTTAAGTGTCGGCATCCTCTTTGTCAGCATGTCCCATGAACAGGAACTTCCAAAAATCAGAGTATATTTATGCAGGTTAATAAACACATCTACAGTGACTTTAACGATCCCTTCGGAAATTCAACGAATTTTTAAAAAAAAATCCCAGCTGTTTTCACAAATCTTCAAGAACGGAAAATATTTTTCGGCGAAATGCCTTAAAACAATCGTTTATTACAGAACATTAACCTTTGGTCTGGGAAATTGATATCTACAATAAATTAAAAGTAGTGACGAGAGATCAGAGAAAATATCGTGGATTTAAAATGCATATTTAGTTCGATCTTTTACACTTACTAAACCAATTTATTTCTTATTTCAAATTATCTTATCAAAAAATCTTATTTCTTATTTCATGCTTAGATGTTGATTTTTTTAGTTCAGAATATGCAGTTGTGTCCACACAATATTTGTGAAAAATTTTATACTAATTGAACAAGTAGTTCTTTCTTTATGTTGCGCGCAAGTCCCAAAATTTCGTTTTGAGAAAAACACGTTTAAAGTTTAAATTATAGATTTTTTTTATTTAAAACTGTTTCCCTTTGTTCAAAACTTACCAGCAGCAAATGATGCACCCTTCCTTGTCATTAAGTGTCTTATTATCAGCTTTTATATGTCTTCGTTTCTCCCTCCGTGCCAATAAACTTGACGTATCACTTCGTTTTTCCGCTGCAATTCGATGATAGTCGCCATTTAAAACGCTTCTTTTAAAAGGACATTTAATTATCGCGCATCACGTAGAAATTCATATCTTCGTAAAAAAATTGGGGTATCTTAACAAATTTAGTACCAATATGTTCAGAAATGTTTGTTCTTTCGTAAAAAAAAAGAAATCCCAAAATCGAATTTTTGTACCATTAAGGACAGTGAGACACCTTGATTTATTTCAAGTTTTCTAATTTAAATACTCATTTGAATTGATGTCCAAATTGTGATTTAGATTTGCTTTCCCTGTAATTTACCTACTATAATTACTCACCATTCATTTTTGATTTCGCTCATAGCTATCTTTAATTTTAATATGCTTAATATCATAATGATTCGTCACAAAAATTGTTCAGGCCAAGGGAAATTTGTCATTAACACTACAATAGAATAGGAAAAATGTAGCCTTTTAATTATTACTTTGTTACACGTTAAATCTTAGTTGCAACGGCATTAAATTGTAGTTCTTTTAATTATTACTTTGTTACACATTAAAACGTAGTGGCAACGGCATTGTTGTCAGAGGGTTCAAAACAACAAAAAACAGCGGTAGTTATTTTTGACTAGTTAAGTTTTTGTCTTCGTCAATATCTTTCTTCTCTTCGTTGCATGTCTTTGGTTAAGGGTTCCGGGCCGTATATATGCATGAACCAATATTTTTCAGTAGTTTATTTTTTAATTAAAGTGAGCAAAAATGTATACAGTCCACGCTTTTCGTTTCATCATTCACAACCTCAGTGCAGTGATGCCAACAACAGTCATTACTGCCAATGTATCTTAATTCTGACAAAATTGCGCAGTGGTTTGAACCAACAGACACCGAAGCTAATCACCCTGAATCATCCAAAAATATTTTTCGATATGGAAATTAAGTCCAAATGGAAGAGTCCTACTTTCTAAAAAAATTGTGGCCTTGGGTATTAACGTAACACATCGACAATAGACCTCGAGGCTTAGAGGTGGAGGAAGCATGACTCCCACCCCAGTGCTTTGCACATTGAATCCATTTGAAATTTTCGTTTTTCTGGAAGGGCTTAAGCTACTCCTTACCCCTCCATAGTAACGCTAATAGTTGTGCGTCAGGTAACATTAATAACCAACTATGAAAGAAAAAATTTAAATACGTCAGTTTTGTTTCTGTATAGTTCCTGTCTTTTAAAGCTTAGTTTACAAAATAAACGACGGCGTTCGTATATTATAAACCCTATTATTAGCACGATGTTCCATTTTTCATACACTAATAACAGAGAAGGTTTCCTATTTAACTCTTAACAAATATGAACCTACAATTATTTTACAAACTATGTACCGTGAGTCTGAATTCGTGTTTCGAGCGAAGTTTTGCAAAAACATTCGATTGAGCTTTATTGGAGAACACCGTTCTGAACATAGTTTTCTCTCTACACTAAAAATAGCTTTCGTTGAGCAAAAGTATCTGGTTTTGCCGTTCAGAGATTACCGAAACATATTTTGAAGAGATTTCTGCGAAGTTATTGAAGTCGAGTTTAAGCAGAAAATTCTAACAATTAAGCAGTACTTTGTTTAAGAATGTTTCCATAAAAAAATAATAATTCAAACGTGAGTTATTAGCAAATATATTTCTTAACATTTAAATGGTTACCACATTAAGGTTTATTAGAGAATTTATAAATTAAATTATATGACAGAAGCCATTCCATTGAAAGGATACAGTTAATTCTTTGGTAAGTTACAAATAGCAATTGGTGTTGTTGTATTAATTTTGTTCTATGTCATCTGTATTTTGGTCTTAAGTTATCTATAACTTCATTTGTATGAATAGTACTAAGGACGAATACTGTCCAGTATCCAGATTGCGTAAAGCGCATATATATATGAAAGTGATTAAAAAAGAGTTGAACTTATAACATATTTAAACTCTTAATGAAAAGTACTCTTAGAAATAGATTGCTTTTCCCGTGTGCCAAATTTATTGTTGCTGTTTCAAAGTATTATTGTCGACACTTGTTTTCGCGGTTAGTATTTCATTGTACTTCAGCCCTCTTGATCGGATTTTGGCAATCGCGTGTTTCATATTATAAGGTGAAGAAGTTTTGTATGAAAATCTGGAATGTATTATTTAGCTATAAGTGTTGAATAATTTTATACTTATTAGCAAAATATTTATTGATGTGAATAATTATTCATTTAAATGTTATAATCATTGTAATAAATGATTATTTATTACAATTTGTTATGGCTATTCTTTAACGAAATAATACAGTGTTTTACCAGGCGATAAAATAACAAACAGTTATTTCGACACTGGCGTAAGGTTTCAAAAAATTATTTTCTTTTGTAAGTAAAATTAAAAATTTCAAAATAATTGCGCTAATGTATATACTTTCAAACCCATATACGATATTTTCTTGCACAAAAATATACCTTATTACAAATATAACTTTATGTCGGTAAATTCAAGAATTAAATAAATTTAAAAATTAATTCATTGATTTTTTTTATTTATTAGAGCCTAGTTTTCTACAGTAATCATTTCCACTACCTACGTTTTAAAATAAAGTGGTTTTATAAGAGTTAAGTTCCGCATAAAAATATTAGAACAAAAACACATTTTCTAATTTTGCTAAAATTTAATAATCGAAGTCAAAATCTTTCAGTTAAAAGAAATATTTATAAACATAAAATATTTTTATTCATTTATGGTGAAATATAAACCCACTACAAATAAAATTCGTATATAGGTGTCGATTTAATATACCATAATACGTGTCATAAGGGTTTTATATGTCCCTAAATTTACATTTTGCGCAAGACATCCACCCACACGAAGAATGAAATGGTCTGTTGACATGCCCATTTTGGAAAATAACAACTATATAATTTTAAACACCACTCGTATAATTTTATGTGAATGGATAGGTGAATGACCTAAAACTCCACTTACTCTAGCTCAGTATGTGAACATCTTTAGAAGCATAGCTAAATATCGTTTCCTCCAAATATGACTAAAAATAGATCGTCCGAGCAGCTAAAGAACTCGCGGCACACCCCTTATGATAGCTCTGTAAAAAATCGTTTACGATATAAAATTCATAGCATGTAGAAAATTTATATCTTTATACAAAAATTCGGTATTCGCTTTTATCTCTAAAGTAATATATAATATGTATGTTTTTTCTTAAGGCACAGGGTCAATTAACGCATAATTACTAGAATATATGTAATTTACTAACGTAAAGTGACAAAATGTCTTATATAAATATTTTTTTTACTGTGGTTACATATTTTTCATTTAAAACTATAGGATTTTCTATATGTCATTTATGACATTTATTAATTAATAATTGATATAAAAGTACACTCTATAACAAAAAAATCGACGCACCAAGAAAGAGTTGTCCGATTGTAATGAAATTTCGTTTAGAACGACATTTTGACCGAACATGCAAATGATTAAAATTTGGTGTCCAATGAATGAATAGCGGGAACTCCAGCGCATCGGAACTGCGCATTCAGCAGGTGTATATAAGGAGCGATTCTCAATATGTGGTCAAAATTTCTGTTGCATTTTGACTGCGGATATCTTACGTCGACTGTAACAATGCCTCGCCGAAAGATTCGTGCTCATTACGAGCATATGTCAGAGTTTGAAAGAGGTCGTGCTATCGGATTGAAAGAGGCTGGTTGGACGAATCGAAGAATCGCTGGACATGTGGGTCGAAGCGATGCGGCGATTGGACGGTGCTGGCAAGAGTGGGTCAACAACGGCAGATGTCAGCGTCGGGACGGCAGCGGTCGACCTAGGGCCACAACAGAACGGGAAGACAGAGCGATTGTCAGAGCAGCTGTCACAGCACCGGATTCGTCGTTATCAACTATCCAACGTGTGGCCCGCACACATGTGTCCAACATGACCCTCTGCAGACGACTGAGAGAGCGGAATTTACGCTCGCGCTGACCGTTACGCCGCTTACCTCTCACGCCTTTACACCGTCAAGTCCGATTACAGTGGTGCCGGGCTCGATCAACTTGGAACTGCGCTGACTGGGGACGTATAGTCTTTAGTGACGAGTCCCGTTTCCAACTGTGTCCTGACGACAACCGCAGACGTGTCTGGAGACGTCCAGGGCAGCGTGGGGATCCTGCCCTTACTATCGCACGCCACACATGCCCACAACAGGGCGTTATGGTCTGGGATGCCATCTCCTTTGATAGCCGGACCCCTTTGGTGGTCATTTCTGGCACGCTATGTGAAGACGATTGCAATCATTCCGGAATGTTGACGATTTTGAAAATTTGGGGTGAAATTCCGCAGGACACCATCCGGGATCTTTATCAGTCTATGCCACGCCGGGTGACAGCTTGCATCCAGGCCAGAGGTGGACCAACGCCTTATTGACTTCCTCCCTTTGTAACGGTCAAACTCTGCAATAAATCATTCAATTGTTCTGAAATTTTAATGATTTCTTTTTCTATGTATGTTCTTCACATCCACCAATTTTTATCGCAATCGGACAACTCCTCCTTGGTGCGTCGATTTTTTTTTGTTATAGAGTATATATCTTTTATACATAATACTAAATTACCAGTTATATTTGGTCATTATGAGAAGGCGTATAAAAATAATACAAACATCGAACGTTTTTATATCAAAAGAATTTTTATTCTTGTAAGCAAAGAAGGAAAACCAAATTTTAGCTGAATAAACAAGTATACAGGTAATCGATTTTTAAATTCATTCAAACTTTAAACTCTGCTCAAATAAAATGAAATTTAATAAATAGTAAAAACCACTTTGACGCTTTTTCCCCTCATCCTGCATGAAAAAGCTCTGAAAGGAAAATATATGAATTTTAATGAAATTTCATTTCAAAGATTGAAAAACAAAATATGGGACAGGATTAAGTTTAATATCATTTAAAGAGCACTTTCAGATTGAGAAGCTCTTTTTCATTATTATTTCATACCTGTGATTTACTATTAATTAAAGCAGTTTCACTAAATTTAGTTGATTTTCCACTGAAATAGAGAAGCTCAGAAAAATTGTTTTGGCATACAACTTCAACATGATTTTTAGCATGCGATTTCCAATATGATTTTAGGCCTATAACTTTCATTGCAATTTTTTCATGCCATTTACGAAAGTTTCACTGAGGACAATTTTCAACACATTTTGATAATTTATAATTATTTTTCTTACCATATTTCAATAAGATGATAAACATTTTTTGTTACAACAAAACAACGTTTATCATAAACAAGTTTTTCAACTATTACCTAGAACTTATAAATAATTGTTCATTATTTGCTTGAGGTATTGACAAAATACTATTTAAAACCAGGAATTAAATTACCTGTGTCTTGCTTTTTGTAAACACTGATTCAAAATCCCGAATTATAATTTTTAGGAATTAACTTTATGGTCGTTTGTAAGTGCCAAATTTTTAATAAATATTTCCTATTTTATAATATTTTTATAATATATCTATTCATACCCACATTTTATATAAGTATTTCAATTTCCATTCTTTTTGTCTGTGTCTACTTGAAACTTGAATTCCATTTTCTAAGATCGAAATGGAATCTTGCGGTAACCTTTATAAACAACTAGATATTTTTGTTTTGTCTCAGAAAGCTGCAATCAAATTTAATTCAGTTTTGTAGGATTGTTATTTATAAGGCATTTGCTTTTATCATCATGAAGAAGATGGCCCTGGTCAATTTAATTTTTTCTTTCAAGCCAGGAAAATGGTTTTTATTTGTTAAAGTACCTGCGAAAGCCGGTCGAAAAAACGTCCTATTCGAAAAATATTCAAGCTAATTTGTTAAAAAATGACTAAGCAAACGAAATATATATAATACTGATGGCAGAACGCACCAGTCGGTTCGTAAATGAAAATCACTCGATGAATTCTTTAGTAATTTCAAATTATTGCGGCAAAGCTCTTTTTAGCGTGCTTCAAATCACTTGCAAAATCACGCCATTGCAATTACTGAGAAGTCTGTATCTGACCTAATGCGAAAAAATGAGTGTCAAAACATATTTAACGTGCATTCACGTAAATTCAGATCTCGCCTGACGAATTATTCTGTTTGCACCACCTCTTGCGTTTTCACTGACACACGCAGTACTGATTTAGCTCTGCAAACAAATGTATAAAAACCAATTGTTATGCACGAAATGATTCTTTTCTTTGCGTTAGAAATGACAAAACGTTCTGCTATATTTCGACTCAGTAACGTAGCTAATAATATATAGGCACTATCTCTAGCGTTCAAAAAATTGAGGCAGGTACATCGTTTATTTAACAATAATGGAAAAATAACAACGTTTGATCGTAGTTGTAAGTTTGAAAGATGGTTCGACGCGCGTTTCGAGAGAACAAGGTCTCTCCTCGTCTGGAACTAGCGTGCAATAAACAACACTCGAGCGTTGCCGGAAGCGGTTAGGGCTTTTTTCAGGAGTACAGAGTTGTTTTCGGCGGCCAACTTACAAAGTGGTAAATTTTTTGGTCACAAAGTTAAGTAGCAGGTGTAGTTGAAGGAGAAGCAGTGGGGAAGAGTTTAAACAGATTTTTCCAAGCCCCACTAAAACTTGGGGTTGATTTATGGTCGTTCACAAGAGATGCACCAAATCTATGGATGTAAAACGCTTCTAGGAAGTCAAGTTCAATGACCGAAAAAGGTTAGCAAATGACCATGGCTTCTTTAAAGTTGAATTGATGGTCATTATTCCAACAATGAACTGCAATGGATGATTTTTGGAACTCAGCATTGGTGACATATCTTTAGTGTTCTTTTATACGATGATATTTTCTTCATTTGGAATGGTTCACCAGACCAAATCAATTCTATTCTACCCACCATCAACTCAATTGATGGTCATTTTGAATTTTCTATTGAAATTGAGTCAGAAAGTTCTCTTCACTTCCTGGACGTTTTAATATAAAAAGTTGGCCATCAATTCCAGACATCGGTATACCGAAAGCCTTTAGCTGTCTCTTTGCCCCCACATCGAAATTCTTGCCATCCTCTTCAACAAAAAATGGCGGCATTCTACACCTTTGTATTTCGCGCCTTAGATATTTGCTCTACTGAGTCAGCATTTACAGAAGAAATTAACATTTTAAAAACCATCGCCGTGGACAGAGGCTATAGTCCTAGCATCATCGACAACGCGCTTTCTAAACTCACCAAACTCACTCACCGCTCCACTCTCAACAGTAGTTCTACAGTTGAGTTTTCGGGCACAGTCATCCTTCCGTTCTTTCCTAAAATCAGTGCGACAGTGGCAAACATACTTCGCAGAGCCAACTTTCGAGTTATCTTCTCACCATATAACAAAATTCGGCCCTCTCACCTTAAAGACACCATCCCGATGCTACCACGCTAGGGTATATATCGTGTGTTTTGCCAATGCCATTTATCATATGTGGGACAGACCAAGCGGGCCCTACGACATCGTATAAAAGAACACCAAAGATATGTCACCAATGCTTAGTTTCAAAAATCATCCATTGTAGTTCATTGTTGGAATAATGACCATCAATTCAACTTTAAAGAAGCAATGGTCATTTGACAACCTTTTTCGGTCATTGAACTTGACTTCCTAGAAGCGTTTTACATCCATAGATTTGGTGCATCACTTGTGAACGATCATAAATCAACCCCAAGTTTTAGTGGGGCTTGGAAAAATCTGTTAAAACTCTTCCCCATTGCTTCTCCTTCAACTACACCTGCTACTTAACTTTGTGACCAAAATTTACCACTTTGTAAGTTGGCCGCCTAAAACAACTCTGTACTCCTGAAAAAAGCACTAACCGCTACCGGCAACGTATTAACCACATCGAGTTGGCAACACTCCAATGTTGTTTATTGCACGCTAGTTCCAGACGAGGAGAGACCTTGTTCTCTCGAAACGTGCGTCGAACCATCTTTTAAACTTACAACTACGAAAAAACGTTGTTATTTTTCCATTATTGTTATATTTGCGTAGTGTTCGTCACTTTTCCAATCTTACATCGTTTATTTATTTAAAGGTAACAAACAATAGCCTTAAAATTCTTCTTAACGACCGGTTGAAAAATATTTTTTGAGATGTTTAAAACTTATTTCTGAGCCGCATTCCAGCACCTGGGGTTATAATTCTGATGATTATGGTAATTGTAACGGTTTGTTGAATAAAAGTTTAAATTTGGCGTAAAAAAGTTTTGGACTCAGGTTGAAAACAAGAGTTGTCAATGTTGTTAGATCAGTTTTGTGTGATTTAAAGAGAAAAAACTCTGCCTTTGGGAGGACATAAATATAATTAATTATTCTCTGTGGCAAAAATCAGGAAAAATAATAAAAAAATGGGTTGCGGGCAGTTAAAGTTAAAAAGCAGAATCGACGGGATTTAGAAAGCTAAACAGAATTTGAATAATTTTAGTTTTACATCACATCTTACTGCTAGTTATTTGCAATTGCTATATTTATTAAAAATTTATGTATTTGGTGTGTTTAGAATGTTAAAATTTTTATTTATCCTTCTTTCCATCCTCCATTCCTCCCTTCCACCTCTCTCCTTCCTTCCCTCTTGCAGATGTACGGTTTTGTTCATGGATATTTCACAACAACGCTGATAAAAGAATCAATACATGGATTTAAAAGAACAAAAAGATCGGCTTCAAATCATTTATTGTATTACTCACCTCTATGCTATCAAACCGCAGCAAAAATGGAAAAAAAGAGAGAGGAAAACTTACAAAAAAGTAGAAATTGTTCATTAGTGTATAATCAGACTTTAATTTATTCAATTTCTGACAACGAGTTGCAGAAGAAAGAAACACGTCATTAAAATGTCTTATAATTATTTTAATTCCTGGGTGCATGATGCTTTTATTCATATTAAACAGTTTGATTTTTTCATCAAAATGAATTACAACATCACAAAAAATAGCTAATTGTTTCGTGTTGTTTCCCAGTAAATGCAATAAAATTGTTTGATATCACGAAATTGTCATTATTATTTCTCCCATAGTTTAAATTGTCTCCTCGCTATAATTGGAAACATGGGCACATGGGTTTAAAATTGCCATTACATTAATATCATTATATTAACAGAATACTTTAATTTATTTTATGCATAACTGTATATTTTTTTATAAATTAACATCAATTGGATGAACGAAGACATTGTAGTTTATTTATTGAACTGCTGTTCGGCATTGAAGAATAATTAGCAAAGTAATTAGTAACAACCATCGCCAAATATGGAATGTCATTTATTACAAAGGATTTTTTTTATATATATATATATATATATATATATATATCTTCACTTCAGCCGTTGTCAACCTACTACGGGATGAAGGCCTCCTCTGCATGTTTCCAACGAAGTCGATCTTGTGCATTTTGCTGCCACTTGTGCCCAATATATTTAATTATTTCATCGACCCTCTTCGCTTTGGCTTTTCCTTGGACGTGTAGTGTGCAGTGGGATCCATTCTAGGATGTTTTCGGTCCATCTGTTGTCAGTTCTTCTAGCAATATGGGCTGCCCACTTCCATTTCAAACTTTTTACCTTCGCAATGATATCACAAACTTTTGTTTGATCTCTTATCCAACTGAAGGTCTTCCGATCTCTTTGCGTGATACCAAGCATCTGCCGTTCCATGTTCCTTTGTACCACTCGTAACTTTTGGATACCTTTGGCAGTCAATGTCCATGTCTCACTACCATAAGTCAGAACAGGTAGGATGCATTGATCGAAAACTTTCCTCTGTAAAGAAATAGGGAGCTTTTTTTTAAAAATTATTTGTAGCCGGTAGAATGCTTGCCAGCTAAGCTTGATACGACGTTCGATCTCTTGATTTATGTCGCCTTCCATCGTAATTCGTTGACCAAGGTAAATGTAATTTTCAGCTTGCTGTATTTCTTCTCCCAAAACAAAGATTTTCTTAGTTTGTACAAACTTATTAAACAAGACCATGCTTTTCTTCAAGTTGATTTTTAAGCCAGATGTTTCTTCTTTCGTTCTTAGATCTTCAATGAGTCTTTGGAGCTCATTTGGATCTAATAACGAAAAGCACGATGTAGTCGCTGTTTCTCTCATATAGTTTAAATAAGCTCCGTTGGTTTTAAGCCTTTTTGATCCCAATCTAATTTACGAAATACTTCCTCAAATCAAGCTAAAAATAGTATAGGCGAAATTGTATCTCCCTGTCGTACACATTTCCCTAGGTTAATTTCAATATATATATAATATATATATATATATTGTATGATTTTAAACTACAAAATCATTCTATACATATATTTCTTTCATGAGGATAATTCTAAATTTCTGAACAACAAGGCGAAATTTTGACACAAATGTGAAAAAATGCAGTTAAGAAACTTGGCAAGAGAAATGCAAAAGTTGAAAATTTCTGACGTTTGGTGACAGTAAAGCAGCACACTCACATTTTCTCATCATATCAATGGACAAAAAGAAAAATAATTCTCAATATGGTACGAAAATTTTCATTTTAGAAAGCAGTCTCTAATTTTAAATTTGACTTGCGTTTCAACTTTAATTTTAGCAAGGATTCTATACCTTTCACTTTGTTTTAACTTGCGCTTTACGTCTAAATTTAGCAAGAATTCTCTATCTTCGATTTTATTTTAACTTGCGTTTTAACTCCTATTTTAGCAAGTATTTTCTATTTCATATTAACTTGCATTTTAACACTTATTTTTGGAAAGTATTCTTTATCTTTCATTTTATTTTAACTTGCATTTCAACTCTCATTTTAGCCCTCATATTCTGTCCATATTTTATCTACTTTTCAGTTTCTACTCCTATTTTACATGTCACACCTGTTATATTTCGTTCCATTTTACCTTCTTTTTCTCAGTATCCTTTCTATTTTACTTTTTATTTTTGTGTCTTGATATTGGCTTTTAGCTTTTTTTTTTAGCAACTTTATTTAGGCAGCAACATGAACAACAAAAAAATATACATTGAGATTACAAATCAATGTTAGTTTAAGTTAATTATAAGAACAAAGACATATCTACATTAACATCATACGAAAATATAGATGCATAAAATTAATTACAAAAATATAAATACATCAAAATTAATTAAAAAAAAAATATCAATACATTAATTAATATACTGTGAAATAGAATTTTGTCCATGTCTGCCTGGGTAGCGCAGGTAAAGACGTAGTCTGACAAAGCCTGCACCACCCAGGAGATACCAGATAGCCAAAGCAGCCCCATGGGATATCACTGCGCAAACATCAGCGAAAATTAAATTAAGTATGCGATTGATTAAATAGAATTAGTAAGGAGGATCCGGATTAAAGACTTAAACTTAGAATAGGAATTTATCTCTTTTATATTAGAAGGCAGCTGATTCCACAATTTAGGACCTGAAGAACCCACTCTGTGGCAACCCAGCTCCAGACGAGAAAATTGAGGTCTGTAGTTATGTCTACTTGTTGTTGGATAGTTATGTGTAGGTTGCTGTAAATCAATTGGAATAGATTAGTATTTTTAATTTTTTTAAACATTAATAACAAAATTTTATAATTTAAAAGTTGATTAAAAGTTAATAAATTGAATCTTTGCGGAACCTCACGGATCGACATTGGTTGTGGTAATTTATGGTTAATAATATTGAAGAATTTATTTTGTAATGACTAAATTCTACTTTGGTTAGCCTGTGAAGTGTATCCCCAGACCGATAAACAATAAAAAAGATGAGAAAAAATAAAAGAATAATATAGATTGATCAAAAATTTTATAGGTATATAAATACTAATGTTGCGCAATATTCCCAAAAATCTACCAATTTTTAAGCACAATAGGTTAATGTGTGTATCCCATTTTAAATTGGCTTGAATAGTAACTCCAAGGAATTTCGTCTCCTGCGATAACGGAACTATATCGTTATCTATTTTTATGGTATTACATAAGTAGTTGCTTTTGTTATGTTTATTTGAAAACAGAATACATTTGGTTTTTTTTGTATTAAGTGAGAGATAATTATCTCTAAAATATTTTATATATATATCAATATCATTATTTACAAGTGAAAACAGCACATCAAGATTCCTTTCCCTATAAAAGATGCTTGTGTCGTCGGCAAAGCATAGAACTCTAGATCGAGTTGGCAGAAAAAAAAGATCATTAATATAAAAAATAAAAAGCAAAGGTCCCAATGTCGACCCCTGAGGAACCCCACATAGAGGTGATCTGGCGATAGATTGATTTTCGTTTATTTGCACATATTGAGATCTTCAAAAAAGGTAATTTCTGAAAAGAAGATTTTGCTTTCCGCGTACACCTGCCAATTGTAATTTATATAAAAGTCTATCATAGTTAATGGTATCAAATGCCCGTGACAAATCAAAAAAAATTCCAATTGATGAGTCACCACCGTCCAAAGCCGAATATATGAAGTCTGTTGCCGTTAACAATACTTGTTCAGTAGATTTATTTTTAGTAAAACCGAATTGATTTTCCTGTATGATATGGTTATGTTCAAAGTATTTTAATAATCTATTATAAATGAGTTTTTCAAGTATTTTTGTAAACACCGATAATATTGATATCGGTCTATAATTAGCAACGTCAGTATATGAACCCTTTTTATGAATCGGAACAACCCTTGCCGTCTTAAATTCCGGCGGAATCTCACCAGTGGAAAAGATTAGATTAAAGATGTGGGTTAAAGGCCCTGAAATCTCATGAGCACAATATTTAATGGGAACTGGATGAAAGTTATCTGGGCCTGGTCCTTTATTAGCACTAAGATTATTAATTAGTCGAATTGTCTCAAGTTCAGTGACCCCATCCAAGAAAAAGGAATTAGCGATATTATAATCATGGCATCTTTGGAATACATTATTAAATTTACTAGATAAAGAATAAGGGAATTCTATGAAATATTCATTGAATATATTAGAAATCTGTGATATGTTAGTAATCGTTTTATGAGGAGTTATTAGTATATCAATTTCTCTTGTTCTGGATTTTGATCTTCCCATAAGTTCATTTATTTCTGACCATGTTTTCCTATTATTCATATTACATAGTGCCGAAAAATATGCCTGTTTCGCACGTTTTATTTTAGTATTCAATTCATTCCGAAATGACTTAAAAACAGCAAGTTTTGTTGGTGATTTATCCTTTAAAAATTTGAAGTAAAGTTTATTTTTCTTCCTTATTTCTCTAAAAATTTCAGTTGTAATCCATGATTTACGTATACGTTTGGTTTTGCTTATTGTTTTTAATGGAAAGCAAACTTCATAATTATTTTTGAAGATATCAACGAAATATCCATAAGCATGTAGTGGATTATCCAAGAGATATAAATTATTCCAATTTACTCTTTGTAACTTTGCTTTAAATGTCTATAAATTCATTTCAGAAAAATCTCTAATAAAAGATGGATTACCATGTCTTCTAGATATTCCCTGTGAAATACCAAAAATTGAAAATATGGGAAGATGATCGCTAATCTGATAAAGAAGTATGCCACATTGTGGATTTAAAACGTTTGTAATACAGTGATCAATAACTGTACAAGAATGTGATGTAATTCTAGTTGGGTTATGAATATAGTTATTAAATCCAAATGAGAAGATCTGATCCATTAGTCTCTGTGCTTGCGTATGGTTTACAAATTTTTCATTGGAAGTATATAAATCAATATTTAAGTCTCCCATGATGATTAGCCTCTTTCTCGAGGAAGTAATAAAGGCAAGTAGGTCCTGAAGACGACATAAAAAATCTCCCAATTCACCAGAAGGTGGTCGATATATGGTAGTGACAAAAATACCATAAATTTGTAATGTCAGCATCTCAACACCCGGGAAGATTCCCGTCCATTGAGGTATCAAATTAAACTCGTGTTTTCTTTTAACATACATTACAACACCACCTCCTCTACCCAATTCATGTGCAATCGAGACCGATTCATAATCAAAAAGAGATGGAGCCTAATTTGGGCAGAGCCAGGTCTCAGTTATACATAATATGTCAGGGGATGGATTTATACCAAGGATGAAGTCTTCAATTAATTCCACTTTGTTAGTAATACTGCATGCATTAATATGAACGGTTAATAATGTGTTATTAACTTGATTATGAGAAGTAATCTGTGAGGGATAGTAATATTGGTTATTAATATCAAGAGTTAATTCATTATCCGGCTCAGTGAATGAATCCCCAAGGGCCGCAAAGCCACAATCGGTTATATGTCCGCTATTCAGGAATGACATTTATAAAATATAGTAAAAGAATATTAAAATAAAATTAAAATAAATAAATATATAAAAATAAAAATAAAAGAATAATAAAATAAAAATAAAAGAATAATAAAATAAATAAATAAATAAAAATAAAAGAATACTAAAATAAATAAATATATAAAAATAAAAGAATACTAAAATAAATAAATAAATAAATAATGTAAAAATACAATAATTCAATATAAATATACTTTGATATAAAGATATATATCAATTCGTATATGGTCAAAAGCCATCTGGGTGCACCATATCACAATAATAGTCGTTTAGTTAATTAGCGAATACGACACAAAAAATCATTTCGAAGAGTAATAGCCTGTTATCAAATACCAATATTTTAATATTAAAATTTACATTTAAAACATCCAACTGAACCAACACGGTGCATCGAAATTCCCATTAGATAAGGCAAAACCTGAATTTATAATTGATTCATATGTAAGACCATCAAATTATATATCTAGATAATAGGCTAAATTATTATCCAAACAAATTTAAATATTTAAGGCGTGAGGACAGTAATGGTCATTATGCATCCTACAATGGAGGACTGCTCGCAAAATTTACAATATAACTATATAATTTTATACAAACTGAACGTCATTCACTTGAAGGATAAAATAAAAATTGTAGTTAGTATATCTTTGTAGTATCATGTGAAAAAAAAACAGAAGCATCTGATATGATATATAAACACTGTATTGATAGACAAAGTTATCAACAGCAAATGCAATATGAGAAAACTGACTGAAATCTATAGATTCATTTGTTTAGTTTAGACGTAAAAATTTTTAAAAAAATTATAAGTTACGTAATACGTTTTGTGATTAGTAGGCTAGTTGGAAAACAAGGGAATGTTTAAAACAGATGAAATCATGATCATTTATGGCGCAAGGACAAAAGGAAAAAAGGTTAGAGCAGATTAGAAATTTAGATCTAAATTGAGTCCTCGTGTTATTCGTCTATATCAGTTTTACAGATTATTTAATTAGATAAACAATTTTCATGTAATATACAAGCTGAACGCTGTTCACTTGAAGGATAAAATAATACTTGTATTCAGTGTGGTGTCTTACGAAATATATAGAAGCATCTGATATGAAATATAGACATTGCATTGATAAATATAAAGTAAGTTAACATCGAATATAATATGAAAAAATTGACTGAAAACACTAGATTCATTCGATTGACCAGTTTAGGCGTAGAAATGATAAATTACAAGTTATGAAACGTGCTTATAATGAGTAGGTTAGTTTGACAAGAACACGTTTACAGCTCAGATGCAATCATGATCCATTATGGCGCAAGGACAAAAGAAAAAAGGGTCAGAACAGCCTAGAAATTGAGATCTGAATTGAATCCTATTGTTATTCATCATCTATATCAGTTTTATAGACTGTTTAATGGAATAAATAAACAATTTGCATGTAATTTAAACGAACTGAGCGTCATTCATTTGAAAGATAAACTAGTAGTCAATGTATCTCTGCAGTGTCTTGCGAAATATACAGAAGCATCTGCTATGAAATATGAACATTGGAATTATAAATATAAAGTTAACATCGAATGCGTTGATCGAATTTGACTGAAATCTTTAGATTCATTATATCGTCAAGTTAAGGCGTAGAAATGAAAAGTTATAAGTTATTTAATGCGATTTATGATAAATAGGCTATTATGACATGAAGAACATACTCAAAACACGCCAGGATCATGATCATATAAAAGGTTAGCCTGTTAATTTCATTTACCTTTTTATGTCGCAAGAGCAATATCGGTGAAGCAACAGCAACAATAGTAAACTACGTACATTCAATTTAGTAATCCTAAGTTCTTTCTCTGTAGTTGCGTATGTCC
>QLNU02015003.1:55574745-55586219 GCA_006491805.2 Dysdera silvatica
TAATATATATATATATATATATATATATATATAAGAAGTACAAAAAGTAATTCTATGTAATGTTAAGAAATAAACATATTTCTTTATAATAATCCTTATTATATTGGGTCTTTTTCTGTTGGATTACCTCTGCGAATGCAAAAGTTTCTGTTGACAGAACAAGCAGACAAAGAATTTATTGGACAGTATTGGCGAACCAAATAAACCCAGCATATTGCACTTTTGTTTGTGCAGTAGCTGAATCACTCTTTCGGATGTTCATCCGGGACACTTCCGCGTTATTATTTGCCGAGAAAATGTTTGTGCTGTCTAGAGCTCAATTCTATATAATTTAGCTACTTTGGTCTACAAATTTTATTTGTAGAAACATTTTATTTCAACTTAAATATAGTAATATATTGAGTTTAAATTACTGGTGTACATTTGAAAACTATGCAATTATTTTTGATATACAGATAATTACATTTCATATAGAATCAGGGAATGCGTTATATCTTTTTCATAGTATTCATTATGTTCTAGCTGAATTAAATGATCCATGTATGTCAACTGAAAGCACAATTTGAACATATGATAAAGAATAGTACTTTAGAATTCTGTATGAGGTCAAGTGTTTAAATAATTATGTTTTCAATACGTATATCTAATGAATTTATAACATAAATTATACAATTATTCCCAAATATTGAAATTTGTTTCCATAATGAACCAAAAGCCACTGAACTGAGTTTGCATAAACCATGTGTACTTTTTAATTTTTGATAAAAATATGCTTTGAGTGTTTTAAAATTTCTGTGCATAATTAGAAAGCTATTAAAATACATGCTTATTTTAAAGGATTAACTTTAATTTTAGAAAACTACATATGTGTATTTTACGGTAACTGCTTTAAAGCACATGGGACAAAGCCATGCAGCACTTAACAAATTCTATGTGTAAAACATAAATATTTGTATTTCCTTCTGTGCAAAAACTTTACTCATATCTTTGTAAACATGAGATTATGTGATTTTTAAAATTGCGAGTTGAAGGCCCGGGTTAAGTTTAACATAAAATTGGACGTTTCTAAATCTTCCAAGTATCAGATGTTGTAGATAATAGCTGCTTGGGTGAAAGCGTACCCCTTCTTATACTACCAACTGAAAACACGATACGACACGATACGAGAAATCGAAAACGATTTTCCATGCAATAAAATTATATGTTATTGTAAAAATATTTAAATGAGCGCACAGAGGAGCAAATATATGTCATTTTAACCACAAAAAACTCTATTCTTATATATTGGACTTATTGTAAATCAGTCAAAAGCGATTCTTACTGCCCACTCTTAAAATTAAATAAATGCCATTTTAAGCTGGGGCAAAGGAACAGGTGGAAATAACAAATAACGATGGCCTTCTATTCATCATTTTCAGCTGTTCTAGAACCTCAAACTACTATAGTAGAGTGACATGGAATTGGATACCGAAGAACAGGAAACGGTGTGAAAAGATCAAATTTGTAGGACGAACCTGATGCTTATAACCGAAATGCGAGGCCTTGAAAAAGAAGAGGACGGAGAAAGTTGGAAGTTAAAATCTCCATTTGCACAATACTGATACAAATTCCTTCAGAGGTGGGAAAAATATCTATAAAAACCCTTCCAATTTTCAGTAAAAAATCTTTTTGAAATCTTTTACACAGGTCTGCCGATGTGGTGTCTCCACGGTCCTTTTTTATATAAGTTTCCTTAAAGAATGTCTTTGATTTAATGTCTGAAATTATGTACAAGTTTTATGTAAAAAATTATAGTCCAAATTCCACGAAAATGCAAAGGTATTTACGCATGTAAAATTGAGGTCGGAAAGTAGAAATATTTTCGATATGCATTCGAAACGCTGATGTAACTCCTTTTCTTTCGCAGAGAGGTTGACTTCAACTATAGAATGCTCGTAGCCAGGGGCGATCATAGTGGCCGGTTTCCCCGAAACTAAATTTTTATTGGGACTTGGCTACGGTCATGCCTGCGGTGATTTTATAGATACATACTGTAAAATTTTTGAGCCCCCCCGAAAATAAATCCTGCCTACAGCCTTGGAGCAGGTAATTATTTTGCGTATTCTTTTACCTATTAAATACGGCATGTTTGTTCCTTTGTCCGTTTCTATAAAGAGTTTAAATAAGCAGTTATTAAAGTGATTTCGAATTGAGGAAAACCTTTCAAATCGAAGTATGCTTTCATTTTACGTTTAAATTCATACCTAAACATTTAAAACTTACTTCAATTTCAATATACCCTCCATATTTCGTACATGTACTGTAGAACCTAAATTTAAAAAAAACTTGAGAATCCTTCGACTTAGGAACTTTTTTATTCGAAGAAGAAATACGGGTGCTGTATTTACTAATTTTAACACACTTTCTCTTTAATCAGAAAAATATTTTGTTTACTTTCAAATTTATTTATATAATGCATATATTATTATGCAATTTAGTCAGAGTATCATTTTATATTCGACTGTAATATTTGCCATGCAACGCCTACCGGAAAATATTTACATCTACGACATGAGAGAAATTATTTGAATTGTGATTCCTTCGCAAGTGAAAACTACTTTCCTTTTGTTCCAATCTTCAATTTAGGGTATTCTTCCCAAGACGGTACCAGTTCAAAATATTTCAAATTTACTGCATTGTAAAATTTCGAGCTTTATTTTAGCAATATTTTAAAAAAACTATTTCACATATAAATTTCCACGTGACATTCATCTATTGCTATCTGGATGTTTTGAAGGAAAAAAGGGTGTCATTAATTATTTTCCTCGACTTCCATTTTATTAAAAGTTGATGAATGCAAGTTGATTGCATTCAAATATACAGCGCTTCTTTGCTCTCAAATATTTGCTAAACAGCCATCTACGCCAACGCGGCCAGGCTTTTAGCCATAGACAAAGGTATAGATTTAGTATTTAGTTGTAAAAGCGCACGTTGCATCTAATTAAAACGCAAATGTTGCAGGAATTTCATTTATTATGAAATGTGTGCACATCATCTCTCTTTCACTACCAGGCACACCACGTATGGTGTGATGTTATTTTGTCGTTCACTTCCAAGTATATCATATATGGTACGATGCCCACTTTGCTAGGAAAAAGCTTTTAGCTTGATGTTGGCTTCTAGAGTTCCACATCATTATTGTGTTTTCTTTTTTTTTTGATAGAGGGAGCATCCAACTTTCCCTAGACAAAAAAATTAACGCAGCCCCTACGGATTACTTCTCCTGTAAACAGTCATGCATGCATGCATGGGAAGTATCTTCCCTACACGATAACTGATAACTCCCTTTGTATACAAATATATATGCATATAGCGGAAATATAGCATAGGAGCGATACTTTTCGTGCATGCGTGACTGCATACAGGTGGAGTAGCACATAGGGGTGGCATTATTTTTTTTTTCAAATAGCGCAAAAAAAAAGGTCTGCTAGCGCCTATATGCCGGCTTTATGAGCTAGGATGTGTTAGATTTATGGGTCCACATATTGTGTATAAATGTAAAAACGTAGTCTAAAAAATAAATATGCTAAAAATACAATAAAAATGTAATTTGTAGAAAAGCTTAAAAATCTAGTATTGCACCGTATATTCATAATTTACAACTGGTAGTGAAGTGGTTAATGATCATATTCATACAACAGCATAAAATTTACAGGATTGATAAATTTCCATTTAGAATGCTATATAATATTTAATTCTAATTTCGGAACCCGTTATTTGAAAATAGATCGATTCGCTAGAATAAACGATTCGTATGCATGCCTTTTAACGTCAATATTTTGAATCTAAAAATGATTACCTCCTCTGACATGAACATCCTTGCTCAGAATGGATCCAATCACGTTTGTGGCAACACACTGATACACTGTATCGTGGACGTCTTGCCGGTATTCAGCTCTTTCAAATGGTGGGAAAACCAATGTACCATCTCCCCTCTGATAGCGCAGCCCCGGTACTTCAATGACCTTAGTACCATCTCTGATTTGCCAAGAAATTTTGGGAGTTGGAAGGCCATCTGTTTCGCATCTCAGCTCCGTACCGCTACTGTTGGAAAATTCAATTCTGGCCTGCGGCTCCTTCTTAAATATCGGACCACGTTGATCTTTCCTTACAGTTTTGGCAATACCTGCAAAAGATAAAGTAAATTATAAGCTATTTACGTTACGATTGTAGTATTTGCATATTTTTATTTTAGATAAATGTTGCAAATAACTTTGGGGATTTTAAATAAAATTTATTATCTTCAAGGATCATTTTAAGTTTCCATATTTTCATTTTCCCAAAATTTTAGACTTCACTTTCGTAAAATACTATTATCAAACTGAAATTTTCAAATCAATACATCTTATAATGATGTTTTTACTCTTTTCGTTGTCATTTACTCGACGCGAGTTGAATTTATATATAAAAGTTAAAGTTAAGTAAAGGTTGTCAGCGTGATATATATATATCATAGTGCGGAAAAATTATGAATTTTCACCATTAAAATGTGTGCAAAATCTTATAACTCTGAATTGATATCTTCTGTCGCCTCAATGAGCCGAAAATTGTGAAAAATCAATCAAAAATGTTTAAAATACAAAAATGAATAAATAATCACAGATTTTGTTGATCCGTTTGCGGTAATGTTTAAAAGTTACTATTTTTTAACAACAACATCTGTACAAAATTTTAGAATTATACGTTAATATCTTCTGTGCCTCAAAGGCACCGAGTTTTGAAAATAGAAAATAAATTTTTAAATAAATGTACGTTACACTTGCCTCATTTTAATGCAAACAGAAGCTTTATTACACCTTTCAAATACAGATTACAAAATTGCTTCCGTAATTTAGAATTATAGTTTTAATATCTTTTGCCGCCTCCTCGACTTTTTTAGCGCCGTCCTGTCTACTTACCCCACAAGAACCGGTTTCGGCGTGTCATAACCTATTTTAACATGTTTCATTGATAAAGCCGTAGCAGTATCCTTTCAGTTAGTGGACGATCATTGCACGTGAAACTGCAGTTATGTATGTTGTATGTAATTTTTTTGTTTTATAGCTTTTTATGGAATTTATCTAATAGTTTTGTGTATCTCATCAGTATTTTTAGTACGAGATATTGGTCAATATTAGAAATGGCAAAATCATCGCAGTCAAAGTTTTTACGCCTGCAAATTTTGCAATACCCAATTTTTGAAGCACCGAAGGATTTTTTGCGTATGTTCCCAACCCATGAGGACATTATAAGACGTTGCGCTCACGAGAAATGGCGTATCCGTTGCGAAGCTGATGGAAACAAAGAACCACGCTTTTCAGTTATTGCAGAAACTGTTGCTTCGAAGATTGAAAATTTATACCTCCATGCATCCGTTCCTTCAATTTCATATAAATGTGTTTGTGATATGATACTCTCATACCATGGAAAATATCGATCGATCATGAAAAATATAAAACGTGTGAAAAAAGCAAGACTACTCGAGAAAATGTTGAGAACTTTAAAATGGGAGCAAAAAAACAATCCGACATATCTGCTTACAAATGCGCGATTGTTTCGGAATGTATCTGTCTGAAAGAAAGCAAAGTTCTTGCACACGAGCAGGCGTTCCTCATTGATCAAAAACTGAAAGAAAAATGTTCATCGGCACTGTTGTTGTTCCAGAAACAAAACGGCTCAAAGAACACCAAATGCGAGAGGAACAGGATATTATTCGTTCTGCAAAACAGGCGCCTTCTGATTCAAGCTACTATTCAGTGGAGAATGAAGGGGAAACTGAAATAGAAGAAGAAGAAGCGACTTGTCAGGCATTGATCCCACCGCCCTAAGTTCTAATCAGAAATACTTCTTAAACATTTGAACCGCGATGAGTTCTGGCGTTTGTTCTTCAGATCTAGCTAAGCGTCAACCATCAACGTTGAATTCGGCCCGCTGGCTAACAATTGACAATCGAATACTGAGGTTTTATATCTTTACATTAGACCCATCAAATGAGTTGCTAATTTTGGTTGCGTTCATTCTAAGAGTCTAAGCACCCTCATGATTTCGAATTAAGCTTCATCGTTCTGCAAAGGACAGTGCTAGACGCCAGTGGCATTTCATCAGCTCATCTCGGTACTTGACTAAGAAGTATCCTGACATAATCGAACCAGTAACTTCTCGCAGCGCTTACTTTGCGACTCCAGAAAACATGCTTTTGGCCATGTTAACTGATGAGAGATGCCATATTAGGACGCTTGTATATAGGCGGATTATCAAGGAAAAATGGCCCAGAATGGAAATTGTGTTCGCAGATTCGTTATCCCTGCTGTTAACCTTGAAGTTACAGACTACGTAGATCTCATTGATTGGCAAACTTGTTATGTGACATCGCCTCCAGTTCTCAGAGAGATCAGTTCTTATGAACTTCTAAAGATGATACAGGACGGTGTGCCGATGGACGGATGGGATTTTATTAAATATCTTTCACACACACACAAGTAGTTGAGCGAATTGTAAAACTAATCACTGAAGCCTCTGAAAAAACAGTTGGACCACAGAATAGGGATGGATTTATTAGAGCAACACTAGAATCCAGAAAACACATGCCAAAATTTGATATCTGAAATTTGATAAAATAGTATATCCTGCGTTTTAAACAAATATATTTATTATTAATTGCCGAGAAAAAGTATTTGATGTAGGTAAAATGATATGCTTTACGCGGCACGCTAGATGACGGCATATCACACTGCAGGTTGAAATATTATGAACAGTTAAGCTTTATGATCCGTCATGCAATAGCATTTTTATGGCCAAAATGATTCTTTCCAGAGCTACGTAAGTTATGACACAGCACTTATAAAATTTTGCGAATTGTCTATTACAGATAGTTTATTCATGATGTACTATCACAACGTCTATCGTTGATAGATAATGATGTTAAATTTTACCCTATACCTTTTTTTTGTTTTAATCTGACTTTCAATCAACTGTCAGTCTAGCACTTTAAAACTAAATCTTCCGTTTCCCTAACAAGGATAGTTGCCATATATAATCATCTTCAGGGCCAAATTATGGTGCGGGCTTGCGAGGCCCGCTCTCGGGCTCCGCAAAAGGACGGGATCCCCAGAAGTCATTTGACAGCTTTAATTAACGTGATAAAATAGTAAATTAATAGAAAAAATCTTTTTTTTTAGATTTATAATTCGAAACGAATTCAGCGGAATCATAGCTGGTATCTAATTACAACTAATATAACTATTACAGTCACAGTTTGGAAAATTGGATAATAAAATGATAGAGTTTTCAAAAACATGAAATGGTATGCCAATTTTACACATTATTTGAGACTTTTACCAAAACTTTTACAACTTCAGCTCTGCAAGTGCATCTGCTTACAGCCGGCATTGATGTGAAAGTGGTATCAAAAAAGCATATTCTTACCCACATATTTAAATGGGAATGAGGAGGAGGATTGTGCAAGGGTTTCATTGGGAAGGGTGGCCGCCGGAGGCGGCGCTGTAATCCCAGACCGGGAATGAGGGTGCGTGCATTTTTTAGATGTATATTTAGATGTATATTTAGATATATATTTAGATGTATATTTAGATGTATATACGTGAGTTATGAGGCTCCCAAATACAAATTGGACCTGGTCCCCCCCCCCAATATTCATAGTCCACACCTGGCTATTGTCACCTTAGGACACAATTAAACTTTATAAATTCATTAATAAATGCATTTATAAATTCCTTTGACTTTCCAATTAGATAATAAGTAAGAGGAAAATTTTGCTTTAGCGTTGAGAGGAAATTTTTTTTCCAATAAAAAATTATAAAATTTTTAAAATTACTATAACTCTTAAATATACACTTTTCAGGAAGCTCATTATTTTTATACATTTATAGGAACTGACCTTAAATTGAGCTAAAATATTAAATTGCATATAAACGTACATATGTACTGGCATATAATCCGGGCTGTATTCGTGATAAATCTGGACGCTTAAATAGAAATGAGAGATCAACAGCAGAATATATTGTCCATCAGCTGATAAGATTAATTATTTGCTTCCAGATAAGCGACATCCAAAAATGTAAACAATAAAAGAGGGTGATACGATTTACCTGAAGCCGAATTTGGGCCTTAATAAGTATGCATCGCGTATATATAATCAATTATTAGGTTGTATATATATATATCATTTCGTTTATAAGCGGTCATTACGTATAGTTAGTAGTTGTTTAAAACTACTTGGAAACAAAACGTTCAAAATTGCTTAATCAACTAAAACCCGTACTCAAAGTTTTGGAGAGTGTACTTAAAGTAATTGTTTACGAACTAAATTACGGTATCTTAAGCTATATAACGAATAGTTCCTCTACTGGTTATTAGTGGAAACCAAAGGATGTTACCGATTTTAAGTAGCTAGCGCATATTAAATCCTTTGAACTTAAGCATGCAACGTTAGATTTGCTTTCAGATATTTCAAGAACGAACACTGGTTTAGTCGAGGGGAATACCTAATTTTCTTTCCTGAAACTTAAATCATTTTCTATAATGGACTAATTATTAATCCACCCAAATGTACACTTCCTCTTGAATGCAATAATTATGAAAACTGACTACTCAAACGATATGATAGATTCAATGCATGGAAGCAATTGTCTATTTATCTTCTCTCTTATTACGGAATAATATAAAAAGTAGGTCAGAAAAGGATCATTACTTACTGCAATAAGTAAAATTAGGTTTCCTCTGTATTATTGCCAGGAAAGGGGAAACAGATAATTAAAAATGTGTGTATCTGTATACAAGAGATGAAAGTAGGGCAAGGACTTAAAATGAACGGCTCAAAGCATGGAATTGCATTTTTAAGTCATTTATTCCATCTCTAACATATACACACTTTCCATTATATATTTATATTATAATTATTATTGTTACACATTGATGTTTAGCAAAGATAATATCAGTATATATATATATATAATTAATATGATAAACTTTTAAAATGTTTAGAAACAAGATAAAGGAAAATGCGCAAAGACAGTGCCCAGGTGTAAGAATTAGAGACAAGTCTACTGGAAAGAATTGCGAATTAGCTCTGCACACACAAGATGCTCATTTTATATCTCTTCAACTTGTTCTTTCTTAATCGGGCCTTAATGTCAGTGAAAAATTATTTATTATTATAATAATAAGTGCGGTATTTACTATGTTTTAAATTACTGTGCTATTTAAGATGCAATTACAGTATATGTGCTTACAATATATGAATTATTATAATTCACTGCTCCCTTTATATGGTGTTTAAAGATATATTTGTGTTTGTATAATTAACCATTCAACCAAAGCTTCATATTTATCGCACGGCGCCGTTTCACAATATATGGCGCATGAAGAAAAACGTGAGTGTAAGATTTTGTCCAAGAAGTCCTCTGATCTTGCTCTTCAGGGAAATGTCAACTTTTCCGAACAGGCCCGAACTGATGAACTACACAAGTTCGATTTTTTTTTTATTTCCGATAAATTACTTTTTGCGGTCGCGAATTTTACGGCAATATATGTATTACTCAACATTGAATAACCCGTATCATTAAGAATTTGAAGTTTTTTCATCTTAACTTAACAAACTTAACAATTACTTCGATTTACAATTTATTTATATTTAAACATCGACAAAGGAAGCGTAAAACTCCGTTCTGCATAAAATACATGCCAGAAAAAAGCGGCTTCGCACTGTCTCCTAGTGCGAATTTAAGGGTGATGGGAATGAAACAAAAATAATCCTGTCCCGGGCCAAACTTACCTTGCCACCACAACCCTTGAGGGCTATGAGAACAAAAGATATCCCCTTTAAAAGATAATTTTATATAGGAGCTATCCTTCGAAGCTCTTTATTTCGAAGTAGGAAGTAAATTTGAAAAAATTACATGGGTATACTTCGGAAAAGTGCATTTTTTTTCACGTTAAATGAGGAAAATTTTCCAAAGACCACTGATTATCAGTTCGTGTCAAACGGTAATTGGTGTTAACCGTACTCGTGGCAAAAGAACCAAAAGTGAAAGGATTCTTGTAGAGTTTGATGGGGATTCATGGAGCAGTTCGTGTTAAATGTAGCTTGTATTAAACGCGTTCTCATTAACGAGGTTTAACAGCATAGCTTTCCTTTTTCTTGGATGGGGTCACTGAACTTGATACAATTCGACTAATTAATAATCTTAGTGCTAATAAAGGACCAGGCCCAGATAACTTTCATCCAGTTCCCATTAAATATTGTGCTCATGAGATTTCAGGGCCTTTAACCTACATCTTTAATCTAATCTTTTCCACTGGTGAGATTCCGCCAGAATTTAAGACGACAAGGGTTGTTCCGATTCATAAAAAAGGTTCATATACTGACGCTGCTAATTATAGACCGATATCAATATTATCGGTGTTTACAAAAGTACTTGAAAAACTCATTTATAATAGATTATTAAAATACTTTGAACATAACCACATCATACAGGAAAATCAATTCGGTTTTACTAAAAATAAATCTACTGAACAAGTATTGTTAACGGCAACAGACTTCATATATTCGGCTTTGGACTGTGGTGACTCATCAATTGTAATTTTTTTTTATTTGTCACGGACATTTGATACCCTTAACTATGATAGACTTTTATATAAATTACAATTGGCAGGTATATGCGGAAAGCAAAATCTTCTTTTCAGAAATTACCATTTTGGAAGATCTCAATATGTGCAAATAAACGAAAATCAATCTTTCGCCAAATCACCTCTCTGTGATGTTCCTCAAGGGTCGACATTGGGACCTTTGTTTTTTATTTTTTATATTAATGATCTTTTTTTTCTGCCAACTCGATCTAGAGTTCTCTGCTTTGCCGACGACATAAACATTTTTTATAGGGAAAGGAATCTTGATGTGCTGTTTTCACTTGTAAATAATGATATTGATATATATATAAAATACTTTAGAGATAACTATCTTTCACTTAATAAAAAAAAAATATATATATATCCTGTTTTCAAATAAACATAGCAAAAACAACTACTTGTGTAATACCATAAAAATAGATAACGATATAGTTCCGTTATCGCAAGAGACGAAATTCCTTGGAGTTACCATTCAAGCCAATTTAAAATGGGATACACACATTAACCTATTGTGCTTAAAAATTGGTGAGACCTTTGAATACCACCTGGCATTCGATATGCTATAAAATTTTTGATCAATCCCTATGTTATTCTTTATTTTTTCATCTTGCTGTAACATCAAATTCATAGGGATACACTTCACAGGCTAACCAAAGTAGAATTCAGTCATTACGAAATAAATTCTTCAATATTATTAACCATAAATTACCACAACCAATGTCGATCCGTGAGGTTCCGCAAAGATTCAATTTATTAACTTTTAATCAACTTTTAAATTATAAAATTTTGTTATTAATATTTAAAAAAAT
>QLNU02015003.1:55595823-55616462 GCA_006491805.2 Dysdera silvatica
CAAGTGCGACCACACTCCGCAATTAAGTAACCATGTATAATGTAAGCGTTCTGCTTACAGAGGATTTAATCAAAAGTAGATGTTAGAGTTTCGAGGAACATGATTGGGGAGCAATATATTTATAAGCCAATTTCGTAAGCCCGTATCTCACGGTGAGAGTCATATTGTCCTGAGAATTATACGCCTGGGAAAATTGTCTATATTTCCAATATAAATGTAACCAAAGGGCTAATTCCACCTTCAGAATAGAAATTACTAAATTAACCATCACCAACAACAGATACAGTGGATTTTGGTAAATCGACCACCTCAATAAAGTGACCACTTTCTGTAAGAGAAAACTGGTATAGCGACTTACTCAAACCTTCCAAGTCTTGTCATATATGGTGATCACCTCTCTATTGTGACCACTGCAATCCAATTCCGAAGTTGGTCAGTTTAGGCAGGTTCTACTGTAGTGAAATTTAATTTTTGTTTGTAGTTCTATATTTCTGCACAATATACATGTCAATATGCATTTCGCTGCACTTTCATTGTTTTATTGAAATTATATATATATATATATATATATATATATATATATATATATCATCATCATCATATTCAACCATTATCTATCCACTGCTGGATGAAGGTCTCTCCAAATGCTTTCCACACAAGTCTATCCTGGGCCATTCGTTTCCACGTCACCCCAACCTCTTTTCTTATTTCATCCACCCATCTAGTTTGAGGACGTTTTCTAGGTCTTCGGTGGTCTCTTGGAATCCAGTTCAGAATTTCTGTTGTCCATCGTTGATCAGTTCTTCTTGCAATATGCCCAGCCCATCGCCATTTCAGCCCTTTTACTTTAACAATGATGTCCTCTACTCTAGTTTGCTCTCTCACCCAAGTGTTTCTTTTTCGATCTCTCCTAGTTATTCCAAGCATGCACCTCTCCATGCTCCTTTGCGTTGTCTGTAACTTTCGTATTGCTCCAACTGTTAGACTCCATGTCTCTGATCCATAAGAGAGGACTGGCAATACACACTGGTTGAAGACTTTTCTTTTTAGACATAAAGGCAATTTCCCCTTCAGGATAAAACTGTTTCTTCCAAATGCACTCCAGCCAAGTTTAATACGTCTGTTGAGTTCTTTCATAATGTTGCCATCCATTGAAATCAGCTGGCCAAGGTAAATATATGAATCAGCAATTTCTAGCTCAGTGTTGTCAACTTGTATTTTTGTTTCCTCTACAAAATTATTGAACATGATCTTAGTTTTTTGTAGGTTCATCTTGAGTCCAACTTCTTCACTTCTAGTTGAGAGCTCTTGTACCATGTCTTGGAGTTCCAATGGGTCCGTTGAAAAAATAACAATGTCATCAGCAAACCGCAGATGATTTAAATATTCACCATTTATTTTTATTCCCTTGTTATTCCAATTTATCAGCTGAAAAATCATCTGTAAAGCAGAAGTAAAAAGTTTTGGAGAAATGGTATCTCCCTGCCTCACCCCTTTGCCAAGTTTGATAGTTTTGGTATCTTTATGTAACCGAAATTTTGCACTTGCATTTTTATACACACGTTTCAATATGTCAATGTACACATCCTCAACGTCTGTTAAGCTTATATAAGGATATATATATATATATATATATATATACATATATATATATATTGAATTTTTTGTGTCACTTGAGCGTATTATACATCAGCTGATATGGATATTTTGATGTATATTGAAAATTTTCGCTGATCACTTCGTAGCCATTTTGAACAGATTCAAATGTTTATAGGTTTTTATAAGACATATACTTTATATACTTTTATATATCTTATTTATAAAATTAAATCCTCAGTAGAAAGACAGAAATTTTTAAATGGAAGATTGCGCTGACTTAGAAACTTAATGTTTAATGTTAACTGTTCTTGCAATGATAACGTTAGCTTCATATTATTGTAATATTACATCTTACCATACATTACGCAAAATGGTTTGTTTATATTGCTTAGTCATATTTAGTATTATATTTGTCCATGGCATTCAACGTTTTCGTTCATTGCTTATTTTATCATCAGCTCACCATGCGGGATTTGAACTTCGCTAAATTTCAAATGCATTTTAATTCTGAGATCAAATTAAGACATAAATTCCATCATATGATGTAACTTATTTCAGAGGATAAAACCCCAACTACAAAATGTATGCCATTACGACAGTAAACAATAACATGAATACGTATGCTATGTGTATTTAAATTTTTTAATATAAATAGTTGTTACCGCGATCAGTTATAGTACAAATAGTTGTTACCAATTTCTTCTCCTAAGTAAAACATATATTTTACTACCCTTATTATGATAGATATAATTTTCTTGATATGTTCATTTGTTATGTGTTTATAGTTTTTTCACCTACAAGACTTGAGTTCAAATTTCAATCACACACTAAAATCACATGTTTATGAACATTTGGTTACAAAACCATATACATTTTTCCTGTTTAAACGTGAAAATAGAAAAGCGAGAAAGTATTGAAAATTTTTAACAGTAAGAGAAACATTATTAAGGTAACAGTTTTTTCATATTAGCTGATGATGTGGCAACAATAGATGTTAAATTACTCGTAAAGAAAAGAATGATTTTCCGGCGCCTGGTGGGACCCGAACTCACGACCTCCTGATTGCCGGTCAGGTGCTCTACCTACTAAGCTACAGGCGCAACCACTCTCTCCCTTACGAGTATATATGCAGCTTTCCATGGACAAGTTCGCTCTTGGTGTAATTTAACATTGGCTAATATGAAAAAACTGTTACCTTAACAATATTAAAATCCAGTTCGTCATATCGGACATTCTTGCTTCTTTAACTTGTCGCTTTGGCAACGGTAGTCACAGTACTGCCACACCAATAGCGAACTTGTCCATGCAAAGTTATATATATATACTCGTAAGGGAGAGAGTGGTTGCGCCTGTAGCTTAGTAGGTAGAGCACCTGACCGGCAATCAGGAGGTCGTGGGTTCGGGTCCCACCAGGCGCCGGAAAATCATTCTTTTCTTTACGAGTAATTTAACATTTATAAGAGAAACATTGTTGATATTAAATCTTTCTCAGAGACAGGCGAAACCTCCGTGCAGAAACAATTTGAATCTTCTGTTATATACATGAGGAGGTATATTCGTCTCTTGTTTCCATTTGTTTGATAGCAAATACATTTTCAAGGACGGTTTTATGTATATTTTTGGTTAAATTTAACAATGAAGAATACGCGGTTTTGTCATGAAAATCGAAAAATTTATAATCTCATGCAGAAATGGAAGTAGAAGGGATTTCGCAACAATATGTAGATAGTAAACCTTTTCCACTATCCTTCGAAAAACCGAATCTGTCTAAAGTATTTTCTACCTCCATATATATATATATATATAGATTTACACATAAATCTGAGGCACTTTTGAAAACATTCCTTTTATGAAAAGTGTTTTTGCATGTCGGGTTGTTCTTTGTGAATGCGACAATGACTGCATACGTCAAGGCCTAAAAGGATATTGGTACGAACGCCATTCTTTCTTCTCAGCAAGGCAATATTTTATTTTTGTAAAAAGTCTCTATCTGTTAGGCGACTTAAATTGTATTATTAAAATGTCTGTAACTATTTTTCTGCATACTTATATATATATTTTTAAAATTACCCATTTTTACATAAAATTGTAAGTTTGTGTTTTTTGTTTCATTAAAAACCAATGTTATTTAAGCTAGTGACAGTAAAATATGTAAAAACATTACAAGTTAAACTAGTGTTAGGTTTCGAATTTAATTTTCTAATAATAAATGGCTATTATCATCATTATTGAATTTCCTGTAAAATTGCAATTAAATTAATATGTTCAAGCGTAGTTTTCACCGATTTTCTACACAATTTGAGATATTTAGGAAGCATTTGTATGATATCATCCGGTTGAGTATGGGTTCACATTTGAAATAATATTCCCAGGGTAAAATTTACATAGCAGAAAAAATCCCTTAAAAATTAAATACATCAAAATTTTACTTTTTTCTTTCTATTAATGTTCTTGTATGCTGAAAATTAATTCACTATAAAAACTATAATTTTTGTGTATGTTTTATATAGTCGATTTTATAATTTACGTTGAATTCGTGAAAATTTCTAAAGAAAATTAAATATGCGCGCATATGTATGTCCATTACCAATTGCAAAATATATATAGAAATAAAATACAGGGTACCAGGGAGGAAATTACATAAAAAGGTTAAACACTGGTAAAATAGCAATGAAAAAGATCACTCAAGCTTTCGGACGCATCAGCAGCAGTCCTTCATCAGGAGTAATGACGATGTTATGTTTCTGTCTCTTTTTTATACTTGAAATTTCTGGAAAACCCTTCATCAGAGTAGTCCCGCAGAATGGGAAAACCCAATGAGAACCAATGGGAGGCCTCCAATAGAATCATGGAAGAACCCCAATAGGGACCAATGAGAAACCCATACTGCGGGCTACCTAATTTGGAGGTGTCTCATACATTTCAGAGTAAGAGTTGTTTATAAGTGTGCAAAATATATTGTATATTTAAATGTAGTCATATGTTTGACAGTATGATTCCCTAACAAACAAATTGTTGATGGTTTATTTACTTATTTAGTTCATTTATTATGTTTTCGGAGATATGCGCATTCTTGCCTTATAAATAATCTTCCAAGTATACTTGCGTGCATTTTCAAAACTTGAGCATAAAATTCATCTCTGTGGTCATTACAGTATTTCTGTAAAATATGTATCAACAAAATATTCAAATTTCAATGTATTAGAAATTCAAATTTCGTGGAGAAATTTTATGTGTAAGTTATTTTTTCTGAACCAATTCTTGCAAAATAGAATTTTTTGAACAGGAAAATGGAATAAGTGAGTAAGACGTAAATTTTATGGTTTCAGACTCAGATATGAGCCGACTTAGCTTTTCTTTTTAACTGAAATATGATTATGCAAAATGATTCGACGTAATACTTTGCAGATTAGATTTCTGAGATGAAGACAATGTTACAAGCATAAGTTAAAGCTGAAATATAAGTGCGTGAGCGCGATTTAGACGGCCACATCCGCCGTGACTTTACTTGACAAAGGAAACAGTTAGCCACATTTTTTTTTCAAAAATAATTAGCCATTTTAATTTCTCCCGAAATATCCCAAAAAACGCGCCCCGGTGGCTTTATGTGCTGACCAGTTGGACAATTTTATTAACAGTGCAAACGGTAATAATATCCTATAAAAGGGAGCAGCTGTTCCCGAAATGTTGTGGAACTACACAGACTGCCATAAAGACGTGACAGAAATATTCAATTAGAAAATATCCAAGAGAGTTGCTTTGACATAAAGAATGCATTTGTTCCACAAAAGTACGAATTAAAAATCGTAGGTAAAATTTAATGAATAGGAAAATTATAACAAATCATATAACAGCATAAAACTCACGTAATTTTAGTTTAGAAAAATGGTTTCATTCTGCATAATGAAGAAAGGTATTACTCTAGTGTATAAGACAAATATAATTTCGCAAAACCAGATATACAAGCAGTTCATATATTAAATAATACCGGTTAACCTGTACGTATTATAAATACGAGGGTTATTAAAAAAGTTCTGCCTCCACGTCTGTAACTACTTTATTAACAAAACAAAATGAAGTAGTTTAAAATGAGAAGTAACTTTGAAATGTTCTTTATCACATGATGTTTTTATTTCGCAAGTGGGACCACTGACTTGGAAAAAGTGAAACGGGGAATGTCGGCCGATATGGACGTGCGGTTAACACAGCGTGCGGTGATCGAATTCCTGACAGCGGAAGGTGTTGCACCAATCGATATCCACAGGCGAATGAGTGCTGTGTATGGCGAAGCATGTGTGGACAGGAGATGGGTACGCGTAAGCCGGACGGACAACCCAGGCACGTCGAGTGTGCACGATAAGCTCCGCAGTAGACGGCTGAAGTCCGAAGACAGTGCAGAGCATACGGAACGTGTCAATGAACTGATTCGTGATAACCGGCGTATTAAGCAGAAGGTGATTGCCAGCGTTGTTGGAATATCGCTTGGAACAGGGAATCATATCGTTAAGAATGAACTTGGCTTTACGAAAGTGTCTCCCGGTGGGTGCTTCACACGTTGACAGCGAAAATGAAAGAAGCGTGATTGCAGATGTGCCGGCAGAATTTGGAACGTTACGAAGAGGAGGGAGATGCCTTTGTCCAACGCATCGCCACTGGTGATGAAACGTGGGCACATCATCACGATCCGGAGAGTAAACGGCAATCCATTGGGTAGAGACAACCTAGCTCTTCTCGTCCCAAGAAATTCAAGACACAGCCATCAGCTGCCAAAGTTATGGTGACCATCCTTTGGGACAGTGAAGGTGTGATTCACATTGATGTTCTTGAATGTGGTACAAATGTCAACTCACAACGTTAGGTACAGACACAGCAGAAATTGCGCGCTAGTCTGCGATGAGTCTGTCCACGAAAAATTGAGATAGTTCAACATGACAACGTTTGCCTTCATAAAAGTCGGGAGAGAAGTGCGGCATTGCAGAAATTGGGTTTCACGGATGTTTTGCCTCACCCACCTTGTTGCCTGGACTTAGCGCCTTGGGACATTTATCTATTCCCGAAACTGAAGGAACATTTTAAGGGAACACGCCTTATGTCCGACGAACAAGTCACCCATGCGGTGCGTTCTTGGTGTCACCAACGGCCGGCCTCATTCTTCTGTGACGGCATGCAACAACTAGTGTAACGATGGCGGAAATGCATCGCCGCCAGTGGTGACTATATCGAAAAATAAGGTACCCCTTGGAAGACGGACATTTCAAAGTTACTTTTCATTGTAAACTATTTCATTTTGTTCTGTTAATGAAGTAATTACAGACGTGGAGGCAGAACTTTTTGAACAACCTTCGTAGTACTAACAATATTAAGCATAATAGTCACCAATAATTGCCTGCATCAAAAAGTATTAATTATGTATTAAAACCTCACGCAGAAAATGAAGTAGGTATATAAAAAGCTCGCTAATGTTTTACTAGTTCTAACAGCAATTTTAGGAACACACGCATTCTTTTTAAATATCAAAAGTTTGCAAACATTTACATTAAATTATACACAAAAACAATCTTAAACTCATTGACCTCGGAAAGGGTATTGGCTTAAATAGTTCCACGCAGTCTTATTTTCTATCAAAGTTACGTTTTTTTATTTATTGTTTAACATATTATTTGCTTTCACCAGAATCATGTATATGTTCATCATAACGAAAGCAAAAGTGCTTGCCTCTGCTCATGATAATGTTAGTTTTCATGTTCGAGTCTTTTATTTCGTAATTGTATTTAGATTTACGATATGAGAGTAGTCGCTGTAGTATGACAGATAACGCAGATTTGCTCTAATATGGTAGATAGCGCCTTTGTCTACAGTAGGAATAACTTTGGTCGGGATGCAACTGGTTCCAAAAACTTGCCATTTATTCTACTGATTTTATATATCTCGTTCTTTCTTTCTTTAGGCGATCTATGGTAAGTTCCTCGGAAAACTGTAGGTACGGCGCATCATAACTTTGGCTCTTACTATATTATAAGATACAAGAAAACATACGATAATTGCATTTATGGAGCAGTATGTAATTTATTCCTTTATTTATATATTATGTATACATCCAGGAAGTTTCTGGATGTCACACTCAAATATAAACAGCACAAAGATGGTTTATAGCGACCAGGTTTTTAAAATTGCGTAAGCGGTTGCTTGTTTACAATTTTAATAAAGATCCATGGACTAGAAAATTAGTTCACTTGCTATATCGCAGTACATAGTTAACCTTCATGGATAGACGCAAAATATAAACTAAAAGGTTTTGCAAACATAGTACACATGCATATAAACATATATTTACACATGTGTCAAAGAATTTACACAGTTTTCTGACACAAGTTATTATACATAAAATAAATTTGATGTGCTCTCTTAAGCTGTTTATTTTGTTAAATTATGCAAAGCAGGCCCTTCCAATCTGCAATATCTCGCACTACGGATACCTAGGGCGGACTTCCAATTATCAGTATATTGTCTAATCTAATAATGCTAAGTTTAAGACCTTAATTACATTAGTTTGGTTGCAGGAAATTCTCTGAATCCTCTTCAAAATTCGCAGCAGTGTTTCGCATTCGATAGGTTTACGTAAACACAAATTACATCACTATTTACAGGAAATCTGTAAATGTAAAATATAACCTTTTACTGAGCAATGTGCTGAGTATTCTGTTCCATGTAATCTATTAAATCCTCAGTTTTAAAATCAAGGTAACAAATCATTAGAAATACTTTCTCTGGGTGCTGTAATTTGTTCAGAATGGATGATTACTGGTTATATAGTTGATATGTTTTAAAATATGAAATCTGTATTGATAAAATCTGGTGTATTTTATGCTCGCTCTGTTCCAGAATTACTCAGTTTACTTTTCGTGTTTAAAAATTCTTTCCGATTGAAACTCGTCTCGGCCTTCTGTATGCTGATGACTTTCAAGATATGCATAAACAATGCACAATCATTATATTTAATAGTTCTAATCATACTGCATTTTATTTCGTATGATTTTCTGCATGGTTTAATTAATAAAAACGTGATTTCTTTAAACGCGAAGTATGTTTATTATTTTAGTTAGCGCTAATATATATACCGAATGCATTTTAAATATATATACAGGGTGTTCCGAAAACATAGTACAAAAAGTATATAGCCATGATCTTTGTACAAAATGGACCATAGCGACCCTTTACATGGGGGGTCGGAAATAAATAACCACGGAGTTATGGCTATAAACAAATAACAAAGCATGATTGGATGAGAAACAAAGTTAAGCCCATGAAGAATGGAATCCTGCAATAGACCGCATCTGGGCCGTATTATCAAGAAACTGGTTATCTTATTCGCTTTGCATCTCTGAAATGTGGGAATTAACAATTTCAAGCCAATGAAAATTGTATTTGAAAGTTTGGCCTCTCCTCTTGAATTAAAGTTTCCAAATTTCGCCGCCGCCAAACGTTGGTGAGAATGGCGAATCTTTGGCGAACTATTTACGATTTACGTATCGAACCATTGACTTTTTGTCCATTTTATCCCCCCCGGTAAGCAAAAATTAACATTGAAAATAAACTAACATAGGAAAATAAGCACAACAGCAACCCCCCTCCCGAAAGTGCTTACATAGTACTTGATATCTCCCCGTTAAATTTTTTCCATAGTAAATGGAAATACAAACCCTGCGACTCGGCCAACATGCCGGCGCCCGCAGTTATAATTTAGAATCGAGCAAGACATAAGCGTACGGAAGGGGGATTTATGTGGACCATAACCCCTCCCCCCGCAATTGGGAGAATATTAACACTAGGTGCAGGGGCGGACTGGGTTCTCTCAAAGGGCGCATAACATGGATTGAAGGTATGGCACGAATCCTATGGCCCATGAGGGTACAAGTCTTATCGCCCATGAGGGAGCACCGGCACGGGGGCAGGTTTGCCGGCGGCGCAGCCCGCCCCTGAATAGATCTACCGAAAGCTATGATATAGAGGTAAACCTTCTCATTCGAACCAACCCCTTTTAGGAATTTTCTGCGTACGTTACTGGATCAAGGGTAATTTTTCGATACTAACTTTTATTATCAAGCTATTTATTATAAAAAAAATGTAAAATATGAGTGAAAATAAAGGAACCTTCGGAGCATAAAAGTTTATGATTGGCAGGTGGAGGGCATTGACGGATTCAGTACGAATCCCAGAGGTGGGGAGGGTGTCGACTTGTATGAAAGTGCGCAAAGTAATTTTAAACTGCGGGGTGTACGTCCCAGTAGCGCAGTTGATAAGGCGTTCGTGTACCGTTCTCTCGAACGTATGCTGGGCGGAGGGTTTATTCCTTTTAGTACCGGGCTCCCTTGGCCGCACCGGGTCCCTGTGCAATCCCCCCTTCCCCCTATGGCCTGCCCTGCCCTTCGTAGCAAAAATTGAAACATTCCTTAGGTAAACTTCTTTAATCGGTGTTGCGAGTCTCGAGATATTTATTTTTCAAACTAAACTTCTTGTTTAGAACCAAGAGGGCTCCCACGGATCTTGAGGCCTCCTATGTTCGTAGTGCACCACTGAGGAAAGTTGCCAGCCCTACGTAGGAGCCTTAAAATCTTTATTTATGAAATTGCGCTAATTATAAAATCAAGTCGCCAATCTCAGCAACCACAAAAAATGCCAACACGTCTCAAAACCGGTTTGACGAGGCAATTTAGCAACCCCGCGCCGGAGTTGAAATTTCGGGGCAGACAACTTCTTGGTTTGTAAGCACCATTGGTCATTATAGATTCCGCCTCTGCGAAATAAAAGTATGCATAACTCCGTGGATATTCATTTCCGACCCCCCATGTACAGGGCCGTTATGGTCCATTTTGCACAAGGATAACGGCAGTATACTTTTTATAGGGCGTTTTTGACACACCCTGTATACCAAATGTTAATTAGTTATGCCATTTAAAATATATGTATTGTATTTCACTTTTTCCCCATAGCTAGATATTTGAAACTAAATATTAAAAATATAGAAAATCTGTAAAATATTTCCCACATTTTAAGTTATAAAGATGAATAGGAAGTTATTAATAGCATCATCTAAACTAGTGGTCCTTTAACTTTGTTAGACTACTAACCCACTTCAGAGAGCGCTCACCCTCGCGGAACCCAAAGAATTAACTCAAAATGTAAAGCCCATAATTTACATCATACGTATTTATTTCTAATGTTCCATAGCTAATTTTCACCATTTAAGGAAGGAATTTTTCGTCTTCTCGTAATTTATCCTTAGCATTAAAGAGAAAATTGTCTTTTCTTAGTATTTTTCCGGTCCTTTGTGGAACACTGAGAAGATCTCTCGGACCCCCACGGGTCCTCGGACCACAGTTGAATAACCGCTGATCTAAACTAAATTAACGGCCTCAAAAACTTAGGTTATGTAAACAAATAATTTGTTAATCATTTTCTGTAGATTCGAAGATTGATGCAAAGCAAAATTTTGCATTGAAATATTATTTATTGCATATTTTCATTAGAAGAAAAATAAGACGTAGTGAGTAGATATATATTAAACTACGTAATATATAATAAAAAACACCGTAATCACATTGAACTAAAAATATATTCACATGTGTTTTAAATTCCGTACTTTAGAGAATTATCACATCGTTAATTGAATAGTCTGGTTAATACCGGAAATCAGTACGATAGATCTACGAAATCTGGAATATCGGGATATAATCTCCTGACTATGGTATGTTCATGCACAGATACATTGTCAGGAGCAGTGAGTAACTGTACCAGCTAAAGTTATATTTTGAATGTGATTAGTATAGTGTTGGGAATTAGGGATATGATGAAGAGAGCGTTATTGCACCTGTATGAAAGATGCTGTAGAGGTGCTCTGATAACGCGTTTGTCCAGGGCTCTATTAACCCGGAATCTACCCATAAGGGTATAAACAATTTTCGAACTAAGTGATTATTGTAGGCCGATAGTGGGAGCGATAGATTTTGAGATTTTATAAATATTATTTTTGTCACCTTTAGCAGGGTTAACATAATTTCCAAATTAGTCAACGCATAAAGCCACCGGGACATGTTTATGGAATATTTCGTGAGAAATTAATATTAGTAATAATTTTAGACAACTACGTTATTAGCTGGAATAAGAGCTTTCTATACAGAAATGAAAGGGTCATCGCTCTGAGTAAGAATAGAAAGGGGGATTGAATCCTGACTCGATAGATCCAGAGTCCCTTAACCTCACAGCCACCAGAGCAGGAACGATGCTACTTGTTCGTATTTAAGGTTTTATGGGACAGTTTTGCCCTTCGTAGGGTTAACAGAATTGCAAAACTAGTCAAAACATAAAGCCGCTAGGACACATTTTTTCTAAATTTTTCGTAGGGAATAAATATGAATACTCATTTTTGACACTCGCGTTTTTTATTATATCTTAAGAGTTTCGGAGCACTCGAGAAATTTCGGAGACATGCTCTCCGCAGTTGTTTTATCTTAAAGATACAAACATAAATGAAAAGTTTACGTAATTTTATGTACTTATGTGGTAGTAATTTGCGGCTGGATTATGAGAACCAGCCGTTAACGTATTTTGAAACATGCTAAATAGAGCAATCGAATCTTAGTGAATCGTTAATAAAGGTACTTGAAAGTCAGCAATCAAATTTATGAAAGTTTGGAAAACATCCATTAAAATATCTTGACTTCTATGAACAAATATGGTGGCAAAGAAGACTGATGAAGTGATTCACTGCTAAGTTCAGTCACGCATGCTTCTAGAAATTTAAAGACCCTTTTCTTTGATAGTGGCTAAATAATATATTATATATTTTAATATATGCTTGTAATGTGCGAGTGTGCGTTTTCGCACGCGTGTGAAATGTCGCTTAATATCTGCATATAATTTTTACACGGATTAATGTTTTCACGCTGCTAAAAATGTCAAAATATTAAATAGAAATTCTTTGTATATTTGAACAAAAAACTTCTTTCTGCACTACTGAGCTTGGAATAATTAATGGACTTTCTCTAACTCTTGCAGAAGCTTAAACTTAACCATACCTTCTTTATGATTTCCAGACAAAGACAGAAAGGTCTTATGGTTCGGACTCTCCATTAATCCTTGTCTGCTGATTATTGTGCCGCTCCAGATTTATGGTATGCTTCACAAGCATTTCGCAACTACATGAGTCTTGGTCTTTCTAAAGCTAGGCAGCAATTTTTCGTTAATCTTGTCATGAAGAATCCCCAGAAACAATTACGCAATTTTTTCCTTTAACTTAGGTATAAGAGCTCTTTCTCCCGTTCGCGTGTAAAAGCATATTCGACAATATATCAACTGTCATATACCAACTTAAACACATTTGAATTATGCATGTGAATATCGATAAATTTGTATTTTATATTTTTCTTTTAGCCATAAGACAAAAAATCACAATTTTCGATTTTATAAGGGATATAAGAATAGGCAATATTTACATCGATGTTCGAACTCGTAACATTTTGAAAATTTTTGTTGTGAAATTGTATAAGTGGCAAACGAATACCTATAGATATAATTTTAAAGGTTCTTTTGATTTAACGAATTCCATTGTTATTTGGTAATACGTTATTAATATTTGGAATTTTACTCAAGATGCATTTTACGAAGGTCTGTATTTAGAAGTGAACTAAGATTAATTCAAATAAAACTTTAGAAGTGAACTAAGATAAATTCAAATAAGACTTTAGAAGTGAACTAAGATTAATTCAAGTGAAACTTTAGAAGTGTACTAAAATGAATTCAAATAAGACTTTAGAAGTGAACTAAGACGAATTCAGATAAGACTTTAAAAGTGAACAAAGATGAATTCAAATAAGACTTTAGAAGGGAACTAAGATAAATTCAAATAAGATTTTCGAAATGAACTAAAAAGAATTCAACTCAGAATTTATAAGTTAACTGAGAACTTAACTAAGTTTCGATTAGGAAATTGTAACTTTGTAAAAGTATATATCGTTACCAATCTTCAGGCTATAATAGATACTTTGCAGACAAATATTTCTTTTTATATATATATATATATATATATAAAGTGAAAAGAAAATTGCAATGCACGTTTTAGGAATTTCAAGGGAAGTCCCGAATAAGTTTCGAAAATAAGTTCATGTTGAGTTGAAAAGCAACGCTTTGTTCTCGAATAAAAGTTTTATTCAATATGCGTACTATTCTTTTACGAATTGAATAACACAGAGGTAAAAGGAACCTAGGCGTAGAGTCAAACACAATACCTTAATTATTGTGATGCATTTAAAATGGAGTAATGCAACAAGTAAAATAAATGCAAGATGCCTTTGTATGTTTGCTTCTAATATACTGCAAAATAAATTCTTATAAATGAATTATCAAGTGCTGAAGCCACTCATTGTGTGAGTGAAAAGCGCAAGAAAACCGAAACTTCTTTGATGCGTCACAAAAACTGTTTAAAGTTACAATATACATGGCTAAAGTAAAAGCAAAAACTGGAAATATGCATAAAGGGTTTTCCTTCGAAGACATATAGAAAACTATTCAATATGGTAATGGGATCCTGATGATTTTGATCCATTTCTAACTATTACAGGTACCGCATCAGTGTGGTAGTAACACACTCGGCGAAACATGCAGAGATTCCTTGTTTGATTCCAGCTGATACCAAACACGTATCAGATTCCTTATCTTGATCGACATTTCGGGCTTTGAATCGGCCTGTGAAAAAGTTTCAGATCGCTTAATAAAATGTGGGTCATGACGCTGAATGATCTTATCGGTTTGTGCGTTGTCAAATATAAAAATAACATCATCTTGTGTAAGAAACGAATGTTTCTTAAAGTGAACGAATGCATATATGAATACGGAAAACAAGTTTTGTGCTAAACAAACTGCCCATTTTTTCAATGTTAGGTCTCATAAATTTTCGATATTATTTACCATGTGCCATGGCACATGTATAATTTATCAACTTATAAAACTATTCATTCATATTTGAGGCCCTACTTTACTTTTCTTTTCCAGCCTTCCTGTGGATACAAATTTTTCTAAGATTGTGGTTTTAGCATCAGTCCTATATTATTTAGCAATGAGTCCGTACATCTGTCAGCTTATTTTGTCATGATCATACCTGGGACTACTATACTGTAGGAGACTGTCCAGCGTTCCACACTATATCAGGATTTAACGCCATATTCTTTTTAGACATCAGAAGAATATCTTAATTTGACATCGCGCCGCAGGCTATCCGCTTTTAGATGGATCACCAGACGAAAAGAGCCCGCGCTCTAAGTTGCTGAACCTATGTCATCAAATGAGAATCTCTATTCACACTATGGCTTACTTGGGAAACGAACTTTTGTGTAAAAGAGAAATTAAGAAAAGTATTTTATTTTGAATAAAATTGGGAAAATTATTATTTAAAAACTTTTTTCTGCTATAATAAAAAAATATAATCATTTCTGCAAATAAATATATACAGGAAAGCGCATAAGAGAAATTTCAATAAATAGCTGACAGTAATAACTTGTGAAACACGTATATGATGGCATGTTTTATAATTTATCCCAATTTAATTAATTTTGTTTCTGAAGGCTGCACTATTAATTAATTAATTAATGTTTAATTTATACAGAGTTCCTGAAACAAAAAGGAAACTTCACAATAATGTGGAAATAAGGATATTCGAATATTTCTTTGGGGACTAGAAATACGCTGCAAGCGACGAGTAACTTTTCACTGGTTTGTTACGTTTTTACCTGACATACCGCAAAAGTATATCATTATCACATAATCGATATTTTTATGCCTAGTAATTTCCACAAAAGCAGTATATGAATGACAGATCTTTGTGAATATTTTATGCATTTCTTTTATGAGATGAGAAAAGGAAGTCTTTATTAGGATCCGTGTATTCTTACAGAACTTATCCAATCAACTGTACGGATGCAATAAAACCGTATGTGGTGTTTTAAGTTAATGTATTAACGTTGCGAATAAAACCAAAGAAATGAAATACATTATGTCTAACAACTGTGACTAATGTTTCTCATACATCACTTTGTAAATGACGTGTATTACAAACAGATGTAAGAGTATATACGTAGATGAAATAATAATACAAATATTTATAAACTAAATAATAACACAAGCATGTGTCGTGGAAACATCAATTACCATTATGGACATTGTTCTGATTGCACTAATATCAAAATATTTTGAAATCATATGCAAAATTCAATACGCTGAACATAATAAATGTATACATTTAATGCATCTGAACTAAAAACTTTATCTAAGATAAGGGATTTAACATTTCTAAAATAAATTAATTTTGTGGTATGTTTGGTCACTTTAGCGCGGTAATTCGGAGTACCGAGCTGGCTCAAACTTACAAATAACTTAAAAGCAAATATTTAATACCAAAAGGCATCAAATAATAGGAAATAACAGGTAATAATAAGGAAAAAAAAAGAAATATGTATATCCTTTAATAAAAATAACAGATGAATATAATATGAATGTTAAAAGGTTTTAGGCTACAAAATCAGGATTTATGATTTATGATGTGTTGGTATCCTAAAAACATAAAGCTTGCAGCTTGTAAGTACTGTAGCCAATAAATTAAATTAAGTAATTAAAACGAAACGATCGGAGTTTGTTGTCGTGTGCGGATGGGAAATACAGTATTAGAGAATTAATTCCAAAATTCGATAATTCTTCTTAGCTGTTATTTAAACTATCAAAAACTGAAATATTTTTGTTTAATCTTAATTTTATTTTAACTTTGAGCATTCTGTTCCTGCATATTATGAATATTTTTTGTCTTTACAAATTTTTGTCCTATTTTTAAAATTATTCAACTTTTCAGAAACAAATTTTAAAGCAACGAACAGATTATGGTACAACTTAACTTATACAACCTACTTAGTACCACTTAAGTGACCAATTAAGAAAGTGTCAAAGAAATGTCCCCCTCGAGGACATGTATATATTTCTATGATCACAGAGAATAAGTTTTTAAGTCGAAAAATGACAAAACTGAGTTGTGCACTATGATCATCTTCCAATCCATCTGTTTTGATCTCTCAAGTCCTTCATTTCCCAGGTCTTCTGCTTTGAGTAACACTGCTGTCAATCAAATTTATTTTTCTTGAAAAAGTATGCATATACAGGAAAATTTCAAAGATAAAAAATTGCTACCCTGAAAAATTGCGATTTTATACTTAACAACTTATTCCTTGTGATCACAAATTTAACCTCTTATAATTGCTTGTGAAAACAAAATAGGCAAAATAATCTATATCTTCTAAAAATTCAAAACTTAACATTATTTCTTTTAAGATAATATTTGAATTTTCAAATCAGTACAAAATGCAATATCACTATCATTTTTCTCATCTGCATACATATCTTTCTGTAAGTAAATAAAATATACAACAGGAATGAAATATCACTTATTCATAACATTTAGTACCCTATAATCTTTTTGAACTGCTATAATAAAAATGTAATAAACGCACTTCGTACATGATTATATACTCTAAAATAAAACAAGAGTTGTAAGATACTTTTCTTCGGCAAATAGATCTATAGGCTTAGAAGATAGACGTAAAGTACACAGCTGTTGTAATTACAGAGACGCCTAACTAAACATTGGCTTCAGTCTCTTCATCTACTAATCGAAAACGCGGTGACCAAAGAGATGTGGAATTACCGGGAAAAGAAAAAAAAATCAGAGTAGGTTTTATTGGGAACATTCCAACTTGCTTAGTTTCACAATAGTTTACGCAAACTAATTTTTGTTAAGAAGCATAAGGTAAGTGCTTCATGCAGCTAAATTATAGATTACATTTCAATCGAAATGCATATTACAAATATTAAATATTATATAATGACGGCAACAGAATGCAACATTTCCTTTCAATTTCAATTGCCAAAATGAACATTTAGTCACATTTGTGTTCGTTTATATTGTATTTTTTATTTTCCTATTGCATATAGTGTATTTTCCATTTTGTATTTATTCTACTCTTATTGACGAAAATCTGATCCACCTTTCTTGATCCTGCTGATATTTTTCAATTCATTTTGATCACTGGCGTTACTGATACCCTCATATCGTACAGCCTTAAACTAGGGGCTATTTTTTAGTCAAGTAGACATTTCCTGTTCTTTTCTTTTCAAAATTATCCAAACAAGCAGAGGTTATTCAATCCTACTGCGGCACTCGGAGTAAAACCATCATATCTGTTACAAGTCACATTTTAGATATTTGACTAAATTCAAGTAGCTTTTCAGATGCCTAACTGAAACAAAATAATGTTTAGATGCATATTTATAAAAGCGCAATAAAATATCACTTGTAATCAAAATAATAATATTCATATTCAAACATAACCGTTGCCCTATTTATTAGTACTATTAGTGGGTGGTAATATTATTTATAGCGTAAAACAAAAATGATGCAAAATTTCTTTACCATTTGTATGGATTCGCCCTCATAATCATTTTCTTAACTTTAAAACTGAAGTTACTTTTAATATAACTTTGTAAATAATTCGAATGTTTTTGACATATATCATGAACGATTACATAGTGCATTTCAATATAATTATATGTTAATTTGTAAAGTATGAATATATAGTCATTAAATATTGTTTATAATTTTATATTTATAGTCAAATATCATTCAGCGTTTCATTAATTCAAACTTTTATAAACAAACATAAAACTTAAAAATAAATTATACCAAGATATTGAGAAATAGATAACTAAACTGTAGTAAAACAGAATCAATAAAACAATAATTTAGATAGTATCGGAAAGAAATGCTGCGTATAAATGCGTACATCAATGCCATCGGTTTTTATGAAACGTGATAATATTTTAGCTTCTCTCTTACGCATGGCTAATATTGACATATCATTATGAAAGTGGTTTAACCCGGACGCATTGCTTCTGTAAAATAAACGGGTTTCTCAATCATTGATATGCATTTATGTAAGTTTATTCAGGACTCCGTTACTGGGCATGTAATGTAAACATAAGACCATTCCGATACTGTTTGACGGCAGCTCTAAAGCGGCATTAGTTTAGTGAATATGGAAATTTCCAATTGATGCTGAAGAAGTAAGTTTCCAGGAGCAGCACCTGTTCTCCTGTGTTGGGCCGGAAGAACTTTCTGAAGTAGCGATTTTAAACATACATCTATCCGATTACCAGAACGATTAGTAGACAATAGCATGGGTATCCCTTGTTTTGTGAATTGTTTCCCAAATAGTTCACTTGTGTTGTAGGCGCGCTCTTCAGTTCTTCTGGAACAAGCCACATTTGGTAAAGTCATTCATTTGTTATGCACGTAGGAACAAGTACTTCAGTTCCGGCTTTGAAAAATTTACTGATCATCCAAACGCAAATAGAACTCGGATGATGAGGCAAAGCCTTGAGAAAAATACAGTCGTTTCGACAAATTGAATCCGATCGGATTCAAAGATCTTAAAATCAAATCGCGGTAAACAATAATAAAAAAGTATTTCGTATTACTAATTTACTAACATTAAGTTTCAGGGTCCAGAGATGCCAAGCCTTTTCAAAGCGTCTAATTAGAGCAACTTTTCCCTATCAAATTTACATTTTCTAAATTATGGTTTGTTACACTTTTGGATCACAATAACGTAACTTTCAAATTAAGATCGATTTTTCGGAATTGCGGTTTTGAAGCAATGTTACCCACATGAAATAAATTTGGGAAACAGCTACGAACTAACACTGCCTTTTCTCAAGCGTATATGCATACTAAAATGCGTACATTGGCAGATTTTCACATGGAATTCTTATAGGTTCCGTAATTTTTCTTAATTTGGATCACATCATGGTGTTCTTAATATCTACCTACTCATTCAAATAAAAAGACTTCTATTTGGAATCTTGTATTTGCACCTGAGTTTAACGTGACAAAGTGAAGCACTCGTGGATTAAATGTAAAGTTTTCATCGTTTCACTCTTCTGAAAGTACGCTCACACTCGAATTATAGAAACATGAGCCTTATGAATAAATAAATATCTCTTCCAAATAAAATAAATGTTATAGTCAATATTACCTATACTGAATTATCCATGTGGGATAAAAATATTGATGAAGTGCAAATAGTTTATCGAGTTAAAACAATATTTATAATTATTTTAAATATTCAGAATAGTCAATTAAGATGTCAGAAACTTAAATTATAAAATACAACATTAAAAGACTTTTGTACGCTTTTTTGCCGATGCCTCCAATAATAACGTATATATACATCGATAATAAATGGAAGAATGGTTATTATTTTAGAATTCGAAACCCATTTACATACTGTTGCCAAATACAAAAAAATAAATTATAATTATACAATTTTATACTGCGAGATAAAGAAAGTGAAATTATGTACATACAGAAAACATCATATAAAAAAAACACGATTTGGCATTTTGCCAAATTAGCTTATTAAAATTTCTTTTTGCTATTCTAAGTGGCAACAGTTAAGAAAGCCTGCGAAGTGAACAAGCATTTCTATTATGGGACCCCACACATCTATAACAAATTTTAAAAACATATGTTTAAAAGAATGTTCCCGACACGTCTTCCTAATATATTACGCATTTCCCGATTATTAAAATGTACATTCTAAAATTCTATTCTTGGAACGGAAATAAACATCATTTTTGTATTTTAATATTTACGATGAGAGAGATTGATTTCAATCTATTGGCATGTTGTTAATTACTATTATTTATTTGTAAATATATCCGAATCATTTGGGTGGAGAGCAAGCAAGTAAAAATAATAATATATTTAACTGTTGCCTTAGCTCAAATAACCAAATCAAATATAAATTAATTATCAAATACAAGAATTAATTGGTACATATCCTTAAATAGTAAATCTATACTCTTATTCTATGCGCTAGCATAAATTAATAAAATGGTACTTTTATTATATAATTATGAATTCTATTTTATAATTATTGTATATTTAT
>QLNU02015003.1:55625017-55658993 GCA_006491805.2 Dysdera silvatica
TTTTGTGTTTTTACGTTTAATATTGTGTTTTTCACGTTTATTTTACTTTTTTTAGAATGTTCTAAATATATATATATACGTAAAATACATTCCAATTGATGTCGGGCTATAAAATGATATTGGGCTGTGGTGAACGTTTTTCCCAGGAGACCCTGTTAGCAAACGGGTTAAGGTGTCTGACAAGATCTAGTCTATGATCAAAAATTGGATTTTTGTAAATTTTTTTATCAAAGGAAACACAGTGTGCATTTTTTGAAACAGTTCACAGTTTCTTTTCTAATGGGGCGTTTTCCTAGATGCGCATATTTTGAGGCGCAACAATAAAAGATGTTGAAAACTGACTCAAACAATAAAAAACCAATGGAAGTGTTTTCCTAGAACGCGCAAAACGCTTCCATTAGTTTTTATTTTCTGAGTTTCATTTCGGCATTTTATATTGTTGCACCGCAAAATATGCGCGTCTAGGAAAACGCACCTTTAGAACGAGCCGGAATGGTCTAGCTCTTATATACTAGGTAGAGATGGGACGGGCTGAGTTCGAGCCTGGGCCAGAAACGGACTCGAGCTCTATATTCCATATAGTTTTCGAGCTTGGGCATGCTCAGGCCCATTAGACGGATGCAACTGGATCTGAAATCTAAACTTTCGATATCGAAATTTTCTATGGAATTATATTATGTGTTTCGTTTTCGTGAATTGTAAAAATACGTGTGTATGGAAATTCGAAGAAAATTAAATTATGCAGATTAGTCAACTTTTCAGAATTTAAATCGTACACCACCATTAATAAAGCCAAGCAGTGCTGGAAGTTTGGACAGGCTCGGACGGGCTTAAATTGCGAGTCTTTGGGCTTGGGCTTCCAAAAGTGAACCCAAACTCGACTCTTATACTAGATATTATATAAGAGCTAATATACTACTACATATGAGGCGTTAAAGCAGTATATTCTGAAGCGAAATAGACAACAAAATTTCAAAGAAGCTAATTGAATTTTAACTTTATTTAAGGAAGTGTTGTTAAAAAAGCCCATAAATACCATTAGTTTGAGATATTTGCTTATTTAACTAACCTAAAAACGTCACCACCTAACAAAATTTTTTTTTTGCATGGAGGAATAGGTGAAAGTTATGAGACGAGGTATTTAAAAATTAAATTTTAATAAATCTACAGAACATTTCTCCTAAAATGCGAAGACAGTGAAACTGGTATAATTGCAAAATATAAGCATTATTAAATATGTATGTATTTGAAAATACTAATATAAACGTCAGGTTTAAGGGCTACAAATTGTAACCAATATTTACAGCAGGTAAGAGAGAGAGGCAGTTAATTAAAAGGAAAAAAATATTTCATTATGTTATTACTTACATTACTATTGAATGAAATGTTATGTATTGTAGTAAACAATATTTTTTTCTAACGTATGAATGAATCGATGTAATTGGCATTAGAAAGTACAAGTCCTACCCATAAGCGGTTTCTTTCGAAATAAACTTACGTTACTAGGCTATTTTTATCACAAAAGTAATTGTATTTAGAAGGATATATTGTTTACAACATCATTTTTTAAATTAAGATGACTTTAAATTGAATTCGGGGGATAATATGTATCTATTAGGATAAAGAGTTTTTCTTAGAAACTGCATATTTAGTTGCTGTCTAAGGAAGTCAAGCCAAAACATAGTACACAGTAGAAATGAACGAAATCGCACACAAAATGACTCGCTCTGAACGATCATTTTCCCATGTAGTAGATGAACAGAACCATTCCACGTGTTATGTTCTGAACCTTCGCAAAACCTTCTCAAAAACTTTTACAGATTTGCAACTGCTTTTCCAAAATTCTCTCATGATATATTTCTGTATATTTTGCAAACTGATAGAAACCATGTTTAAGTACAATTTTGTATAAACTAACAAAATAATAAAAACCGTAACCTTTCTAAAATTTTGAAGTAGATATATTAATATAAAATATATTTCTATATATCATGCTGCCATATCATACTGTACTATCATAGTACCCTATTAGCAGTAGCAGGTCTACGGGAAATCTCCCCCCATATCCGTAAAAATGGGGTGGAAATCGGTAATAATGGGCGCCAATTATAAATTTTCACCGTATATAACGATGGACTTTTTACAAAAGATTTGTCCCTCCACAAATCCCTGTCCGGATCTGCTTCCTCTATTAACATCTTGCATTGACTATACTGTTCTGCATTTCTTTCTGTGCAGATTGGTAAATACTGAATGTGACCTCAGTTAACCAACGCTTTGTAAAAGCCCTCACGGTGTTAAGGTTTATAAAGTCCTAGGTGTTTGCAAAATTAGTTTTCGAATTATTGTTTCATGTAATTTCACAAGAATACCTATGGTAGTAACTGTTATAATTAGGCTTTATAATAATATTCGAAAACTGTGGAAGTAGTACTTAGAGATAAGGCAATAAACAGATGTAATTAGGGTAGAAAGAAAATTAAATGGGACGATAAAATAGTAAAACATTATACTTAGTAAAAATCATATATATTTCTGTTAATTATGCCATGTAGTATATATTAAAATTGAGGCTTTTTCCGATTAAAGCAAAAGTAAAGATTATTGTAGTGATTGCTTATAATTTCACTTAATATTTTATTATATCCGGAAAAATTTCCAAGGTCAGCCAGTTGCCTGAATCAGTAAATGGCTCTAGTGTCGTTGTACACCGTATGGTTTAACATGCATATTATCTCTTACACATTTAATGTAAATATTAGTATGTATAAAGCTTGAAAGTATAATGAACGTCAAATTATATTATACATCTTTAAATTATTCTAAATAATACGGATATCAAATTTCATAATTCCTCCTCGAGTATTCTCCTGACTACATACTTAATCATGTTTCAAAGGCAAATGGGAAAATGCTAAAGTCAAGAATATTAAATTATTTAACCAAGCTCAATTTTGAACCGAAGCCTTTGAGCAGCATCTGAATTCCCAGTACAAGAGAGTTACCCCAGATGACAAACGCATTTGATGCTCAGTTAGCCGCGGGCCTATCCTCAAAATTAATCACCTGTGCGAGAAAGTAATCAGACTACGCATAACTCATTCAAACTGACGAACTGGGCTATAGTTTCTAAAATGCAGGCGCCTTCAAGCCTCTTTGCTCACCAACTGAACTTCAAGAAGCTGGAAAATTATACAGAGAAGACATAATGATACCGCCGCACTCAATTAGTCACTCCCTTCATAAAACTTTCAAATTTTTCGAAACAGCATTTGAGACTTAGCAAGCTAATGGAATATAAATTTGAGCCAGAATCTAGAAAGAAAAGTACAAGAGTAAAATTTATTACTGTATTAAGGATTCAGATTTTTTCTTTTCGCTATTTCAACTTCTCTTAATGGTGCCAAAGGCCTTCCATATGCATTATTGTTAAATCCTAGAAATATTCACAGAAAGTATTTCTTACAAAGTATGCTAAACACTTATTATTTTATACTAAAATTTATGAAAGTAATATTAACGAAACAAATATTATAGATAGGTGTAATCTGGATAGAGCGAGGTTGGAACTCTTCCCAGTTTTTATCACATTTATAATATCACATTTTACAATAACATCTACAAAACATAAAACAACAAATATGAAACTTACAAAAGTTGACCTCATAAAAATTATCACGAAAGAAATATAGAAAAAGTATAAGGACATATTCTAAATTACATATGATTTCTCTTAATAATCAAGAAAACAATCTTTGTTTTCAATTACTTGAATAAGCTGGGAAGTCATCGATGCTGAAAATTCTTTTAAAGTGTCTATGGTAATGTTATTCCAAGCTTGTTCGATAGCTAATACAAGATCCGGTTTACACTGATATTGTGTGCCATTTTTATAAACTTCTCAGGCTAGAAGGCCCCATAAATTTTCTATAGGATTCATATCTGGACTCCTCGCCAGCCAATCAAGTAAATTTACTGAATTGGCTTCAAACAAGAGTTTTGCACTCTTAGAAACGCGTATGGCAGCGTTATCCTGTTGGAAAAAATAGTCACCTGAAGTCATTAGTGGGGCCTCAGGTAACAAATTTTCACCGAACATATCAACATATTTGTCAGAGTTCATTTTGTAGTTGATAAAGACTATTGGAGTGGTTCCGTTTGCTGCAAAAGCGCCCCAAATCATTACTATGTCCCCACCGTTTTGACGTTTGGAAAAAACTTCGTTGGTTTTACGCAGATTATACCAAAAATAGGGACAACCGTCTGGCCCATCAAGGTTGAATTTCTTTTGTCTGAAAAGGTTACATCATTCCATTTTGGACCGATAGAAATGTTTTTTTTTTTGCAAAGTCCAGTCTTCTTTCCTTACGTTGCTTTGTACAAGGCGAACGTAACATTAACTTTCCATACCAAATATTCGGATGTTTATTCAAAACATTTTGAACTGTTCGTGTGGAACATGGTAAATCCAAATTTCTTCTAACGTTATTTGCAGTTTCTTTTTTCTCGCAAGCTTTTCTTACAACTATTCTTTTCTGTCGATGCATTAGAATTTCTGGTCTTCCTGTTAGTTTATTCATTCCATACATTTCAAATTCTTTTAGAAAATTATAAACTACACTTTTAGATCTTTTAATTTTTTTCGAAATTTCATGGCCACTCAATCCAGATTCTTTAAAAGCAAGAATTTTCCCTTTTTCAAGGTCAGAAAGGTGAGTTCCTTTTGGCATCGTACAAAAATCGTGCAGAAATGAGGCAAGTGTGAATTTTGTTTAGAAACCCAGTCTTTATATTTGAAATGGTCTTTTTATGTTTTCAAATATGCAAACTTTACTATAATTTTAGATGAAAAATCAGTTGTCCTCATATTTTTTTCCAAGATCATATGGGTTTAAAATTCACAAAGTAGATTTATACCTATCTATTTTTGGAAAGTTTAACTAATTTACATGAAAAATAACTTAATTTTATCATGTTTTTCCCTAAGAAATTTGCATACGTTTCCGTCTAAAAGATTTCTAGATTTGGCGCATTTTCTTTATACTTTTTCCGCGCATTGTATAACCCGAAAAACTGCAGCCGTTCTCTTCCAGAGTTCAAGCTCATTCTGCAAATTCTGGTGCTTTCCGATTTTGTCAGTCATTATTATTATTATTTTTTTGTGTGTGTTCTCGCACTTGGCGGATTAGGCTTAAGACGGGCGGTGCCAAGTTCTCAAGTCTACCTTCAGTGTGAAAATATTTTTGTATGTTTCATTCTGGTGCCAGGTTTAAAAATTTTCTGACTGTTCGGCAGGTGTTTAGTATTGTTGCTTTTTGCATATCAATATATGTGTTTGGTTCAATTTCAAGTATTTCCAAGTTCTTTTGGAGTGTGGTTGGTATTATACCTGTTGCTGATAAGACAAGAGGGATAACGTTTACCTATGTCCATATGCCACATGTCTTTAATTTCCTACCTTAAGTCTTGGTATTTAGTCATTTTTGTGGTGTATGTGTTCTGAATGTTATTTGTGTTGGGTATTGCTATGTCTATAATGTGTCGTTTTGTTGGTTGCAACAATTAGGATTATGTCTGCTATTTTATATGGTGTTGTCTTGTCCGTTATGATAGCCCTATCCCTATATATTATTATTATTATTATTATTGTATACTTATTCTTGCATTTCGAAGTGTAGTCTTGAAAAGGGCAGTGTCAAGTACGTTGGACTCCTTTCTTCAAGTTTTTGCGACGTTTTGTCTTGGAATTTCCGCAGTCACTGGCATGTGTTTATGTCAGCTTTCGTTAGCTCAGTGTATGTGTTCGGATTGATCTCAAATATTTCAAGACTTTTGCGCAGCATGGTTTGTATTAGGTTTGTGGCTAATAAAATTATAGGTACAATATCGACACTTTCAACATGTCACGTGTCTTGGATTTGATATCTGAAGTCATGGTATTTTTGTCGTGTATCTCGTTTACATATTTTTTGTTATGAATTTCTTTATCTATGGAGCTTGAGGTTTATTATCATTCTTAAATGAGGTTTATTACCATTCTTAAAAGACTCACAATGAATTATTAATAATCATTACATAATAATTATTAAATTCTAAATAGTCCCTTCCAATTGGATATATTTTCCTGTTAAATAACTTTTGATGCTGGTAATTTTCTTCTTTTATATCCTCCACAGGGCAGAAACATACGCCTATTCAAACTTAACATCTCCGTTTTATGTCAAAAACGGGATTTTATTTATTGTGTACATCATTAAAATTCCGCTGTTGCAGGAAAATTTCAAAGAACATAAATGATAAGTGTGTGGTTTAAGGTCCGGCTTAACCGAGGATTCAAGGCGTCATCTTCCTGAGAAGCAATTCGCACATGCTCATTTAGGGAAGATTAAATCATAAAAGGCAACACTAGGCCTTGATGTTTTCCAAACGAATAATTAAAATTCGAGGCTTCTGTAAAACAGCACAGCAAGGTCTAAGTAAATATAAAATTTCTCCTTACATCATGTGATTACACGACGAAATTACTGCTTATTTTAATTATAGAAATCTTTTTCTCCTTTGTGATGCGCCTTCTTGCGTAAATTAAAATTCATTGATTTTTCACGTTTACCTTAAGTTTGAACTTATTGAGTAATCTAAAACTCATCTGGTATTAAACCAAATAAATATTTAATAATATTTATAAAATAAACCTCCAAGTTGTGGATTAAATGTGACTTTTCCTGTATTTTAAGGCACATATAAAAGTCGCAATCACGAAGTTAATTAACGTTCAGCTTTAAAAATGAAGGCAGGCATTGTTTTCCATGAAAAACAATATTGCTAAACTGAAATATGCAATGCAAATTTTTATACAAAAATAATTATATTAACGATAAATTGTATGTTTTAAAATTAAATTTCGTGCCCAATAATTCATATTTAAATTATATATATATATATCATATCATAAGCTCATGAAAAGGCGAAGAGATATGAAGGTGGACAATCGAAATACCAGTTCCAGGATTGAGTACATAGAACTTTGTAAAACTCTGCGCAAAAGCATGAAAGAAGACATAAGAAAATTCAACTGTGAGCTAGTAAGGAAAGCCATTGAAAATAACAAGAGCCTTAGGGTTGTTAAAGGAAGTTTATCTGTTGGGAAGAAACACATCATTGCATTAAAAGGAGAGGATGGCACCGTAACAAGAAATAGGGAAGAAATACTTAGAAGAGTTGAAGAATTCTACAAAAATCTATACGAAAGTAACAGTGGATTAAACGAAGACATTGAAATAGTCGAAGGAACAGCTCCTAAAATCTTAAAAGAAGAAGTTTCATTTGCAATAAAAAGTATGAAGAAAGGAAGAGCCCCTGGTGATGATGGTATTACATTAGATATCCTAAAAGAAGCTGGAGAATATGTAGAAGACATACTTGCAAAATTCTTTACCAAATGTCTTAACAGCGGTAACATACCAAACCAATGGGATTCTGCAACAGTAATTCTTTTGCATAAAAAAGGTGATAAAGAGGATTTGAAAAATTACCGACCAATTAGCTTGTTACCTGCTATTTATAAAATCTTCACAAAAGTGCTAACACATCGCCTGCAGAAAAAATTAGATGCAGCTCAACCAAGAGAACAAGCTGGATTTCGAAGTGGATTCAGTACAGTGGACCATATTCAAGTATTAAGAGAATTAATTGAAAGAACACATGAATATGAACTTCCATTGTGTGTGGCATTTATTGACTATGAGAAGGCCTTTGACTCTATTAAAACATCAGCAGTCATCAACTCTTTAAGATCAACAGACATTGAGGATGTGTACATTGACATGGTGAAACGTGTGTATAAAAATGCAAGTGCAAAATTTCGGTTACATAAAGATACCAAAACTATCAAAATTGGTAAAGGTGTGAGGCAGGGAGATACCATTTCTCCAAAACTTTTTACTTCAGCTTTACAGATGATTTTTCAGCAGATAAATTGGAATAACAAGGGAATAAAAATAAATGGTGAATATTTAAATCATTTGCGGTTTGCTGATGACATTGTTATTTTTTCAACGAACCCATCAGAACTCCAAGACATGGTACAGGAGCTCTCAACTAGAAGTAAAGAAGTTGGACTCAAGATGAACCTACAAAAAACTAAGATCATGTTCAATAATTTCGTAGAGGAAACAAAAATACAAGTTGACAACATTGAGCTAGAAATTGCTGATTCATATATTTACCTTGGCCAGCTGATTTCAATGGATGGCAACATTATGAAAGAACTCAACAGACGTATTAAACTTGGCTGGAGTGCATTTGGAAGAAACAGTTTTATCCTGAAGGGGAAATTGCCTTTGTGTCTAAAAAGAAAGGTCTTCAACCAGTGTGTATTGCCAGTCCTCTCTTATGGATCAGAGACATGGAGTCTAACAGTTGGAGCAATACGAAAGTTACAGACAACGCAAAGGAGCATGGAGAGGTGCATGCTTGGAATAACTAGGAGAGATCGAAAAAGAAACACTTGGGTGAGAGAGCAAACTAGAGTAGAGGACATCATTGTTAAAGTAAAAGGGCTGAAATGGCGATGGGCTGGGCATATTGCAAGAAGAACTGATCAACGATGGACAACAGAAATTCTGAACTGGATTCCAAGAGACCACCGAAGACCTAGAAAACGTCCTCAAACTAGATGGGTGGATGAAATAAGAAAACAGGTTGGGGTGACGTGGAAGCGAATTGCTCAGGATAGACTTGTGTGGAAAGCATTTGGAGAGACCTTCATCCAGCAGTGGATAGATAATGGTTGAATATGATGATATATATATTGCATTTAGAATTTAATATAAGTTAAGGTGAAATTGTATTAATTATATTTCCTATGTTATAGGACAAAATTTGGCTCATGGGAATCTAAATTTGTAGAACTTAATATAAGTACTTTGATTATCATATCACGGCAGTTATCTATCCACAGAAGGTCCAAAAATGCCTTTCATATACGCATTATGATGACGGTATGAATTTATTTTGTTGAAACTACGCAAAGTTAAAAAAAATGCATTTTTAAGCCACGTTATATATATATATGCGTATAATAAACGCATAGATAACGTTGCTTACAAAGTTCTTTTATGATGGCTGTATTTCAAATGAAGAGTTCTTTAGTTCATTGTGCTGATCAGTATAACAACTCTGTAGTATGTCCCGCAATTCAGCATGGATACTGAACCACGAACCTAAAAACTAAGCTTGTCAGAAGTGACCACGAACACGAAACACTTCAACGCTATAAGCTACTTAACTTCAGTGATCAAACGAATTTCGTCAATTCCAGTATGATATGGCTGACACCTATGATATCGATTTCTTCCTTCCGTCCTTTAATGTGCTTTGTATGGCTTTGCATATTTTCGGACGAATTTTGGAACAGTAATCCCCTATTAGGTCAATGAAATATTTATATACGCATATTTGCTTTAATCACTATATTTTTGCGCCTATTTTATAATGTTATTTTATTTATACTTATGCATTTAGTACAGCGTGTACATTTAGTACTTGTGCGTTCGAGTGCCTTTAAAGCGATTATACATATATGTATATATTATACAAGAGTATACATTATACGTACACATACATTTTATCTCAGCATCACATCAAACATCCGCGGTCATCGCATAGGCGTAGAGTTATATGCGCCCGTGAGCCCCCCTCCCCCGCAATAATTTGAAATAAATTTAAAAAATTTTACATGCATTGTAATGTATAAATGTACGTAATGTCTGCTTGTGTCCCCTGATAATTATGGAAACTTTACCCCTATGGGTCATCGACTTTTTGAAATCAAAAAGCATCGATGATGTGAACATTGGCATGATTAAACGCATGTATAAAAAAGTGAGTGCAAAAATTGGATTACATAAAAATACCATAAGTATCAACGGTAGTAAAAGTATGAGAGAGGAAGATGCCATTTCTCCGAAACTTTTTACCTCAGCCTTACAGATGATTTTTAGCTGACAGTCTGGAATAACAATAAATGGTGAATTTTTAAATCATCCGCTGTTTGCTGACGACATCGTTATTTTTAGTGGACCCATCAGAACTCCTAGACATGGTACAGAAACTTTTAACTGGAAATAGAAAAGTTGGAATCAAGCTGAATCTAAAAAACCTAAAATAATGTTCAATAATTTCGTAGAGAAACGAAAACGTAGGTTGACAGGAATCGAGAAACACTTGGATAAGAGGAAAGACAGTAGAAGAGAACATCGTTATTAAATTATAGAGGCTCTCTATCTCTCTCTATCACTCTATAAGTGTGTGAAATGGTGACCTAGCCATATGGCAAGGGAAACTGATCAACGATGGACAACTGAAATTCGGAACTAGATTCCAAGAGACAACCGAATGCCTAGAAAGCGTCTTCAAACTAGATGGGTGGATGAAATAAGGAAACAGGTTGTGGTGACGTGGGAGAGAATCGCTCAGTATAGACTTGTAGGGAAAATATTTGGCCGACTTTCAAAAGGCAGTAGGTAGATGATGGCTGAATATGATAATGATGATGATATATTTTATATGATTTTAAACATACCTACATTCACCTCACTAATATTTGCGCTTTTCTGAAATATATACGATCAACAACCGGGGCTGGAAATGTACGGACTTAATTATAGTTATATCTAAAATATATGAACAGTTATACCTGCAGTTACAATATACATGCAATTACAATATACATATAGTTACTACAGCATTATCATCACGGTTATAATTACATTATCATTAGAGTTATAATTACAGTATATTTCCTGTCATAGTTACAATTATTAATCGTTCGTAAATGTTTACAGCTACTGAATGTGATGACGTCAATAATGTGCTTGATAAAAGTATTATTCGGTTGATATCAAATGTTTTTATGTATTAAAATATTTAACATTTCATAAGATTTCACTGAAAGGTTTCAATAACTATATGCTTCATGTTTATACTGTAATCAGCAAATTATTATCTGTATAAAACTGAACAACTTTCAATAGTACTCGCTAGAAGTTTCTTACAGAAAATTAAGTAAATCTTCTCACATATATTTTAAAAGTTGCGGCAATTAAATAGGCCAGATTTTAAGAAAGCCCACAAATTTAAATAATTGCAGGATAAATAGATTAATACACTTCAAAATGCCTACGAAATACGTAAGTGACACTTTAGTATCGCGCTCGAATGGGAAATGCACGCTCTGCATAATTTTACATAAAGTTGTCTTAAAGTTCAAACGGGTTCGGTTGAACTTCTCCAAGACATCCGTATTCTCCCAAGAGTTTCCGAAATTTCTGGACTGGTCATTCCTTCACGTTTACTATATATGTGTGCTCCATCGAATTTTCAACATGTAACTTTCATGGAAAGGAATTAGATTAAGAATGCGAAGTACAAAAAGAACTGACATTCGTAGCATTGGTTGCTTGATTTTTCATATTTTTATATTCATTCTTACATTATCATTTAGCATCCACTATTAATATTCATTATTATCGTGTATCCTTATTATTTGTCACTTATTATTTTTCAATATTTATATTTAATTTAACCTGTATACAAGAATGTACCGTTTTTATATAACTAAGAAATATTTATTAATACATACGTATTTTTAAATTGACAAAAGTATAGCAGTACTTTTTATTTTGTACTTCTAGACAACGAATTTTTAAGTTTGAACATGTATTTATTTCATTGCATACGGTAGGCTCTCGACTATCCGGCTTGTGAAATTATCCGGCCTTGTGTTTACCCGGCTTAGTTAAATTTTTTTTTTTTTTCGGAATTTTCTCCGCCGTGCTACTGTCCGGCTACGCTTAGAAGACGGACAAACTTGGGCGATTCGACTTCCATTTTAATCCAAAAATATTTAAAACCTGGTTCGAAAATTAATTTGTACGGACTATAGAAAAATATTTGAAAGATAACAATTTGCCGAAAAAAGCTGTGCTAGTATTTAAAAATTCTATTCACGAATATTAAAAAAAGTCCAAGAATTTTAAACAATGAAATACACTCTATAACAAAAAAATCGACGCACCAAGGAGGAGTTGTCCGATTGCGATAAAAATTGGTGGATGTGAAGAACATACATAGAAAAAGAAATGATTAAAATTTCAGAACAATTGAATGATTTATTGCAGAGTTTGACCGTTACAAAGGGAGGAAGTCAATAAGGCGTTGGTCCACCTCTGGCCTGGATGCAAGCTGTCACCCGGCGTGGCATAGACTGATAAAGATCCCGGATGGTGTCCTGCGGAATTTCTTGCCAAATTGTCTCCAACTGTCGGGCTAAATCGTCAACATTCCGGGATGGTTGCAATCGCCTTCCCATAGCGTCCCAAATGTGCTCTATGGGAGAGAGATCAGGAGATCTAGCTTGCCAAGGAAGTGTTGGGCAAGCTTGAAGACAATTCATAGCAACACGTGCCGTGTGCGGCCGGGCATTGTCTTGTTGAAACGTAAGTCCAGGGTGTCGCAAAAGGAACGGTAACACAACCGGTCGTAGAATGTCGTCTACGTACCGCTGTGCTGTAAGTGTGCCAGAAATGACCACCAAAGGGGTCCGGCTATCAAAGGAGATGGCACCCCAGACCATAACGCCCTGTTGTGGGCATGTGTGGCGTGCGATAGTAAGGGCAGGATCCCCACGCTGCCCTGGACGTCTCCAGACACGTCTGCGGTTGTCGTCAGGACACAGTTGGAAACGGGACTCGTCACTAAAGACTATACGTCCCCAGTCAGCGCAGTTCCAAGTTGATCGAGCCCGGCACCACTGTAATCGGACTTGACGGTGTAAAGGCGTGAGAGGTAAGCGGCGTAACGGTCAGCGCGAGCGTAAATTCCGCTCTCTCAGTCGTCTGCAGAGGGTCATGTTGGACACATGTGTGCGAGCTCTGTCTTCCCGCTCTGTTGTGGCCCTAGGTCGACCGCTGCCGTCCCGACGCTGACATCTGCCGTTGTTGACCCACTCTTGCCAGCACCGTCCAATCGCCGCATCGCTTCGACCCACATGTCCAGCGATTCTTCGATTCGTCCAACCAGCCTCTTTCAATCCGATAGCACGACCTCTTTCAAACTCTGACATATGCTCGTAATGAGCACGAATCTTTCGGCGAGGCATTGTTACAGTCGACGTAAGATATCCGCAGTCAAAATGCAACAGAAATTTTGACCACATATTGAGAATCGCTCCTTATATACACCTGCTGAATGCGCAGTTCCGATGCACTGGAGTTCCCGCTATTCATTCATTGGACACCAAATTTTAATCATTTGCATGTTCGGTCAAAATGTCTTTGCATACGAAATTTCATTACAATCGGACAACTCCTTCTTGGTGCATCGATTTTTTTGTTATAGAGTCACTGTGATAGTGGCCATGTTGTCAAATATGATCTTTATCAAATTTTGTTATTCATAAAAATGCTACTACATATTTTGATTTCATTGTAATCTTATGCATTTATTGTTGCTATAATTTACCTTTCATCTGAATTTATTTTGTTAGCTATATTGGAATAAGCAAGGCAATGATACCATATTATATAGTTAATATGATCTTTTGCAAAAAAAAAAGAAAACACGAGAACCCGCGAAAGTATTGCGATCATCTCGAAATTTTGTATATAAAATTCTCTATCTCAAGATTACTGACAATTAAATTTTCGTGCCAAATGAATGTTAACTTCGATTAAAGCATGCCTTTCCACTGCACAATTGGCATCCTATAATGCAGCCAACAATTGCGAGCTACTAAAATTCTTCTCGTTGTCGCCATTAGATATTTTTAGAGACACTACTAATAACGTATACTAATACTGCGCACTCTAAGATCTTATATATCAGGGGTGCCCACGCACGAGGTCAATGAGAGACACATTCCGGTTATCGTATATTATAAAAATCCACACCATGTTGGTATTAAATGCACAAATTCAAATTTCATTCGATATGGTTACATATTCTACATGAGCTAGGTGATATATAAAGAATACATATAAGAATATAATTAAGTGAAAGAAAATACAAACTAGTTATTTCGAAATGTTAATAATAAAAGTAAAATGTAATAAAAGTGTACAAATAAAATGTATAATATTTAACGAAGACGTTATAGTAATTCTATGCAACTGTGTGCTGGTCAACTGTGAACGATATTCAGACAGTGAACTTCATTGTGGAGTACAAAGATTCGCAGCAATATGGTTGCACCGAAAATTTAAATTAGATGGCAAGCAGCTTTCTTCAAGTGTATATATATTTGTGTGCATTCATTAAGGGCTTTCATTAAGTGTAGATATTCTGGCATGATTTTCCAAAATTTAATTAAAAAGTAGTTTTGTGCTGCATTTGCAATATCTGATCCTCTTGCATCTCTAATAACTCCAATTCCTCAGCCGCTTTTTTAACAAGCATTGTTTCAGAAATTTGAAATGTATCTTCAATAATATCATAAATAAATAGGTTCGAAAATATCAAATGTGGATTTCAAACTTTTCAAATTTTCAACCCTATGTTTGAAATCTGTTGGCAATTCTTCCAATTCTTCTTTGTATTCTTTTAAGTTTTCTTCTTTAGTATTGATTATATTTGCTTTTACTCACAGAATCTGATTAAATATTGTTTTCTTAAAATCGCACACAAAAAGCAGAAGTTCAAAACTGAATATGGTTTGTGACAATATTATTTCCGTTTCTCTGTAAAGCCAAATTAATTTTTTTTTCAAATGTTCTAGCATCTAAAGGGAGATCACTCCAAAAGAAAGATGTCTAAGCGTCTCTCTTTTGGGGCTGAGTTGTTGTGCTTATTTTTCTATGTTAGCCGATATAACTTTTTGCTTACTAGAGGGGAGAGAGAGATTGAAATGGTCAAAAATATTGCTTACGTAATGCGTAAAATCTCCCTAAGAAACATTGTCAGAAAGCCAAGTTTCATTTTCTAATTCTGGGTATTTTTTTTTCCTTTTCTTTTGCAAATGTAATAATGGTAGAATTTAAGCGTTCCATAAAACAGCTCTAAACATTATAAGTTGACAGCTATCTTACAACACACAATACAGATGGACAATTCATCTGTTTCGTCCTTCACTCGTAACTCTTCTAAAAATTCCTTACATTGACGGTGTGTTTTCATATTTGTTCCAATTAAATTAAAAATCCGCAAAACAATGTTGTTCCACACATTTCTTTATTTGAAATATTTCACTATGAAATGCTAATGATGAATTATGCAGTGAAGATCTAAGAAATATGGAATGTTAAGATCGTTGTTTAAAAAGACCAATGAGACATTTGTTTTTCCCTATTATTTCAGCCACTCGGTCAGTTGAAACACTTACAAGTTTATTTAAATAAATTAAAAAACATACAATTAAAAAACTTTAATTAAATTTTAAAAACTTACAAGTTTGTCAAGAGGCAATTCAAACCTGCTCATTACTTCATCAAACGCATATCTGACAACGATACCGCGAGTGGTTTCGATAAGAGCTACTAGATCTTGTATTTTTTCCTTCACATTTATGTCTACAGATACATAGAAGATAAAAATGGTTAATTGTGGCACATCCTGAATGCATGTGGACGTCGAAAGCTAGTCTAAATGTTGTACAATTTTTCACATCACACATCAAACCATTTTCAACATTTTCACTAATTGCACCAATACGACGCTCAGTTGTACGGCCCGACATAAGAACCTGCGGGATCAATTTATTCAGTTTTGTATTATCTGGATCCAAAACTTTAGCCACTACTTATAAGTTTCTTTTAATAAAGTCTCCTTCTCCATCGGGACGTTTAGCATGTGCAATATTGCCATCTATCAAAAAATTAGCTTCGTTTGCTCTGTCATCTTGGCCACTAAAAGACGACAAGAGTCCTTGTTTAAGAATGCTAGAGTCCTTGTTACTTAAGAAGGCCAGAATCTTTGTTTGCTGAGAAGGCCAGAGTCCTTTTTGTTTAAGATGGCCAGAGTCCTTGCTGTTTACGAACAGATTGCAAGGGCTTATGTTTCTCTGTTCGCAATTTTGAATTAAGCGGATATTAAGTTCAAAGTCGGGATAGCGACGAAAATTGTTTACCTTATAGTTTGCAATTGTAACTTTACAAAGCAGACACAACGACTTTCCATTATTGTCAATAAAAACAACATTGTCCGCCCATTCTTTTTGAAAGATTCTTTTTTCTTGTCTGTATTTTCGTTTTTTAATATTTTCTGAAGTCATGTTACCAAAAAATTTAAATTAATTTAATTCCAAGGTCAGAAATTGAGAAAAAATAAATTAATTTACGGCGCGGAAAAATAACATTCCGTAAATATATTTACATTCCTTAATAAAAAAGTTTCTTTACCAGATTTTTTTGAAAAAGCATGAAATAGGCCACTGAGCTGATAGAAAAACTATCACTGAAATACACTACCGCCCACAAAGTTGGTCGAATATTCCGATCAGGCCGGTGTATTGTTGCACAAGTCGGATGACGTAGAACCCGCAGTGTAAATGCGCGCGGATTTATTATAACCTAGCAGCTGCCTACAAGAGCGCCCCCTGTGAATGGACTACTTCGACATCGGACTTACGCCTCGCCTCCTGTTCAAGCGTGTATCACCTCAGTGATACACGGTCGATAACAACCACCGATGACTATTAGAAGGACCTATCGATGCAACCGAAGATTTACTTTTGAAGCGATTACGTACGACTTCTATTCTTCATTAACCGATTCACTTTCTTAGTCAATTTAACAAGATTCGTAAAATAGTTCTGAAATAATAATCAAAAAAAAAAAATGATTTAAATTTTCCACTGGAGCTGCATTTAATTTAACGAAGAGCCGCATTTGCCCAACTCTGTTATAGATAATTAGACGACTTCGAACGAGGTCAAATACTTGGAATGCGCAAAGCAGGTTGGTCATATACTGTAACAGGACGTCATTTGGGCCGTACAGGCAAGGCTGTGTAAGCCTGTTGGTGGAAATGTTTGCTGCAATGTACGCATAGGAAAATGAAGACTCTGGCAGGACAAGATGCACGAACGTTAGACAAGATCGTCTGATTGTGTGACAGGCCGGAACTGAACCAACGGAAGCATTGTTTATCATGCAACGTGTTGCAACTTCTTCCATACAACGTGTTGCAGTTTCTTCCATACAACCTGTGGTACCTTTGACCATTTCACGGCACTTGGCTTAGGCAGGGTTACGTTAACATCGCCCTTTAGGACGCCTACCTTAAACTCCAAAACATAAACGAAGACGTAGGGACTGCTGTGGTACATAAATACTGTAAAATAAATATTTCTGCGCTCGGTGGGACCTGAACCCACGACCTTCCACTTGCCGGGCGGAGGCTCTACCATCTGAGCTACGAACGACAATATCTAATCTCTTACGAACGTATATAAAGACTTTACTGATGCTGGTCATTTCGCAGAATGGTATAGTACTTAAATAAATCGAACACTACGCAGATTAAATTAAACAACAATATAAATCAACGTTTATTGGCGTAGTGATACCAGCGCCGATGTTATGGCGTGATTAGATGGTTATCAATTTAATACGTCTCTTTGCAATTTGGTTTAAATAGTAGTCTATGTACTACACCATTCTGCGAAATAACTGGCAACAGTATATATACATTCGTAAAGAGATTATATGTTGTCCTTCGTAGCTCAGTGGGTAGAGCCTCCGCCCGGCAAGTGGAAGGTCGTGGGTTCAGGTCCCACCGAAGGCAGAAATATTTATTTTCTTTCGAACGTTTCACCATCTAATCACGCCATACCATCGGCGTTGGTATCACTACGCCAATAAACGTTGATTGATATTGTTGTTTGATTTAATCTGCGTAGTGTTCGATTTATATAAATAAAAGAGTGTATATTAAATTGGAATTTTACTGCTTTATGTATGTGAATTAATTTTACATGCAGTAACCGTAATACGTAACCGACGCTAAAATTTTTCGAACTACAGATTGACTTGTAAAATATTGAAGGAAAAAGTCTGGAAGAAACACATCTGCATGTCTTGATGCAAGTTCGAAATTTATAAAGCAGCCACACAATTTACACGTTCACTTCCAGAAAATATTTCAAATTTCCTATTTTTATGTAATTTGATTACTGTCATAACTTTCAATTAATACACTGCCCTTATTTCTCTGAAGTGCACAAATAATTAATTATTTATTCCGTATAATTTATTGTAAAATACACAAAAGTTTAATGCACATTCAAATACTAATTATGGGGGAATTAAATGCATGTAAAGTGGTTTCTGGTATCCTGCGAGATAGATCGTAAGAAAGATAACGATATGCCAAGTCTTGTTCATGAAATGGACAAAAAGAAATACATTTCTTTCTGGAAATCCAATCGTTACTTTCATCTTTAAAGTCATTTAATTTAATTTCATTCCTGAAGACAATAAAAAATAAATAATACCTTTCAGAATCAGTAATTAGAAGGTTGTGAAACGAGAGACCCGTTGACTCAGGCTGTGAAATTGCAAAAACTGGTGCAAAAAATGTCGAAAAACTCAGTTAATTAGCTACTGAAGCAACAAAAAAAGTATCGACATATTTCAAGTCTTCTTTCTTTGAAACCGATATCAGAAAAATCATCGGAATTTAATTACCATTTTTTGCTTGTGCGAAGTCAAAGGTACTCTGCTAAATAAAGATTGTCAGCTGCCGTCTGATCTTCAATTTGTGTTCCATTGAATTTGCAGAACCCATCCAATTGAAGCTTGATCTTCCGCTTTTGTGAATATCACCCGGCGATATAGCAAAAAGCAACCAAAGAAACTTATCAAAAACTCGAGGTTTTTGATTTTTAATTTCGAATTTTTCCGATATTGTTTACACTTCAAAGATTTCCCGTTTACTTTGGAAAACAAATTGACTTTGCATTACGGTAAAGTATAATCAAAGTCATTTGGGAGACAAAAATTCCATAGCCTTTAAACCGAAGGAATCTATGTTTGAAAACCAATTTAGAGTATTTGAATTCGGACAAAAAATTTAATAACCTTAAAGTATTTATTAAGCACAGACGAATTGAATGAAAACTTGCGAAAGGAGTTTTTCCGTCCATGGTTTTCATTTTGTAGTAATTAAAGGATCTTTCTGAACCCTAGGATTACTTTTAAGTTTTACTCTTCTCACAAACAAGTTTAAATTGCATTCCATAATAACAGTAATGTAGATTTTCTGTTAGAAGTAAATGATTGAGTATATCAGCTGTTTATCTTGCCTGTTTAATTGAGAAAATTAAATGCAAACTATCGTCAAAGCACGAAATAATTGTGAAATTAAATCTAGAGATCATATGTACATGTATACCAAATAAATTGAATAATGAAGTAAATCTTTTGGCCCAGTTAACAGTTATTATTGTAGCTATATACAAAACACTACCGCTCTGGTTTTACGTAGGCTGTTGTATTCTGACAGAGTATTGAGGTGTAATAATCTTTAGTAAATTATAATTTTAGAAGTTACAGAATAAATATAAACTTCAAATTGATGTTAATTTTCTTACGTAATAACAAAAATGATATCAATTATAATAACGCTAACAAAAATTGTATATTAATATATCAATGTAAAAAGATACAATGTTCCGGTAGCAAATAATTTCTGGGAGCATAAAGCCAAAGAAGTTATTATAAACGCAAGTTTTAAAATCGGGACATTTATTTATGCAAAACCTGTACATTAAAACATGGATCAAATAAAAATAATAACTTGAATTTGTGTTTCTGTGATCATCAGTGAAATGGCGGATTTGTGGAACTATATATTTTTTACCAGAGGCATGCGAGAATTATTTTATTTTGGCAAGCAATACATTTATTTTTTTTACATTTCGTATTGACGCTACCAGGTAACAGCATTATCATAAGCGTTTCCTCTAATTGCTTCTTAAAATAAAATTATTTTGCGTTTAAGCTGAATAAAAGTTAAAATAGTCAGTATTCATAAATTTAAATAATGTTTAATTTAAGGAATTACATACTTAAAGCAGAAAACACATAACTAAAAAAATGAAGAATTGGAATGTGCGGCAGTAAAAAAGACCCAAAACCCGGAATTGTCAGACATATAGTCAATTTAAAAAAACACCTTCATTACCATTGTGTATAAAAGATGCAATATATTACCCTACTGTGTACGTCGTTCCAAAGATGTTTTTGAGGTAAAACAGCATAAGGACGAAACACCTGTGCCATTCCGACCGATAGTGGCTAAAAGATCAGCACCAACATAACCAATAGAAAGGTGTTAGTCATGATACGAAGGGCACTAACAGGGGAAAGACAATATAATGTAACATCATCCATCGTAGCTAAAGAACGAATAGAAAAATATAGGGTTACAGAGAATATACGTATGTTAAGTTTTGATGTTATGAACCTACACGTTAATGCGCCATTACATCTAGCTATGGAAATTGTGGAGGGAGAATTACGAGAAAGGACAATATGGAACCGTATGGAAATAAATACTATTTTGGATGGATTTAAATTGGTTTTAGAAATAACCTTTTCCACTTTAACGGCACAATAAAAAAACAAATTATTGTGTCACCTATGGGTAGCCCAATCTCAGCAGGACTGGCCGAATTAACACTTAGGGAACTGGAAAAACAAATTTTCATGGGGATGTCCCGCGATATTATGGACTTAATATGTCTACGCTATTCACCTTTTATACGAAAAAAAACATAGTTGACATAGTTAGACTTTTTCAGGATATAAATGGTTTTAACCCAGCAAAAGAGTTTACTATAGAAAATGAAAAAAAACAATTATGTTGCCTTTCTTGATCTACCGTTAAAGCGTAAAAAAGATCATTTTAACTTTTAAATTTTTAGTAAACCTACTTCATCCGATACTTTTATAGATTTCGGTTCATCTCAACTCTTCCCTACTAATTTTTTTTTTATTTTCACACACTTATACAGGGCATTTCGGCTAATTAGTAATGATAAAGATTTTCGAGTTGAAATTAGTAATATTTTTGGAAAATCAAAAAAACGAGATAGCCCATAAAAAAGTTGAACAAATTTACCAAAGAATAAAGACCCCAGTTATACGCAATAACGTCAATATATTAAATTTCTCTAATAGCGAAAAAACTCCATTTTATACGATCAATACTATTCCTTCCAGAATTATTTTATCCATTTAAAAGAAAGATGAAACAAAACGGGTTGACATTGGCACCCAAAGCTTCACTCAATGTAATAAAAATGGTAAAAACAGATAGAAATAAAACAATGTATAACGAATGTGAAGGAGTTTATAGTATTCCAATACCCGGTAAAGAACAAATTGAAGAAAAAACATACGTAGGATCAACAAAAAGACCTTTAAAAATACGCTTAAAAGAACGTGAGGCAGATATAAGACTAAAACGAAAAACGACAGCATTGGCCCAATGGTGCCAAGCATACAATCTTATCCCAGCGTTTAATGAAACTAAGATAATTGTAAAAGCACGTAAAAGAGAAAATGAATTAAGGTGGCGGGAAGCAATAGAAATATTTTGTAGTAGAAAGAATTATACAACTTTTTTTGCCACCCACGTTCAAGTAGCTCAAACTAGAGCTTTTTTTATATTTGGAGAAAAAGAGGCGCCGTCCTCATCCTGGGCTCTAACCAGGGTCCCCGCATTGAGCACGCGGTGTCTTGACCTACTAGACGAACGAGGACAAGAACAAACGCATTTTTCTCCGTATATGAGGATGTAAGATATTATTACCCTTCACAGGGATAACACAATTGCCAAATAATGGTCAACACAGAAAAGCCTCCGGGGCGAGATTTTTGTGAGTTTTTCGTGGGGGAATTTATTATACAATAATTTTTGCCACCCATGTATATATAGCTCAAACTAGAGCTTTTTATTTATAGTTGGAGAAAAAGAGGCGCCGTCCTCATCCTGGATTCGAACCAGGGTCCCCGCGTTTAGCCCGCGGTTTTCTGTTCTTCATGGTGTGTATAAAAATGCAAGTGCCAAATTTCGGTTACATAAAGATACCAAAACTATCAAAATTGGTAAATGTGTCAGGAAGGGAGATACCATTTCTCCAAAACTTTTTACTCCAGTTTTACAGATGATTTTTCAGCTGATGCATTGGAATAACAAGGGAATAAAAATAAATGGTGAATATCTACATCATCTTTGGTTTGCTGATGACATTGCTATTTTTTCAACGGACACATCAGAACTCCAAAACATGGTACAGGAGCTCTCAACCAAAAGTAAAGAAGTTGGACTCAAGGTAAGCCTACAAAAAACTAAAATCATGTCCAACAATTTCGTAGAGAAAACAAAAATACAAGTTGGAAACATTGAGCTAGAAGTTGTTAACTCATATATTTACCTTGGCCAACTGATTTTGATGGAAGGCAACGTTATGAAAGAACTCAACAGACGTGTTAAACTTGGCTGGAGTGCATTCGGAAGAAGGAGTTTTATTACATAAAAAGGTTAAACACTGGTAAAATAGCAATGAAAAAGATCACTCAAGCTTTCGGACGCATCAGCAGCAGTCCTTCATCAGGAGTAATGACGATGTTATGTTTCTGTCTCTTTTTTATACTTGAAATTTCTGGAAAACCCTTCATCAGAGTAGTCCCGCAGAATGGGAAAACCCAATGAGAACCAATGGGAGGCCTCCAATAGAATCATGGAAGAACCCCAATAGGGACCAATGAGAAACCCACACTGCGGGTTACCTAATTTGGGGATGTCTCATACATTTCAGAGTAAGAGTTGTTTATAAGTTTCTGGAAGTGGTTGTGATGTATTAATGGCTTTCCCGTGTAGTTTGTAAGTTTCCCAAGATTCTAAGAAGAGTCTACTATTCTTGTTTGTGATGTGACGGTGTAGTATTTTTGTTGAGTCCCAGTCGGGTTCGTGTCCGTGTTGTAAAGCGTGTTCTGCCAGACGTGAGGCTATGTCTCCTTTCGCGAGTGCTTGTTTGTGTTCTTTTTTTCTTGTTTTGATCATTCCCAAAGGGTGCAGCGATAAGACGGTCCCGTATCCTGCCAAATTTGCCTTAATGCAACATTACTTTCTTTCTTCAATATCGCATATCTATATCCTTTTTTTTATTGTAATTTCCGTTTTTTCAAACTGTTGACAGCTGAAAGGTTATGTTTAAAATATAATGTTGATATACCTCAATCAGTAATTACTACACTTTTTTAAAAATGAGCCTTTGAAAATCCCTCAAAACACGTAAAAATCAAGAATTATAAAGCAGAAAATTTAGCTTGCTTCCATTTGCAGAAAATTATATTTAATAAGGTCAAATCTTTCTGAATATGATATGCCAAAATTTTAGGGGAAAAAAAATTAATTAGGAAATAGAAAAAAATTCCCGAAAATAATGTTGCATTAACGCAAAGTTGGCCGAAAGTTGATTAAGGTAGGCTTGGAATTCTCTATGAAATACTTTTCACATAAATTATTCATCTACAAATAGGAACACAATAACAACCTCTTCAATATTCAAGTATTGATTTTTATATTCTTAACAAAATACGACAGTGTGCTTCTAAAATACTCGAAGGAACCAACTTTTTAATTTTAAGTTTTAAACGTCGACTTCTACTTACAAATAATATTGGTTACTTCAAGTAGTTTTTCTATCCCGAGTTGTTCTTCCCTAGGTTATCTCTACCCAATTTCTCATTCTAGTCATCTATATTAATCTCATATAATGCATTTTTTTGCAAATCACTGATGGATTGGAATTGATACAAATCACTGAATTTTTGTTTGTCATTCAAAGATAATAAAAATTCTGTTAAAATTCCATGACTGAGCAACAATTCTCTTATTTTTATAAAATTGTGAAAGTTTTGAATATTCGCCACAATTTTTCAAAAGCGTATATAGTTCCAGAACCAGACCGTGACAGGATATTTGAATGCAGAAATCAATGATAGATGCATTTAAGTAACTGAATATATTGAAAATTCCTACGACGACAGGTCTTATTTCTATCTTGTGAAATCGACTGTATAAAAGGAAATATTGCGTCTTTTGATACATTCCTTTTCTAAATATGTAATAAATGCTACAATATTCTAGAAATTATATTATTTTCTTTCGTTTTCCCTCGAAATGTTTAACAGTTGTAAATACCAAAGAAATGAAGTGAAATTTTATATTTCAGATAGAGACGGTGCTCTTACTATTTAATTTATATGTATGTGATATTTAAATGAGTTTGGGAATGATTTATATCTTTTATGTAAAGAATATTTAAAGTTTCGGTTTAAAATTTTTCTACGTAAATCTGTCAGTTTTATTGTAAATATGATGTAAATATGCGGATAATAAATACGCATATGTATCAAATAGAATATTTTTCCATGTTTTTTTTAAGTTTAATGCGTATTTTATTTGAATATTTTAAAGCATATGAGGATATCATGTTTATTAAAAGCCAAATGTCTTATTTATAGTTATGTAAAGTTATTCTGAAGCGGCGAATTGGAAAATGAGATTAGGCGAATATAAATATTAATGCACATTTTAAATATAAAAGAAAGAATGCTTTACATTTCCTGTGATGCGTTCCTTCCTTAAAAATTATAAAAAAATACATAGCTCCAGTCATTATATCCCTTTTCGTTTTCCTACAAAATATCGTAATAATATTTATTAGATAAACACTTTTATGATTTAGATAAAGACGTTAATGAATATTAAAATTACAGTGATGTGTCCGGTACTTTATATTAAGTTTGTCATAAAGTATGGCTAAGCGCACGAAAAGTATTAATGAAAAGTATTTTAAAAGTTATAAGTAATTAATTTAAATTAATATTTATTAAATCCATGATTAATTAAATACATGCTCCTAGTATTAATTTGGAATATGTTAATGTATAGCATTTTAATCTTGTACGCCATATTGTGTCAGAATTTTTACATATTTTCTGGTTAGTTTAGAGCGAAATTTGTTTCAAAACTACTACTTTATTGATCAAGTATTCGCAAAACAAAACAAAACAAAAAACAAAATGCCGTCTGGCGGGAGCCAAATCCACATCCTCTCGATTTCCGGCCAAGTACTCTACCCATTAAGCTACAAGTTGTTATTAAGCTACAAGTCTCATCACTCTACCTTTCACTGATGGTGACGTCTTCCCTAGCGATCGTATATAAGATTTTTTACAAAGGACACGTTCGCGAATAATGATGCAGTGTTTAGGATGATTTTCAAACCAAAGTGGAAAGGCAAAGAAGAAGAATTCGATCGCAACCAGATCATCGATAATGATGAGAATTACTTGAATAAATGTTAACCTTCGTCTGGCGTTCCGGCCATTTGGCTTCTTCAACTTGTTGTCTTGGTTTAAAAAGCATTCTAAGCATTGCGCCATTTTTGGCGAACTTGTCCGTAGGGTAGCCATTGTATACGCTAGCAAGGAGGAGGAGAATGGTCGACGCCTGTAGCTTAGTAGATTGAGCCCTTGACCGGTAATCAAGTGGAGGTGGTTCACGTTCCCACAAGTTGTCGGAAAAGCATTGTTTTATATAAGGTTCATTCCGTAGGATAAATGGTTTAAGGAAACTGCTCTAAGAAATAAAACTACATGAATCATAAAGAACAGGACAGGTAATAAGTAATAAATGTTTTTTCATATGAAGGCTGAAGTTTCAGATTAGATAATTTATCTTCTGTACCATAATCTTTTACGCTATAAATTTTCAAGCCCAAAGGACTTCTATCCTTTTTTTTATTTTTTTAAGACTGAAATAGCAACTTGCGTCAATTATATCATTTGTACTGAAAAATTTTGAGCAATGCATAAATTTATATTTGTTAACCACCGAACCAACAGCCATTTTTGCCTATTTCTCCAAATATAACTTAAAATCGGAAACTTGCCGTACTATTTCTTGGAAACTAACTAACTTGGAAAGACCACTGCAGTAAATCCCACTCCCAGATTTAATGCCTAAGAATTCGTGTTTTCAATTCGGTTGATAAAGAATTGCTTTGTTCTGCATGTAAACCATGTTTAGTACGAAAAGCGGGATTGATATGCAAGGGGTGTAACGTTTACCAAGCTTAAATCAGTAAAAATTTCGCAGTCAAAATTTAGATTAGCTGAGAAATATAGTCCCTCTGCGTGTTTACTTTCAAAGTTATATTATCCAATAAATTCACAAATATGCTATGATTGGTTTTACACTGAGCAAACGCAGGTATTTTCGAATAAAAACTTTATATCAATTGGTTAGCCACAACAACAAGAAAAAGTAGTACACCAAAACATATACATACAGCTCCAGAAGTTAGGTGGTTAACTATATTTGCATTTTAGCTATTTATTTGGTCAATATTAGGACGAAAAAAAAATCATTTATTAAATGAACTAAATTTTCGCATCGTTTATTTGAAACAGCTCATTTTTACAGCTCAACAATTTTTACAGCGCAGGAGCAGTGAAGTTCATGTTGCTCCAGCGCCTACAGGTTCCAGAAGAATTTGGACCTCTGCTACCAAAGAACAAAACTGTTGACTACAGACTGTAGAAAAATGGCAGTTGGAAGTCGAATCGAGCTTAATTAAACGAATGCAGTAGAACTGCAGTGGTAAGTCGGTGGGCCTACATTTTCCTGAGAAATCCGAAATCCCTAAGCTCTTGAAAAAAAGCCAAAAAAACTTTGACATACCCGACTAAAATAAACATTTTTCAGCAAACATTCTTTTTATCTTTGTCTTTGGGAATCATATCCGTGCTTGCTTCACGCTATGCTTGATCGCATAGTTACTGCGCCTGCGTAATGTGCTCACATTTCCACTACGGCTTCTATAAGAGAGTCTTTTTTGTAATACGTTTTCTAGCTTAACGCGGCAAGGCCTCAGAACGAAAGTTGTAAGGACGTAGGTCCCCTCGTTGAGTCTAGAGGTTAAGGCACTCCGGGCTCAACGGTGGGACTCTGGTTCGAATGCAGGAGGGGAATGATGTCTCTTTTTTCTCCTATATCAAAAAAAGCTCTACAATGAACTTTATTAATTGTATGTTGTTATAATTCCCTATGTGTTGCAATTGTTTACCGAAAGGTGAAACTATATAAAAAGTAATTTGTTCGGTTAGGATTAAAAACTGGTGACAAACTGATGAAAATATTGAGGCCCTGATAGGCAGAGCCCACATGCTTCGTGAAATGAGCAAATTCGAACCACAAGAAACACAAAAAATAGCAATCAATATATTGTATATGTTACGCTTTGCACCTTCAAATGTATTCCGCATTTCCATACTTATTGACCAAAATTTTTGAAAGGGCTCGGCCATCGAAATAATTTTTGGGAAGGATCCGGCCTCCGAAATAATATTTTAGTCATAATGGGACCTGGGCACCTTAGATTTAATGCCCCTAATTCCAACTGTGTGGGAGAGTGCCGTCAAAACGCTTTCATTTATAAAGATTTTGATGATGTATCTTTCAATTCCAAATAATTGCAAAAGCATGTATTATTTAAAACCAAAATGTATACGACGCCTATTTTTCAAATAGGTTTGACAAAAATGCAAGTAATGAGGTTTTTCTATAATTTCTACTGTGTTATGTATGCAATTTCGACAAACACATTCAATTTTTTGAAGTAGCTTTTCATCGTTTTAAATTTGTTTTTTTCTGGATCTGTGGCTGATAAGTTAATGTAGAAAAATGCATTTATTATTACCATAGAAGGAGAAAATATTACAAACTCCATTAATCATTTCTGAACTAGGGAGCATCCCATTGAATACACACCATCGTCTAATTCCAATAATTTTTCCGTCTTTTGTTGTGCGCTTAATTTATCATTCGCACAAAGAACTGTGGATTAATGTTCCAAATCTAGAAGGCATTATAGATGTTTTCCGCAACGATTTATTTTAATACGCATTGCATACGAATGCCTATATTGGGGTAATTATCCATAAGCCCATCAAAATAGGGAAAGGCCGGATGGTGAGATTTAACCCCCCCCCCACTTTTCTGACTTTCCATATCTGAATTGAAATACAAATCTATTTCATACGAAGGAGGTCTGGTTTTCACTATTTCGAGGCGAGTTATGTCATTAGGCTCGGCCCGTCACACGCATTACCAAATGCGATCAGCGTGCAGGTCACTTTCCAATTAAATGCTTATAATCTTTCGTATTTGCTTATTGCATTCTGACCACAATAGCTAAAAATTTCTGATTCGTGTATTTACTTGGACAGCTGATAACAATGAGAGCCAACGTTATTGAGAAACTCCACACGCAGTAGCGTAGCAACTCAAAACTCATGGGGGGGCTTAAGCCCCTTAACTTCCCCCTTTCCTTGGCCCATTTCCATAAATATATTAAATCTAACTAGAGTATATTCAGGAGAACGAGTTTAATCCTAAAAGGGGAAATTTGTTTATGACTAAGTCAAATTTTCTTCTCCAATTTGTATATCAAGTCTTCTCATGTGGCTCACATTCATGGAATCTAACAGAAACCGCAATACGAAATTTGCTTACGACTCAGAAGCACATGGATAGGTTTATGTTTGCAATAAATAGGGGGTATTGGAAGCAAACATACCCAAGTGAGAGAGCAATCAAAGAAGGATGGTATCGTTGTCAAAGTAAAAAAAGATGCAATGACCATATGTTTGCATATCGTGCTGAAGTGCATGAAGTGCTGACCAAAAATGAACAACCAAAACTCTCAACTAGGTTCCAGAGACCATAGAAAAACTAGAAAATCATCTAAGACTAGATATGGTGGGTGAAATAATAAAATAATCTGAAGTGATATGAAAATGAATTGCTCAGATTTGCGTGGAATACACTCGATAAAACCTTTATCTGGCATTTGATAAATAAGGGTTGATTATAATCCCACATGATAGATTAACATTTGATTAATTCTGATATGAAACCTCATAATAATTGTACATCTCAGAGAAGTTCAACAAGAAATATTTCCTCTTCTTCGCGTTATATGGTCTTTGGAACAATCACATCTATTGAGTTCTGTGTGATCAGCGGTGAAATATTAATGGTTGATCTCAGACCCCTATCCTTCATAATACTTTTATTTTGGTAGAGAAGCTTATGGTTTCGGCAGATAAATGGTTATGCTTCTGAATACAATATACGGAATCTTCCAGAACGTAACAAAAAGTGGCATTAAGCATTGTCAGCAAAGACAAATAATGTAACTAATTTTACGTGCCTTGTGAATGAAATAAAAAAAAATCATAAAATAATTCACAAACATTTATATACTTTATTTATTGTTAACATCTAATTCTCATTGCTATAAATGCGCGGTTCTAAAAATCAATTACAAAAATAATCAGCACACTATATGTCTTCTTGGAAATTTGTATTGTTTTATGAAAGTAAAAACAGTTATTTACATTAGACGAAATATCAAGCTGAAAACGAAAGTTTTCGTGCTTTTATTAGAGTTAAGCAGAAACTGGCGCTGTCTTTATTTAGGTGGGCGCGATTGCCACGTGTCGTTGGCATTTATTTATATCGGTGAAATAGGGCACGCATATGGAAAGAGGAAATTTTGAATCTCGAGAAAACTTAGTTTAAAAATTTAAATCCGTAGATCAAATCAATTTGTTAGTGTGTTTACAGATGGTCCCAATTTTCTTTTAAGTTAGAATAAACATTTTTTTACATGTGCGTGTTTGTTCCATCGTTATCTAAGAAAGTAACTTTCTGCGCAATTAGCACCAGTCTACCCAAATTACATTTTTCAACTACGCCATCGATGCATTTTCATTCATTCGTCCTTTTGTCCAGCATTTCAATGAAGTCTCTAGCCTATTTGATGCCATTTCTCCAGAATAAAACAGCAGAATTACTAAAACAGATCTTGTGCGTCTTTGAGACGGTTAAAGAGTTGAAAGTTCTAATAATTAGAAATGTCTTCTCTACATTTACTAGACATTTACCCAACACTGTTTTAAGTAACTATGCGCATTTTATTAGTTTTTCCCAAATATATGAACTTCATTAACGGCTCTTATTTTTAAAAATTGTTTCTTTCGTTGCTCGTGGTCACCAAATAATGGAAAATTAGTTAATTGTCAAAATACCCCTAAATATTTCGAACAAGAATTTACAAACAAAGAAGTGTTCAAAACCGCGTCGGAAAACGCAAGCTGACTTGAATATAAAAGTTTCAAATTTTCGAAATTTAATAAACCATTCAAAGTATTTCTTGGGCACTGTATATGAATAAATACATATTAACAATTTTATTTTAGCTCGAAAAGATAAAATATATATAAATATTTATATTATTTATAAAGAATAAATAAATATTACCTTCTATTTTCTAAATTATGGTATGAATTGCAATTAAGATTTGAAGATTGGCACATTACTGAATATCATATAATTTAACCAAACACAATGCACATGTTTGCTTGTTTTAATATTTGAAGTTATGTCTAATCAAATTATATTCCATAATTATTTATACACTTTATAGATACGATAAATGAAGTTTTAAGGAGGGATCATACACGCATTCATCTTAAATTAGTGTTTCATATACGGTATTTCGATTTCATTCAGGTTATGGGGTGCTTCCCACATGAAAACCTATTTATATGCTTTAGAGATGTATCGAGCGGGAAGTTTCAATCATGCAGATGAATGTGAATGGATACTGGCAGCATCGCAGATGTTAGAGAATATCGTTTGTTTACTGTATCCTATGTTCGCAATATCGCAGATGTTAGAGATCACTGAGAACTTGTATTCAGTATCAGGTTTTAGATGTTATTATAAACCGGTCAGTTATTTCTAATACCTATTTACAGTGGCGATCATAGCATTAAATTCGTAGTTAATGAGAGTCTCTTATAGTAAAATACGAGATTTACTTAAGGGATTTTAAAGACAAGAGAGTCTGAGACGTTATCAAAAAGGAGTGTTGGATGCTTGTAAACAATTCATTTATTAGTAAACGAATTGTCCTTATTTTAATTTAAATTAACTTTGGTTAATTCCAACTACTTACATAAACAATGCAGTAAGGAAACTTTTCGAACTTTCTATCCATTTTAGACGTGGACTTCCTATATTAGATTGGTATGGGTGAAATTTTAATATTCATGAATTTCTTAAGCAGGGTAGATATTCATGAAATTCCTTGGAAACGAGTTTGTGCACGCGATTTTTCTCCTTTTGTTAGTTTCAGGTGATTTTGTTTAAGGGTTCTATTTATTCTAAAAATATATATCACAAATTGATTTCGCTTCACAGTTCTTTTCTTAGATTAAGTTCTACAGAATATTGTAAACTCTACAGTAATGTGGTTGAGCATGTGTTATAAACATAAGAATCTTATAATCTCAGATTATTGTAATTCATAAAATGTGATATATTATTATTATTATTTGGATATTATTTAATAAACACCATATTATTTTCAAAAAGACATCAAGTTTTTAATGTATATTTCTATAAGATTCTCAAAAAATAACTGAAAAAATTTTAAGCAGATAAACTGATTAAATATTCATCAGTATTGAGCAAAGTAATCACTTTATTAATTGTGTAGTTTGTCCATAGAACTTTATAATTTTTTTTATACTTTTAATCGCATTTATTTATTTCTTTAATTACCGGAGTATAAGGTTTGAAAAAAATTATTGGTATTTCTTATGTTTTTTAAGAAATATCTCTTCAAATATTCATTTTTAACGATCGGTAACCTATTTGAACTCCCCGTTTTCTGAAATTAATTTTTTAACTGGCACTATACAAAATCATAGGGGTAAATTTATAACTTAGAAAAGCACCTTTGAAGGTGTAAATGAATAATACCTATCCATCTATATTAAACCCGTGAGAATAATGATGAATTAGTGCAAGAAAATTTGACGTAGTGCTAGGAATATTAGACATAAGTAGCAATCAATGTCATTAGCATAATGTGAAGTTAAAAAGTTGGTTTCGATGTATAGTCCGTTCGCGGAAATTTATCCACCAGCCTCGTTAGAATGCAAGATAGCTGAAGTAACAGACGGGTTGTTCATACGTTTCAGAGGGACTGGGGCGTCTTTTATCCGAAAAAACGGGTAAGTCCATCTGTAAACTACGTCGAAACCAGCTTTTATCTTATCTTCACGCATGCAACATTGACTTCGCCTTACAAAGGATATTTGTTTCAGATTCAAATTTCATTGAAAACGCATTATTGATTTTTCTAAAATAAAAACGCAACCACATAAAATTTACATAATACTGCAAATACAGTAAGAGTGACTGCATTTGTTTCTATTTAAGTATATCCCAGTTATTTGCATGAACACTACATTTTGTAGTACGTGAACATTTAGGATAAGCTAGAAACGAACGCATAAATTATTTTGTTTGTTTGTTTGTTTTTTGGTTTTACGGCTCAAAGACTACAGTGGTCATGCTGCGCCGGGACCTACTGTTTTCCGAGGAATCCGAACCTCTTAAGGCCTAGGGAACCAAACCCCGGACTACAGTGAGCAGTGCGATCTTTATGAGATCTCTGAGTAAGCGTTCTTTGCACTGCTGGGAGTCGAACCCGGAGACGACTAGGAGAACGCGTTCAAACACTGCGCCAGCGCAGGGCATAAATTATTTTATTTCCTCTTTTACAATTAAAAAGCTTTAAAGGTTTAAAGAGTTAAAAGGGTGACCTAAAGACCTCAGCTTCTGACATAATTACAAATAATTTATGAAACGGCCGTTCGATAACTGAGGCCATTGACCTTATTTCATGCCGATTTCATTTGAAAGTGACCGTTAAACAATTCAAATATGGTCAACACAAGAAAGCCTCCAGGGCGAGATTTTTGTGAGATTTTTGTGTCGGAGGCTTTCTTGTGTTGACCATATTTGGCAATTGTGTTATCCCTGCGGAGGGTAATAATACCTTAACACCTTTACATACGGAGAAAGAGAGCGTTATTACCTGTCCTCATTCGTCTAGCGGTCCAAGACACTCCGGGCTAAACGGAGGGACCCTGGTTCGAATCCAGGATGGGGAAAGCGTCTCTTTTTCTCCAAAATTACATAAGCTCTAGTTTGAGCTGTAATTAAAACGTGGGTGGCAAAAATTATAGTATAATAAATTTCCCCCACGAAAACTCACAAAATTCTCGCCCCGGAGGCTTTCTTGTGTTGACCATATTTGGCAATTGTGTTATCCCTGCGGAGGGTAATAATACCTTAACAAAACATCCATCTTCAGAAAACGCAAAAAATTGTTTCTGGCTGAACTGAGGGATAGTTTGCTCATCTAATGCAGTGGTTCCCAACTGGTGGTCCGTGAGACGAGTCATTACTTAAAAAAAGTAATTAAAAACTTAAAAAAATTACTAAATATTAAAGTGAAATTGATTGTACATTTGTAGTATTTTACAATCTGATGGAACTTCAGAAAACGGTTCGTATTAAAAGTAATTCGTCTTAAGCATGTTCGTCTTAACGAGGTTTGACTGTATTATCATTAGATTTTATAAGTTCTTTTCCGTTTATATATATATATAACATAACATATAATATACATAACACATTTCCTCCAAAAAGGACCCCGCTCCCTTTTTTTTTTATTAAGGTCTTGCATCCAACTCGTAAGAATTTTTCAAAGTGGTCCGCGGGTACAATTGAAGTGGAAAAGTGGTCCGCGGCTTAAATTGAGTTGGGAACCACTGATCTAATACCATGTGCCAACTAGCAGAAACCCAAATAACTTATGACCTAACATTTTGCACGGCAGGATGCAGCACTGTTTTCTACATCTGGTTGTAACATTAAGTCATTTTCACCGAATTTTGAGTTGTAACGTTTTCGTCGCAAGGGTACGATATGTAAGTTGAATACAGGGAACTCTAAATTCAAGGGAAGGGGGTTTTGC
>QLNU02015003.1:55659093-55670610 GCA_006491805.2 Dysdera silvatica
GGTTCAATGCTAACTTGTTCACCTAGCACACACGTTTTCGACTTCCAACAGTAACAAAAAGGAATGCTCACCATTCAGTTGCTCACTCTGGTGAAGCGATTAATTCTCTAAACTTTGAAAGATGGGGATTCCTCGGAAAGTCGTAATTCCCGGTGCAGCATGGCCATTATCATCCTAGCACCGTGTGACAAACAAAGCATAAACGCATACATACGAGCACGCGTACACGTTTGTTTATATATCTCATTGCATACGTGCTTAAAGAATATAATCCCTAATTAAACGATGTAATTGGCTTTTAATGGTTTTCCATTTTATAGACGCCTAACTACATCCATTTCTCAAGTATTCTTATTAACGGGAACCCACACAAAAAGTATTAATTACATAGGAAATTCATTAATGTTGCATTACTAATAAAAATGCAGTAAACAATTAAATCTCCCTCCCAGTAGTTTTACCTAAAAGAAGATTTGGGGATTTAATTGAACTTCCTAATTAAGAATCTTCTTTTATTTTCAAAACATTCTTATTTTCCACCACAAATTGGATTTTTGCTACTTTACATACCTTGGAGAATATTTTTTCGGAGCAGTCTCCCCGCATCATATGGTATATCGATTTGAGTAATATGGATACCAGCGTAATGGTGATCATTGTTCATTAAAGTTTCTCCATTTCTTGATAGTTTGTGGCGGATAAAGGAAACTCGTTAGAAACTTTAATTTCTTTAGGAAACCACGAAATTCCAAATACTCGTTAATATATTCAAAAGAAAATACGAGATTTATTTTCATTATAAGGTACAAGTTTTATCTGTGTTACAAAGTACAGGATTTATCTTTATTATAAAATATAAGATTCATTTTTATTAAACAAATTTCTTGGAAACGATGTATTCTTTAAAATCTTAAATAAGGTGTAAAATAATTTCAAGTTGAAAGTTTTTATTGAAGTTGATATGTATTACTTTTTTCTTAATAAAGAAAATTTAAGCAAAAATTGAAGAATTGTATACGATCCAATAGAACTCTGTTGATTTTGCAGACATCTATTGAATCTTAAGAATTCTATTGATTTAGTAAATTTTATTGATTAACCAAATTCTATTGATTTAATGAATTTTATTGATTAACCAAATTCTATTGATTAGCCGAATTTTATTGATTAACCAAATTCTATTGATTAGCCGAATTTTATTGATTAACCAAATTCTATTGATTAGCCGAATTTTATTGATTAATCAAATTCTATTGATTAGCCGAATTCTATTACTTTATCAGAATTCCACTTTTCGATAAACCAATTTATGTCTACTTCTTTTGTGATAAGTTTTCAATAAATTAATTTATTAGAAATGTGTTTTTAACTAGTAAATGCATAGCGATATTGTAGTTAGCTTTTGATTGAACAAAATTTCATTGAATCCATAAGCAGTATAATATCAGATATGCATTTTTTAAAGTTTCTCAAGGAAACGAATTGTAGCATTAACGAAACGTGCCGGTATTGTAGCTAAAATATTTCAATTTATATATACTCCATTGCAATACAGAAGCTTATTAGGAACATATGCGATAATAAATAAACCAGAACAACTAAAGAGAATTATTAACAAAGGGCAATGGTTTGAAATCTGTCAAAATAACACTCTCAAAACTCATTAATTATTTTAAAATTATTTTACAATTTCCTTGTTAACGAAAATTAAAAGCAACCTATGTAAATTTTTCTTATATTCATTTACGGAGCTTGGAAAAATCTTTGAAATATATGCAGTTTCGTCGAATTTCGTATCAAAAGTACCAAATTTTCTTCGGCATAGGAATTGTTTTAATATTCGTAATTTATGAATTTCAACGACTTAACGTAGTGATTATACATGAAAATAATTGGCTTATTTTCCTTTGATATCCAATTACTATCTAAAAATGTAGTTATTTAGTTATAAGAGAATTTTTGGAGAGATTTTTTAATAGGAGAATTTTTTAGTTGTAAGAGAGTTTTTAATAACACCCTGGTTAACGATGTTTCGGGTTATTATATTTCGTTTAATGAATAGTGGTTAAGGTTCGTAACATTCATTTCGTGAGCGCTTAATTTCTCCTCAATAATGGTCATAAAGAACCACAGAAATCTCTTACCATTACTTTATGAAAACACAAAAGCGTTAAACGCAAGAGATTGGTTCAGTGTTGAAAATTCTATTAAAAATAATTCTCAACCGCATAAAATATACTTTTTATTATTCTGTGACAAAAACTGCTTTTAGGCGGTTACTCTTCAACCTTTCTTTCCTAAAGTTGTGTCTTTCTTTTCTTTTTTTAGTTATAAAACAACGATTTACACCTCAAGTTTATGATGATTTTGTGGTAAAAGGCAACACAGCAGTTTTGAGGTGTCACCTTCCCTCCTTCGCTAGAGAACACGTGAATGTTGACGCTTGGATACGCAGTGACGATCATGTCCTTAAAACCGACTCTGAAACCAGAAGTAAGTATTCAAAATGCATAGTTCATTAAATATAAAATTATGTGTTATATATCTGTCTTCCTGTTTGCCTATCTATTTATTTACTTTGGTATTTCCTTTTTTTTATCAGTATTTTGTTCCAAAAATTATAATAAATATATGCTTTGATGTAATATTACATAACATAAATTACTTCAATATATGGTTGCGAGAATAAAAATTTCTTTAGGTTATCAGGTAACTATATTTAATATGATTAATTAAAGACAAGTATATATATTAACTTTCATATAACACATAAAGCGAAAAAGGTAAATAATAAAATCGGTTTTTATGAAAAATAAAAATAATTGCGAAACTTCCTTTTGCTAAATATTTCTCCCTAAAAAAGCAGATAAGAGAATTTAATTTATGCCGTTTTTGTCAAATGAAAACTAATGTTTTTTTCAGCTTTTGTAAACAGCAAAAAACGAATAAAATTATTTTTTAAAAATCATTGATTTATAAAAAATGAACATTAATATTCATCCGATCCTTATCCGGATATCGTCGAAAGGTTCAGTTAATTTTATGAATTATGTTTCAATGAATGCTCAGTTTAAAAGAACAATGCGCTTGATGAAAGAAGAAAGGTTCGCTCACGTTGACACAAATTAATAGGAGAATGAATCGGTGATAATTTATTGAAGATGCGCATGAAGGTGATTAATCAAATTTTTAATTATATCAGAATTACAAAGAGAGCAATTTGGATTTTCGAGTGCTGGTTAAAAGAATTACTTTTTTCAAAGAAAATAAGATTAGCTTTCAAAAAAAAATGTTCAATTAATATCCGTCCTCTAATTATTCTCATCTTGATGTTACAATTTTAAATCGCGCTCTTTTTAAAGCTAACTGATTGTTTCTCCTAAATTAATCTACCCATCGCACCCTTTATTAAAATAGTAATTAAAATAAAGCAGATTGCTTTATTATTAAATTCGCACGTGTAATAAATAGGTATTTTCCAGCGCCTTTTTGAACGATGCCGTTAAGATTGATATGAAAAGATCTATGGCATATAGATCCCTTTGATTTTTTGTTAGTTTTGCTAGGCGCCTCAAAGGAGAAGCTCCTATTTACGGCAGAACAGCCAATAGCGTTTCTTCTTTTAATACCTATTCGTTCTACCTTAGTCATAATATGTTCCACATATAGTTTTTTTTTCTGTCAGAAAAGAATAAATTATATAAGTTTTAAGCAAGAAAATTCCGACAGCCACATTTATTATTTCATACTAAACCTTTTTGTTTTAGGAGAAAAAAAGACGCCTTCTAAAGCAAAAAGCTCCAGTATGAGTTGATAAACATGGGTGTCGGAATTTTTACGTATAATTATTCCCATCAAAAACACAAAAGGTTCGCTCCGGTGTCTTTTCTGTGTTGGCAATTATGTTATCCCTGTGAAGGGTAATAATATTTTACATAAATTTTAAGATTGGGGTACATACCAAAATCATTTGGGCATGTCCACTTGCGCATTGGTAAGCTGTCTACTTAGCCTGTTTCTGGAATTCCCAACGGTGCTGCTAGAAGAAATTCTTACCCACTAACTGACCACTATATTTCGAGGTTTGTTCCATAGGCTTTGAGCGGTTCAAAATTCAGAGGAAAATCTAGATGGTCTGTCTGACAGTGGTAACCAATTCAGCGATTGCACCAATCCTCTGGAAAGGACCAGTGGCGCACGCAGAATTTTTTGAAAAGGGCAGGGAATTGATGAAGAAATTTTAGTAGGAAAAACTGGTCAGAAACCATAGCAATTATGGTTGCCATTTGTGTGCATTTATCATTATTATATTACTAATAATTCTATAGTGCATAATCCTTAAATATTTAGAGGGAGTAGTAGATTATGATTTTACAATTTTACAATGGCAATTCCTTGTGTTCCACAAAAAATCGCTGTTTTGATAATAGGTTGAAGAATAACCCTATTCTGCAAAACTTGCTTTTGCCCATTACTTAATCCATAGCAGTCCTTTCCCTTCCATGACCCTTAAAAGTTCATCGGTGTCAAAAACTGAATCCATATGATAGAAAAAGTTGACTTGGGGCTTGTGTCTATCGTAAACAGATTTTTGGGGTGAAAAGAGAACAAAAAATTTGCAGTAGACGCTGTCTTCTACCTTTGAGTAAGCTTGCCAGTTACGCTTACTCATCCAAGGTGCGCAGAACTTCTGACTGTGGTGAGGTTTTCCATGACTTAATACAGCATTACTGACATTCGTGGGAAAATTTTAATTTACACGTGATTCCCAAAGATTTTTCATCACTATTATGCTGTCTCCATCCATAAGGTTAGATTTCTTGACGTAATTAAAAATATGCATTCAAGATTTTTATTTCAACGGTCTTTGATATTGTGTTTTTGGTATATCTTTACCTCCTGGAAAGCGTTTGAAGATAGAGTCGGGCCACTGTCGTTTCTTGTCACAACAGCAGTTCCATCAATGTCACAAGAATTTAGGGAAATGTCGTTGGAACATCACCATTTCAATCTTACTTTTTTTTAAAAATATTATTTACCAGTATATGTTGGTGCAACATTTTTTCGCTTTTTTTTAGCCTAAGGCAGGCGGCCCGGGCTCCTCGGCCCGTTGGTGGGTGCACCACTGGATACGACGCTCAATGGTATCGTAGATTGCGTGACTTTTTTGCCCACTATAGTTCAAGATTTATTCCCTAGTCTTTGAGCTGTTTGAATTTCAGGGGAAAATGTAGACGCTCTGTCTTGCAGATGCACAGTGGTAACCCATCCATCAATTGCGCCAATCCCCCCCCCACCCCATCCCGATTCGACATCAAAGGGTAACGTAGAAGTCATGACGTTTCTCTGCGTACTGTAGTTTGAGGTTTGGCTCCCTTGCTGGTAGAGGTTCGTATTCCTAGAAAAATTTGAGGGTGCTGGGGCAGGAATAGCTTAAAAACACAAATGCAAACAGCGAGTGTTACACTGTAAACTCCAACTAAAGTTCAAGCAAAGGAGTAAAACAACTTGGAAAGCAATCTGGTTTCGAGTGGGTGACTTTTTACCAGAATTTGACCAGAAAACGTACCACTTGATATGGGTTTCCGTTGTGTCAATGTAGAAGTAAGACTTTAACTTCCGATATACTGCGGTGCCGAGAACTATTTTCTACTACGCAGCAGTCCCGGATTCGTGTCCTTTGGTGGAATAGGCTCTCGTATGCTTCGATTTTTCATTATATTTTAAGATTTCAGAGCGCGAGTATCCCAGTCCCGTCTACGGAAAGTAGGTGTACATTATAGCGAAAATATCGAAAGATAAAGCAAAGTTCTACACGAGTTATAAATGCGAACAAATTAGCTGTTACGAAAATAAATAGTCGAAATTTTGTGTTAGCAGTTAACGTAACTTCTTGTTTTAAAGATTGTTTGTTTTTTGGTTTTACGGCTCAAAGACTACAGTGGTCATGCTGCGCCGGGACCTACTGTTTTCCGAGGAATCCGAACCTCTTAAGGCCTGGGGAACCAAACCCCGGACTACAGTGAGCAGTGCGATCTTTATGAGATCTCTGAGTAAGCGTTCTTTTTGCACTGCTGGGAGTCGAACCCGGATTAGCCGCGCAATAGGAGAACGCGTTACCACACTGCGCCACCGCAGGGCTTCTTGTTTCAAAGAATATGTAAGTATGATCTGATTATATCGATACTGATTAAGGTGCAATATTTTATACAATTTTCAAAAGGTTTTGAGAAACTTACACAGTTTAAATGGAATATTTCCGGCCTAATGTTCACCACAAAAAATTCTTTACGCTTCTGATAAATTGTTTTCCCTTTATGTAAATCTTAAAGGACTATTCTACCGTTTCGAGTGCGCTTAAAACTAAATTAACATTTACATTTCTAATTTCTCATTGATATGCAAATTACCGTGTACTTCATATGTGAAATCACTATTAAAATGGAGGCATTTAAAACAACATTAAACCATTGCTTTTATGAATAATTGAGCGAGATACGAGTGAGTAAAATTAAGGTAAATATATTTAAAATTGGAAACTTTTAAATTAGGCGTTTAATGAGACTGGATAATAAATTCGTTTTTATAATATCCTTTGTAGTTTAGGCAATACTCAGAAATTTTTATTTCATGCAGGTAAATTTCTTGCTTAAAATATGTATGCAAACTAAATTTAACGTTAATGGTTATTTAAGAATTAACCAATTTCATTCTCATCATTCCTATTATTCCCATGATATATTTTATGTAAAAATACTTGCTACTTTCTCCTACGCAAGGGAAACGTATAATATTTTTTAATAGCTACACTAAATTTGATCCCAAGTATATCACATATAACATGGTTTAAACCTGTTTTAACGAGAGGGAATAAAACGTGTTTTGTTGTAATATATATGGAGTGTCTCAGCACCAGGCTTACAAACTTCAAGGGGTCATGATACTCATCAAGTTGAACGATAATTGTCATAGAACCTATGGTCGCAAACCACCTACAGAGCCATTTCTAAAACCGTCCAGCATGCACAAATATTTACAACCAGTGCATGAGAAGCGCAATATGAGTTGTCCTAATCATCTATGCACTTGATCAGATGACCTGAGTAGTATCTGGCGCTCTTCACGCACTATTTGTAAATATTTGTGAATGCTGGACGGTTTTAGAACTGGCGCTGTGGGTGGTTTGCGACCTTAGGTTCTATGACAAATATCGTTCACCTTGATGAATACTATGACCCCTTGAAGTTTGTAACCCTGGTGCTGAGACACCCTGTATAAGACATAATCTTTATTACGAGAGGAAATCTCTTTCATACCGAACAATCTATCAGAAAATTAACAGAAGACTTATTAATTTACTGGAAATTTTCCAGCAAATTTTCCCTTTAATTTGTGTAAAATTTTTTAAGAGGACCAATTTTCCGGTGAGTGACAATCCCCTCTCATCGGTGGAAGTGTTGGTTATAAATGACACCCAATTAAAATTTTTGTGATTATCGGCTTTCAACGTCTGACATCCGATAATACTAATTCCGAAGATAGCGACACTGGGATGCAGTGGAGTAAGAAAAGTTCTCAGAAAGCTCAAGCCCTATTGAATGTCAAGACACATTATTTTCGCTGATGTCGTATCTCATGGTCTTTATTGAAATTACATGAGCCCCATTATTTTTGAATCGCCACGCCAGTGCTGAAACATGAGCTGCAAACAATCTCTAATCGGATAACAACTGCAATGAGGACTGATCAACCCATTACCAATTTATTGCGTAAGGCCAACCGTGCGTGCAGGCAAACTGAAAAAAAGAAAAGCATTTTGGAAACAATATAGTACGTTGGCGGTATTTTCCGCGCCAAGAGTGATGGGTATAGATCGTTCGCGGAACGTTGTCTACCACCCCCCTTTAGAATTCAGTAACAGGCAGGTTGTTTTATTGCAGTAGAGGTAACGCCGCCTTTCGTAACTGGTTCTTTACGCGCGAAAAAACAGTTAGTTTTTAGCGAATCTAGTTGACAAATTTTTGCGAACGAACTATAACATAAATACGAAGTAAGAGAAAATAGTATTAGAGAGCTAAAAGAAAGAAAGCAACTTTTTTTAAATAATGGTTAAAAAATATGTAAAATTTTGATATGTAAATAGATGATATTTAAACATTTGACATGTAAACATTTGATGTTTAAACATTCGATATTTATATATTTGGTATTTAAATATTTGACATTTAAATATTTGATATTTAAATATTTGACATTTAAATATTTGATATATAATATTTAAATATTTGATATTTAATATTTAAATATTTGATATTTAATATTTAAATATTTGACATTAAATATTTGATATTTAATATTTAAATATTTGATATTTAATATTTAAATATTTGACATTTAATATTTGACATTTAAATATTTGACATTTATATTTGTATTTATATTTGATTTAATATTTAAATGTTGATTTTAAATGTTGATATTATATTTAAATATTTGATATTTAATATTTAAATATTTGATATTTAATATTTAAATATTTGATATTTAATATTTAAATATTTGATATTTAATATTTAAATATTTATATATTTGGTATTTAAATATTTGACATTTAAATATTTGATATTTAAATATTTGATATTTAAATATTTGATATTTAAATATTTGATATATAATTCAGTAAACTTCCTCTCATTATCGTTGTTCCAAATAACGAACGTTTCTTAGTAATAGTTTGAGGTCATGTCATTTGTTTCTTAGAATTAATGAATGACATTAATCTCTTTCAACATAAACATAACGCCGTTCTAATTATCAATTTTTTCCGTCTAACGATGATACTTTGCCGTCTGGAGAAATGCGGCATAGAGTTAATAGACTTCCGATTAACGACTCTGTTTCAGGCGTCTAGTCCATATCTTCCTGTTTCAGAATTAAATTGCCTCAATGAAGTTTCCTTTGTATATAAAGATAAGGAAGCCGGCAATGTGTTTTGTTTAAGTTTAGTTTCATTGTTTGAAAAATCTTTGCCAAGAGAAAAAGTCTCACGCTGCGAGATAAAGTAAAACTCATTAAAGATTTGGGAAATGATTATGAGTAAAGTAAGCTAGAATTGGCTAAATTATTTTAACTGCCCGCGTCTACTCTTAACGGCATTTTAGGAAATTCCGAGCAACATATAAGTAATCTGGCGCAGGCAAGTGGGGCACATTCCCCCAGTTTTTTTAAAACAGAGGCAAAATCGTATTTTTTCGCCTAAATTTTGGATTTTTAGTTTCCCCTAGTTTAGGCTGTATTTAATCATCCAACTACTCTTTTTCTGAGCAGATATTAGAGGCTGTACAAAAATATAAATCGTAATCGAATAAATGTCCAAAAATTCATTTCTATATCTAGCAACAAAATTTAAAATTATAAATTTGAAAGCTTCTTACATTTCGTTATCAAAGTTCAAAGAAGAATATTGGCTTAGTTTAAAAAGTGCATATGGAGAAATTGAAAAATGTAATTAAAATAAAAATAATAGCAAAGTATTTCTAAACTGGTCAATATATTTATCAAACGAATCGATAATCCTAATCGAGCAAGTTCTGTAGAAAATTAACCACAATTGCGGTCAGCCTCTATTCAACATACCACTCCTACTAACATCACTTTGTGTTAAATCACCTTTTTACTCCGTTCCTCCAAATTCATTAATATATGAATTTATTTCATACGTAATGGATGATATTAATTTTCTCTGCTTTTTCAGATTATTCTAATTTCGTTTATGCTTGAGTTTTATCCCCTGTCGATGTATGTCAGTATACATAAGCGAATATGTCTTGAGGTATGATTCCCAACGTTTTAAAAGTTTGAGGGTTCTTGGAAAATTGTGGTTCCACTGATCACCGTGTCACAGTGATAACGCATCTTACTATCGCCTCATCAATCCGGGTTCGACTCTCAGTGATACCATAGTGCGTGCGCCATTTTGCTCTCCACCCTAGTCTGTGGTTTAGTTCCCATGGTGACGGAGTTTTAGAGTCCCTGAAAAACTGTGAATATCAGAATTTGATCTTGCGACATAAAATCACAAAAATGTTGCACAGATTCCAGAAGCACTTGGAATTAAAAACAAATATCGATTATAAGTGATGATTAACATATATTTAAAATGAAACACCATTAAAATTGACGGGGCTTGTCATTGATAATAATTATACTTGCTCATATTGAAGATATATATAGGTTATAGTTAAATCGAATTAGGTAATACAATAACATGAATAACTGAACTGAGTAAATAAAAGGGACTACATGCCTTGTAAAATGTTCATTGATCGTATTTTGTGAAGTACAATTTTCACCAATAAAGTTCAAAATTGTGTCTAACGTAGTCACCACGGCGAAGCTTTTTCATTGAAGTTGAGATTCGGTGTCATTCATTTTATAAAAATTTGCCATTGAAAATACTGATGATCCTGTATCTGTATGCAGTGTCGTATTTCCCAATAGGCTATACTAGGCTATAGACGACTAAGGCCGCAAATTTTTGTGTGTTGAGTCTGATAAAATAAAATATCAATTCCATACGATAATATAATCAGATGTTTGTCGTGAAGACTAGACGTCATGTTTTCCATTTAAATACCAGTGTTCAATAGACTTTTATTTTTTGCTAAAATTAAAATTCATTTCAATAAAATTGAATTTGATTTATTATATACCAAAAAGAAATAATACTTCAATATAAGTTAATATTGTTTATATTTCGACTTACGATTTTGTTTTTCAACACGTTTATTGCCAATATAAAAGTTTTTGACGTATATTGAATGTAACAATTTTCATGCTCCTACCGCTGATTGATAGAGGCGGAAGGGCAGAAAGGGGCGGCAAAATGGTAAAACCGCCCATGTCTGTATGCGGGCATATGATAAATTGTAACGAAGGCTTCAGTGTATGTGCAGTGTGTTCTATAAATATTTCAACATTTGGGAGGCAGTAAGTGAAATCTTCGTAATGCCAAAGACATTTACAGTTTTCAAATAAAACTTCATTAGGAAAATATGTTGAAAGTAAAAATTTTATAGAGTCTCTTATTCCGATCTGAATTAAATTTTAGCCAGTTGCAGGAAACAACATATTATCTTATCACCTGAAAGTACCACAAACATTGATTTTTTCATCAAAGATATATTAAATAATATTATCACGCGTGTTATTATTATTGCGTATGTGGAAGGAAAATTTTTCATGTTCTGCAGCTAAAGCAAAATGGTGGAATTTACACTTTATGATGTAATTTACACCATTTTATTTTGATTGTAAAACATGAAATAATGATATTTTGGGGTCATATATATATCTGGTTTATATATGGTAGAAAAATCCACGTTTTTGTCACACTTTAGGTTCTACATATCATATCTGTTGTTTCCGAAAATGGGTCAGAGGTTAATTCAGACCGAAAGTTAAGTTATAAAACTTCTACAGTTAATATGTCCGGATTGATGTTTCATTTTGAAAACA
>QLNU02015003.1:55672325-55686817 GCA_006491805.2 Dysdera silvatica
GAAACAAAAATACAAGTTGACAACTTTGACCTAAAAACTGCTGATTCATATATTTACCTTGGCCAGCTGATTTCAATGGATGGCAACATTATGAAAGAACTCAACAGACGTATTAAACTTGGCTGGAGTGCATTTGGAAGAAACAGTTTTATCCTGAAGGGGAAATTGCCTTTATGTCTAAAAAGAAAAGTCTTCAACCAGTGTGTATTGCCAGTCCTCTCTTATGGATCAGAGACATGGAGTCTAACAGTTGGAGCAATACGAAAGTTACAGACAACGCAAAGGAGCATGGAGAGGTGCATGCTTGGAATAACTAGGAGAGATCGAAAAAGAAACACTTGGGTGAGAGAGCAAACTAGAGTAGAGGACATCATTGTTAAAGTAAAAGGACTGAAATGGCGATGGTCTTGGCATATTGCAAGAACTGATCAACGATGGACAACGCAAAATCTCAACTGGATTCCAAGAGACCACCGAAGACCTAGAAAACGTCCTCAAACTAGATGGGTGGATGAAATAAGAAAAGAGGTTGGGGTGACGTGGAAACGAATGGCCCAGGATAGACTTGTGTGGAAAGCATTTGGAGAGACCTTCATCCAGCAGTGGATAGATAATGGTTGAATATGATGATGATGATATATATATATAAATAAATAAATAAATAAATGAACGATTCTTTTCCAGATGCATATTGCAAATTTTTCTTGGAATTTATTCAAAAGTTTGAAATCCAGATATCTGAAAATTTTATTCTATAAGTGACTTTCTAAATTATTATTTTCATTGTATTTAAATGTATGAAAATTTATGTTAATTATGCAACTTTGCTAACTATTTTTCTACTCCATGTTAATAAATTGAAAAATAGTTACTTCAGTAAATTCGTGATTTTAAACTTTCGGAGTTTTGACTGAGTATCTTTGCATAACAGTAATTTATTTATTTTCCCATAATTTTGCAAAGCTTAGTATGGACGAATTATTACATAAATGAACCACGTTCGTCAGAGAGATCATTCTATTGAATACTTCTGAGTTTGTGATTCCGATATTTAAATATGCGAAGTTTTAACGTACCAAGTACACGAGTAAAATCTAGATTAGCATTTACATGCAACAACACATATTAACCGAAGTATTCCCAAAGGAAGGCACAAACTAATCAATCACTCCCTCAATTTTCTTGAAGCAATCACTTTTCGAATTCTGAAGGAGTTTCCATTTACAGAAAATAAATAACTTTTAGAATAACCTTGGAAAGATAGTTTTCTCTTCTTTAAATTACGGAGTTGTTTATTTACCCATGCGCATCTCCATATGTCATTATTATCTTTGGCAAATTTATCCTTCTGGAGCAACATATGACAACATAGGCATTTTTATATATTCTTAGCTCGGTTGCGATTAACTCTATGCGGGTAGAAACTCATGAAAATTACATATACAGCTGAACAGCCTTATTTACATAGTGGATGTAGAGGATAAGGGAAATAATCTTGTGTAAATTGAAAGCTCAAATATCTTTTAAAGTAATTTTACTTTCATAGAGATAACCATTAAAATTTAAAAAGTAATCAAAATATTTATGTTGACCACCATTCCCCCAATATATATTAATTGGTTTTTAATAATCATACCATATACTTTTCTGTGTCGTGTTGTGTGTTATCTAACCATATTCATTGAAGGTTTATATCCATCTTCCTAGAGTTAAAGAACACGAAATTCCGTATCAACTCAAAATATTGATTTTGATTAATGTGTCAAAGTTCTGGAAAATACCTATATTCTCCTTGCGACATAAAAATACATCATTACGTTAATAATACCTATATATATATATATATATATACCTATTTATATTTCTTAAATAACAATTAAATCGATAATAACTATATAATAATAGATTTCATCCATGCATTAACTTTTGTATACAGGAGGTTTGCATCATTGGAACTTTGGGAGCAGTTCTATAGAAAAAAATATTACATCAATTTCTTTTATGAAATTTATAGTAAAATACCATTGCATTCATGTAAGAAGAGCCGAAGTGTTCTCAATCGTTATTATGTGGATTTGTAGTGCTATCTGCAATGGGGAATATTTCAGCGTAATTAAATTTATATGCAGTGAAAAGTTTAAAGTTAGATTAGTCTCTTACAAAATAATTAGACTGATATCTAGCAGTAAATATTCCTGAGAAAAGTCATTTTTAACTAAACAAAAAGGATATCTAAAGGGATATACACTCAGGCATTATTCAAGATTATCCATTGGACATGAGGTCGTAAAATAGAAACTGTTGATATAAGCATAACAAATCAATTTCAAGTTCCTAAAAACAATACTAATTAAAGCATACCATGCGAGAAATCCCTTAACCCTGGCAAAGCAAAAATAAACTTTTTACATGTTACCAAAATATAATACGCTAAGTTCCGCAACAATTCCGAATTACATTTTAAATGATTTAAAACTTCTACAAGCCACACATTTTATGAAAACAAATGGTTCGGCCAGTCATCCATCTTTGCTTAGTAGTCTAACACGATTTTTGTCAGCGAAGACTAACGGGCAGGAGTTTTTCTGCTTTCAATTCTCAAGTGAACTTTGGAGATTTTGAAATTTGGAGGAGGTGACATCCAGAGCCTTGTCACGGTTTTTTTAACCACCTGCAAATGACGCGAGTGTCAGAAATTCACTAATGAATTATGTGCAACGATCAAAATACTGTGCTTGTTCTTCTTTGATGTTGAAATTTACCGAAGACTTAATCTTATTTGTGAATGATCTCACAGTATCTTTATGTCAAAGCTTTAATGTTTGTTTTAATATTGGACAAATTAATTAAATATCTTAAGATGTATTCTTTCCCCTTGTCACTTTCTTAACTGACGAATCAGTTACATATGAATATATCAGTTTTCAATGAGGGAGAATTGCTGAAAGATCCCTTGCCATTCGATTAGTCTTCTCTGTTAACTTGTTGTCGGTGCTTTTATGGCGCAAGGATTGCAACAATTACAATGCGCTTGATCCTCAATATTCCAACGGATCAGGACCTTTCCAATCGTATAGAATTAACTCAATCTATAGAATCAACTCTATAGAATTAACTCAATCTATAGAATCAACTCAATCTATAGAATCAGCTCAACAGGGAATAGTAAGCCGATGAGTGTTCTTTTTTGCAGCGTCGTTTAAAGTTGGACACGTGTTAAAATCACGATATGTGAGCGCGTCTCCATAGTTCTAACTTCATAATAATTCGAAGGAACACATTAACCAAATCACATACCTCCCCAAAATTGTAAAACTGGCAAATCTCGTTTTTTCTTTATAGAAACTGAATTAATTATTGTTATTTGTGTATGCAAACGAAGTTCTTAAATTAGAAATTGTTTTTCATTCATGGTTTGTTAAAGTAAGTATTTTTTAGAAAAAGCCCGCAGGATTTAAAAATTTGTAATGAGGAAGACTTGTTAGGCTAATAAAGCTATTGTAAACACAACACACAAAAACAATTGGCAAACATTTTTCGAGGAGATTGTAACGGTAGTTATTAAAGTAAGAGGCTGCGTTTTTTTTACGGTCTTCGTTACGTTTTTCTTTTCTTTTTTTTTATGTTCTTTTGCAATCGTAACTGATTTTAGGGGATTAGAGTTTTGAGTTTTTAGGACAAATTAACTTTATAACAGGAATTGCAGAATGTGTAATGTGTATTGAATAACGTATATCGATCGTTTTCATCGTATGGCTGCAAATTTGAATGTACATTGCTTCGGGAATTTCTTGGCCAAATCCAATGCCGGATTTAGAATGCAAGTTGCTCTGGGTACAACGACTTCTTGCGTCCCTTCCATTGGGGTCACTAGGGCGCTAACTCCCCTACAAATAAGTTAGCGCCCCTAGATTTCGAAGCAAATCCATGCCTCCCGCCATGTTATTGGAAACAAATTAAATTCTGTTGTTCCGCACCCTCAAATACGACGAAAAATCACGGAGGATAAGGAAGGGGTGACATTTAAGATGACCTTATGTGCATCATCATAAGATGTAATAATGATATTTTTATAAATAAATTTAGTTTATTTGACGACGAAATTCTTTCTTTCTGTTCGGTATTAATGGGGGCAGAGCCGTTAGACTAACTGTTGTTTTCAATATTTTAAATGAAGATAAAAGGTGTGACGGGGCGCTTCCTTGGGGAGTGCTGGTCGACGCAATTTTGTCGTAGATTGTAATTAAAAGAAAACGAAATTAGCCGTTTTACGTCCCTAAAAAGTTGTCTCTCTATCCGCTTGCCCAGCGTGCTCATTTATAAATACGGACCTGCCTTAGCATTGCACGAGCGGTCCCTACTAGCAGAGGCGTCATTAGCGGGGGGACAGAGAGGCCCGTCCTCCCAATGTTGGTGTTAGGGTTCCATATCTCCATTCAATTTCAACCAAAATGCCTTCTACTGGCACATGGTCCCCCCCCTCTCCAATAATTTTATTCCGTCGGCGCCAATGTCTACTAGCATCTGTTTATGAGCCCCTGATCAAACTATGGCCCCTAGGCTTTAACAGTTTTTGCTTTATTATGGTAACTACACCTTTGCGATCCCTAATCCCTCCTCCGCTGTACTATATATATATATATACATATATTTCATAATTATATGTTAAAACTGGTTTTATTCTGTATATACATGCACACATTAGTGGCGACTGGTGAATTATTCAAATAGGGGTTCACCCGTGGAGCAGCTAGTGCCTTGGTTCTCGGGCAAATTAAGATTCTGGCGTATCTCTGGCACGGACCGGCTTCCCCAACGTTTTCTCCCTACCAATATTCCATGGCATGGCGTTCAGGTCATGCTCTCCCACCTACACCCTCTAGTTGCGGCCCTGGGTTTACAATACATAAATTACGAGAAGAAATTTTCACAGGTCAAGGAATCGGACAGATTAAAATTTATAGTGTTTTCTTGGCATAAGATTGAAAAAACTTGCAATGAAACTAAAAAATACATTGTCAAGATATTGCGAATATCAACCTTTCGAAACAAATATAACCCTAATATGGAGCATAAATATGACTGCGAATATTCATGGTTTTCTTTTAGTAAGATGTGACAAATCAGTTACACGTAACTAATTCAACTGGAATCACCACTTTGTTTTGCAAACAGGAGAGAGTAAAAACAAAACAGCCTGTTAGTTAATTCACATCCACAAATCTATTGGTTTTTCTCATACTATTCGGGTTTGAATTGCCTTTTGAAATCCATAGTTTTTTATTTTGCCACCTGAATAAGGTCAAGTCTTGTGTTAGCCTATGCAATTTTATTTCTACTTTTCTTTTCCGCAGTAACGCTGAAAAATGTAATTGTTTCAGCTCCGAAACACCTATTTTGTTAAATGCAATCTTAACTATTAACACGTTTGTACAAACAATAATAAAACTAACCATAATAATTAAAAAAAATGGACTTGCCAAATATACCAAGTTGCAAACAACGTTCAGGAGACATCGAAAGTAGTTCAGACTTTTTAACGAACCCAATAGGCATCTTCCGAAATCCGAAGAACGATGGATGTCTCTTATTAGACAAGGAAAATGTATGACCAAATATGTGAGAAACAAGTCTGCAAATCTTGGGCAGAACTGGCCGTAGTCCTCATCAGGGGCAAACTGGCCATACGGGCGATTAGGCGATCTCCTGAAAGGCCGCCTTAAATTATCATAAAGAGTCCCGGTCCAGTTTAACATAGTAAGCCTGTAAGATTTGACATAAAGAGGGCCGAACCGACATGATTTAAAGAGTTCCAGTTTGGTTTGATATATACATAATATTTACAGTTTGCATAGAAGGGGGCTGCTGGGCATAGGCGTAGAGTTTTCAAAATTATTGGGGGGAGGGTGAAGCACAATTACGGATGTTTATACATTACAATATATGTAAAATTGAAAATTATTGGCGAGCCCGGGCCTTGCGGATCCATATAACTCTATGCCTATGGTACTGGGTAATAACCATGTCCGGATCCCATCACCTGGATCCACGCATGGCCCAAGTCCTCTCCATGTTTCAGGGGCCGGAAACATTCATTGTAACACAATATTGCAAGAAGGTCCGTCAGCGTTTCTTAGCTGGAAGTCTTTTTTATATAACTGCAACATACATACGGAAACAAAGATGAAGTTTCTTATTCTAAAGTCATGCCAGGAAAGTGTTAAAAAAACACATTGATCTCAAATAGCCATGAGTTCACATTTCATGCAAACAAAAAATGAAAGTATTTTGATTTTTCTCGAATGTTCACATTTTGAGTTGACCGGAGTGGGGGGAGGGATTATCCAACCATCAGGATTCATACATCATGTGAACATTACTAATTTGATAGTAGTGGGTCTGCCATTCTTATTTAAAAACATACATTCTCTGCTATTTCCTCTCATGTCCCAAGGCGATTATTATCCATGCTGGGGAAAATATCACTGACATTTTGAGGCTGGAGGCTGATGACATTCTGTATACAATTGGAAGAAGAAGGCGAAAGTTTTACGGCCATTCGTGAGAAACGAAGTGCAGTCGGGAAACTACAAAAGAAGGGGGGATCGAACACTTTCCGGCAGGTTCGAAAGCAAGAGAAATAAATATGTGTGGCTGTACCATAGGCGCAGGTAGAAAGTTCATAAGGGGGTTATAGGCTTAATGGGAGGGGTTACAGAGCTACAACTCATATATTCCTATATTAAATATACAAAATTTCATTACGATGGGAGGTTATAAACACTAAAACCGCCCCTGGCTACGTCTATTTGTGTACTACCTAATCAGCGGGTCAGTCAGTGACCATCGGTCAAGACCTTATTCTTGAGCAGCGAGTGACACTTTTTGCGTTTGGATATTTCATATGTTGTACTTCATATGGTAAATACAAAATTCCAGTCGGCATGTAGCATTTAGAGCTAATAAAGACGACGTCGTGGGAAAAGAATATCCTGATACCTTTCGGCATAACGGTAAGAAATACTATTTATATTGTTACTACTATTCTTTATTGCATACAGTATGGAGACCTTTACGGACCATGGTCCTTTTACTCGCAGGCAGGGCTGCGGGCCTAGAATTCCATTTTAAATAAGGTCTGGAATCAGTGCCGTATTTCCCAATAGGCTATAGACTTGGGCTTCAAAATTTTGTGTATTGAGTCTGATATAACAAAATCAATATCATATGATGATATAATCAGATGTTTTGCCGAGAAGAAAGACATCATGCTTTCCATTTAAATACCAGTGTTCGATATATTTTTTTTTTTTTCTAAAATTAAAATTTATTTCAATAAAATTGCATTTGATTTGATATAATATACAGAAATCATACTTCTATATAAATTAGTAGGGTTTCGTGTTTATATGTTTCAGTTTATGAGTTTGTTTTTCAATATATTTATTGTCAATGCAAAAGTCTTTGGCGTATATTGAATGCAACAGTTTTTATGTTCTTACCACGGATTCGGGAGTATGAAGGGGTGTCCAAAAGTAGCCTAGGGGCGGCAAAATGGTAAATCCGCCCATGGCTGGGATAGGCAAATTCTCTGGAAGTTAATTGGTATATTCATTCAACGGGCGATAATCGACCGAAATATTTTTAAAAGTTATAAAAATATTTCGTTATATTAAACTGAATTTTAAGTTTTTTTTTATTTAAGATTCTTTTCAAAACAGGAGTATTACCGGGGCCCAATTAAATGGTTGGAATTATATTAATTTAGCATAATTATTAATTAAATGTTATGGTCCAAAGTAATAACTTTTTATTGACTGATAAACTGGAATAAAGAATGCAAAATAATTTTCATCCTTATGTAAAACCTAAAAAAACAAAAAATGTGTACCACATAAATAAAAGAGCAGTAGAGCCCACATAAAAGCGTTTTAAAAATTTTTGCAAATTAAACAAATGACACCCCTTTTTTTTACATATTTGAAGCATATTAAAATTTACAACTTTATTGCAAATATGCGGTTTTCAAATTTTCTAAAGTAAAAATATGAATTCATAAAAGTCTAGAAGGCCAAGGTATTGAATTTTACAGTTCATAATAATATAGCTTTAATTTGAAATATTTTATAAAAGTCCATAGCTCAGAGACGAGTTCTCATGAATATCATCATCATCATCATATTCAACCATTATCTATCCACTGCTGGATGAAGGTCTCTCCAAATGCTTTCCACACAAGTCTATCCTGAGCAATTCGCTTCCACGTCACCCCAACCTGTTTTCTTATTTCATCCACCCATCTAGTTTGAGGACGTTTTCTAGGTCTTCGGTGGTCTCTTGGAATCCAGTTGAGAATTTGCGTTGTCCATCGTTGATCAGTTCTTCTTGCAATATGCCCAGCCCATCGCCATTTCAGCCCTTTTACTTTAACAATGATGTCCTCTACTCTAGTTTGCTCTCTCACCCAAGTGTTTCTTTTTCGATCTCTCCTAGTTATTCCAAGCATGCACCTCTCCATGCTCCTTTGCGTTGTCTGTAACTTTCGTATTGCTCCAACTGTTAGACTCCATGTCTCTGATCCATAAGAGAGGACTGGCAATACACACTGGTTGAAGACCTTTCTTTTTAGACACAAAGGCAATTTCCCCTTCAGGATAAAACTGTTTCTTCCAAATGCACTCCAGCCAAGTTTAATACGTCTGTTGAGTTCTTTCATAATGTTGCCATCCATTGAAATCAGCTGGCCAAGGTAAATATATGAATCAGCAATTTCTAGCTCAGTGTTGTCAACTTGTATTTTTGTTTCCTCTACAAAATTATTGAACATGATCTTAGTTTTTTGTAGGTTCATCTTGAGTCCAACTTCTTCACTTCTAGTTGAGAGCTCTTGTACCATGTCTTGGAGTTCTAATGGGTCCGTTGAAAAAATAACAATGTCATCAGCAAACCGCAGATGATTTAAATATTCACCATTTATTTTTATTCCCTTGTTATTCCAATTTATCAGCTGAAAAATCATCTGTAAAGCAGAAGTAAAAAGTTTTGGAGAAATGGTATCTCCCTGCCTCACCCCTTTGCCAAGTTTGATAGTTTTGGTATCTTTATGTAACCGAAATTTTGCACTTGCATTTTTATACACACGTTTCACCATGTCAATGTACACATTCTCATTGTCTGTTGATCTTAAAGAGTTGATGACTGCTGATGTTTTTATAGAGTCAAAGGCCTTCTCATACTCAATAAATGCAACACACAATGGAAGTTCATATTCACGTGTTCTTTCAATTAATTCTCTTAATACTTGAATATGGTCCACTGTACTGAATCCACTTCGAAATCCAGCTTGTTCTCTTGGTTGAGCTGCATCTAATTTTTTCTGCAGGCGATGTGTTAGCACTTTTGTGAAGATTTTATAAATAGCAGGTAACAAGCTAATTGGTCGGTAAGTTTACAAATCCTCTTCATTCCCTTTTTTATGTAAACGAATTACTGTTGCAGAATCCCATTGGTTTGGTATGTTACCACTGTTAAGACATTTGGTAAAGAATTTTGCAAGCATGTCTTCTACATATTCTCCAGCTTCTTTTAGGATATCTAATGTAATACCATCATCACCAGGGGATCTTCCTTTCTTCATACTTTTTATTGCAAATGCTACTTCTTCTTTTAAGATTTTAGGAGCTGTTCCTTCGACTATCTCAGAGTCTTCGTTTAATCCACTGTTACTTTCATATAGCTTTCTGTAGAATTCTTCAACTCTTCTAAGTATTTCTTCCCTATTTCTTGTTACGGTGCCATCCTCTGTTTCGTCTTCTCAGATAATTTGCTATTGTGCTTTTTACAGGTTACACCACCAATTTCCCCAGCAGTTTCAACTATTGTCTTAACAATGTTTTCATTTGCTTCTGAGATATCACTTTCATCAATAAGTCCTTCCAGTGCAGAAAAGCGATTTTTTAATTCCAACTTGAATGCCTCGGTATTTTCTTTTAATTTCTTTAAATCCACCCTCTTACTTACTTGTTTCCTAATGAGCTTCTGTCGTTCTAATTTAGTATTTAAGTGCACTTTACATCTCACCATTCGATGATCACTTCCAGTATTAAATCTGTTCAGTACACTGCAATCTTCAATAATTGATTTCTTGTTTGCCAGGATATAGTCAATTTCACTAGTTCCCCCATTTGGGTGTTTCCATGTCCATTTTCTTTGCGGTTTCTTCTTAAAAAATGAATTCATGATGCTAAGGTTTTCAGCTTCTGCAAATTCGATGAGTTGATCGCCACGTTCATTCCTTTCCCCATATCCGTATTTACCAACCGATGTTGTTTCCCTTTGGTGTGTAACTCTTTGATTTCTTCATAAAATTCTTCAACCTCTTCGTCGGTATGGCTTGATGTTGGTGCATATACCTGTACTATTTGAAGTTGGTATCGCTGGGTTAGTTGAACAACGAGCCTCGCTGCTCGATCTGATGTACTTTCAACTTCCAGAAGACAGTCTTTAATTCTTTTGTTGATTAAGAAGCCAACACCACTTGTTCTTCCAGTTTCCGTTCCTCTATAATAAAACAAATGTCCACTTTTAAGTTCCACCAACTCTTCACCTTTTCTTCTAACTTCACTGAGTCCTACAATGTCCCATTTGATCTTGTCTAGTTCCTCTTCCAATTCCTGAAGTTTTGCTTCAGAAGCAAGGGATCGTCCATTATACGTTGCCAAGGTCAATAACAAACGGCAGCCTGGGCCATTCCAGTGATTCTTAGCACCCCCTGCTTTCATGCCACACTGACCGCTGCCTTGATCAGGAGCACTCCAGCACCTGGAGACTAGGGGCCATGGTTTCTGGTGTGTCAACATAATGGAGGAATTAGCCATAATTTCACCACGCTGGCTAGACGGGTTGGTGAATTAGCCCTCCCCTTCCGCCTTTCTATCCGTGCAGCAAATATTAATTTGCCACATAAATAGAAAGCTCAGCCTGCACCACTTGAAGGCGGGGTAGGACACTAGGTTACTGGCCTGGCCGGTTCCACACATCGTCACATACGTTCAGCGTGTGGGTCTCCTTCCAGTTAGATACCAGCAACCCTTTTGCACGAATATACAGTGATGGAAAATGTTTAAGGACACGAAAAATCACGAGATACATCAAATGAATTATATGTAAATTAATAAATAAAGTAACGTATATAAAAACTCAAAGTGCATAATTTTAATGCTGAATAACTAAAAAGATAACAAATACATTGTTGTTATATATATTTTAGTTAATATGGCCTGGCAAAAAATATAAGGACAACCAGGATTTTGACCGTAAAACCCCACTAAAAAGTTTAAAATTTACCCCGTTTCTCTATGTTTTAATCATTCGTGAAGTCATAGAAACACATAGTTCATTTAGCACAGTGTTCGTGATTTTCCTCCAGGCAAGTTTGATTCCTCTAATTAATTCATCTTGCCTATCGCACTGTTTCCCATTTTGGCATACCTCATGAACCAATATACACCGCAAGTTTTTCATGGGGTTTAAATCGGTGCTCCTTGCTGACCAGTCAAACCATTTTACGTCATTTACTTCAAACCATGATTTTGTTGAAACAGATATATGGATCGAGGTATTATCTTGTTGTAAAATATAGTCTCCAGAGGTAATGAGCGGTGCCGCAGGCAATGAATTTTGGGCCAGCATATTCTAATAAGTATCGGAATTCGTTCTTCGCCCCAAAATGCAATTGGGGTAACCTATACCACGCAGTGTGATGTCTAGGCCTGCTTGGGTTGGGGGGTAAAACACCCCAAAAAGTCAATTTTACCACCTAAAGGTAGTGGATTAAATTAAATTTTAATATTTTTTTAAGTTTAATTCTAAATAATTCTTGTTTCCAGCGTCACCACTATCAGTTATTTTTTGTTTTTAGCTCCAAACCAAGCTTGTTTAACATCACTGTTTTATGCAGCGAAAAACGTGGGTACGCTGGCCACTTAGCCTCTATCAGTTTATTTTGGGAAGTTTAAAAAAGCAGTAATCGTAACCTGGTTATCGAATAAATAAACATCATATTTCGTTGAGCTACGAACTTCTAGTTTGTTTTTACTCTATCCCTGTACATCCTGTAGACTTTTGCTGAGTCTAGTTTTATTTTTTCTTTAACATTTGTGTCGTTTAGTTTTTATTGCTTTGTGGTCCTAAATATGGTGTTAAATTATATCTGGTGGCAGTGAAGTATCAGTAAATTACGTGTTGTGAAATTTCAGATTTGTAATTATCGTGATTTTTATGATGCGTTTGAAGATTTAAATTGTAAATGCAATCGTAAAGATACAATGGCTTTATTTCGATATACATTTATAACTTAAAGTTCTGATAACCTTTGGTTCAGTACGAGTACTACAAGCACAAGGTCCGAACTAATATAGTAGGATACGTCAGAAATCGCTGACCCAATTCAATTGTTTGGAGTTGAAAAAGAGGAACTAACGAAGGAATAGCCAATGCATTTTAGATACTTATAAGCCATGAAGAAGGACAGTAAACTAGGCGCTAGTATGGTGCTCCAAAATTCAGCAGCATACCATGAAAATGCTGTATGTAGTTGAGAATGCACCATATCCAAACTTTGTTCTTGTTGCAAGGAATGTACTGACATGCCCTTTATCTACTGCTACTGTGGAGTAAGTTTTTTCACTTCTTGCTCGAATATGCATCTGTCTTCGCCAACAGTTAGGTGTAGATAACCTTTGTCACTCTATGCGTGTCCCTGTGGAAGGATCGGAAACTCTCAATGATCAAATAGTGTCCGAAATGGGTGACTAAAGGAACCCCATCGCGGAATTCGCATTCCAGGACGACGAACTTTAAAAGAAGGCAAAAATACTATTCTGGCTCCCCCCTCAGTTTTGAAATCTCCCAAAATGAGATTTCTAGATATCACACTGGACCTACACTGTTATGGAGCAAACATCGAATTGTTGCTTTGAAAATGTGGCTTTTTCATGACGAAGATCATGCCAGTAATAATGGAATCCGTCCAGCCCATACAAATTAAACTTCTTTTCATCTAAAAACACAAGAGTTGTCCACTTATTTCCAAAAGCAATATACGTTTTAACGAATTCAACTCTATTCTGCTTCTGTTTTTTTTCGTAAGAGGGGATTGGGCTTACATTTTTGAGTACTGTGTGTTTGGATTCCTCATTAACACGTTACGTACCGTTCAGCTTGAAAAAGATAATCCTAAATTACTTTTAATTTTGGATGGAGATTGCTTTTTATCACAGGCTTGCCTAAATGTGGCTCTCTTCTGACGAGTAGTAATGGAAACTAGCCTACCTATGCGCTTTTTTTCCCGTAGTTTTTTGGATCATTTAAGAAATTATATACAACAATCTCCTCTTAGATCTATTGATTTTTCACGGAATTTCGGGTCTATTCTTTCCATATGCTTTGAAACCAAGGATTTGGCCTCGCTGAATCTCTGATAATTCTTTACTTTTTAGCATTTTAAAGAACATAGTTGCTGTGAAACTAATTACATAAAATGATTTGCAACGCTTAATACTACGATAAAAACAAGATAAAATATGCTAATTTCTGTTGCGACGTAAAAAATTCCGGCTGTTCTTATAATTTTTTTCAAGCTGCACAGCATCCGAAAATCATTGAGTGGTATATTGAAAGTAGTTTTAAGATTTTTAAAATAAATATTATCAAGAAATATTTAGTTCCACCTCATCGAAGTTCAATCTCATTGGCATAAAGTCATGTCCTCTGATCTTCCATATTTGGTGCTTTTTCTCTTGCCCTTAAAGTTTTTTCCAAAACTGTACCTAGATAATTCAAATAATTATATACTGTTCTGAATAAAAAATATAAAATAACTACTTATTGTGGAGATTTCATGTTGGACGTACGTTGCGTAATTAATTGATTAAATTAATTAATTAAATCGATTAATCAAATGAATTAATTAAATTAAATTAAATAATTATCACAGTTCTTGCATCAGGCCGCCGAAATGCAAAAACGCCCGGGCCGCTGTCAGCGGCCCAATCCGCCCCTGGTCCTCATTACAAACAGTGAGTACACCAAAAGAAATTAATATCTACGATGTAGATAATACCTTGAAAGCCATTAGTTCTGTCAATATTAAGATGATATTCATTCTCGAAGATGATATTCATATGGACAGGAATTGTCGGTGAATTTACATATTATGGTCCAGTGTATTGAGTACATCTAAAAATTAAACGATTATACTGTTCGTCCGTACCCTCTGTCAACAAATCTCACCAATTCACGAGCTCCTTTAGAATTTAGACATCCGCCAAAATATAGCCCATCAGATAAACTCGTGCTCTTCGATGTGGCATTGGAGAAGAATAACGAGCACAGTAGCTGAACAAAATTCACAGAAACTTGGCTGGATTCATGACTTCTTTTTCCCGTGCTCTGAACTGGCAGATATCGCGATGAAAAAATTCATTCGACTG
>QLNU02015003.1:55689034-55720868 GCA_006491805.2 Dysdera silvatica
GTTCTGTGTCATTCTGCAGTTTCTTTTTATTATATCTTTCTTTATCAATTAAACTATTATCCTAACTTGAATTAAAATTCTTGGAGAGTGAGAGAAATAAATAATATGTGTAAGCATTTTCACACGTTTTCATTCAAACATTTATTTATTAAGGTTAAAATAACTTGAGAAGAAAAATAGTATACCAGCATTTGTGACATAGTAAGCCAGCATGAAAATCTCATGAAAGCTATTCATTTGTTGATTCAATATTGCAAATTATATTTAACAAGATTTATCAGCAAACATGTTTATCCGATACTTTTTCTTATTCGTTAATTTCAAAATGTAGTGCCCCATAAAGAGACCTCTGGTATTTTTACTCTGTATTTTCCCTTTTCCCATATATGCTGTTTCTACCCAGAAATCATTTATTTAATTACAAACAATAAACGATTATTAACGAAAGTCTATTTATCGAAGTAGATTGCGTAATCTGAAAGTGATGGCTTCTGAGCATAAATATACCATTGAAATTGATTTAAAAGACATTGTTAATGGTTTCACAAATGTAAATATGCAATAATTACTATTTTCACTTTTTGTAAATTTCTCACACTGTAATGTTTTGTTTGCCGAATTGTATTTACTAAGTACATAGTAGGTGAGGGATAATGGAACATGAGTCAAATGGGGCAAAGGGCAAATTTCAATGAAAAATATTTTATTTTTCAAATACAACTTCACATATGGATGCAAACGTAAGCTGCTCTTTTAAACCCAAGAAGTCAGCCATTTGTAATTTATCACCAGAAGGCTAGAAAAAAGTTTATTTTCAGCGCTGAAAAGTAAGTTTCACTTTTTTTTTATTCAAATAATATTCCTAATTGCTTATATTCCGAAATAGTTGATGCTACTAAATAACATGGCATATATCTTAATTTGCACTTAATTAGATTTTAATCAATTCAACATGTGCTTTTTAGATCATGAAAATATAAAAATTTAACAGATGGGAATTAACGGGGGACAATTTATATGGGGTGAAATGGGACATATTTCTATGAACTTTTAGAGCTTGTGTGTTTGATTTATTTACTTTGCAGTACATATATATACTCTATATGCCTATAATGACCAATATTTCATATATATATATATATATATATATATATATATATATATATATATATATATATATATAATTTTTGTGAAAGGATAATTTTTAATAAGAGTTATAACTAATAGATTAGGTACAATGCAACACTATTCCAAGGAGTTATATAATAAATTTAATGAAAGGATAATGAGTGGATTTACCATTCTGCATTCCTGTGGCTACTTTGTTGCTGCCTCTTTATACCCTTTCCCCCAAATCATTTGTCGGAGCATAAAAATTGTTACATTCCATATACGCCAAAAAAATTTGTCGACAATAAATATGTTGAAAAACAAACTCATAAATTGAAACATAAACATTAAACAATATTAACTTATATTGAAGTATTATTTCTTTTTGGTATATAATAAATCAAATTCAATTTTATTGAAATAAATTTTAATTTTAGCAAAAAATAAAACCTATGGAAAGCATGACGTCTAGTTTTCTTCTCAGCAAAACATCTGATCATCGTATGGTATTAATTTTGTTATATCAGACTCAATATACAAAATTTTGTCACCCTAGTCTATGGCATACTAGGAAGTACGGCACTGAAAAGGATATAGATCTTTCTTTAATAATAAAAACTAACACATTAGGTGCCACGTAACACTATTCCTATCTACTAGAGAGCCTACCGAAAAGTTCATCATGGCAAAATCAGCACTTTAAAGGAAATGCATAATGCAACGAAACAGAAACATTAACTGTTCGTTCGTACATCATGGGAAGTGTCAAAATATTTTCAACAAAAAAGGAAGATGAACCAGTTGACTACTTGGTAACTGCAGCAAAACTTTATCATGGCTTGACAACTACTGAAACTTGAAACTGGCACTATAATTTGCCTTAGTCTCAGGTTAAAATATTCCCCAAAACTGGAATTCAGATGGAAAAACTGGAACAGATTGGCCATGTAACTTTATGCGAAGAAACAAATATTTGTCGATGAGAAAGCCAAAAGCCAGGAGCACATCGTGGACAACCAGCTTTAATAAAGTAGTGGTTGTCACACTAGTAACTGTGAGTCCATTTCCGAAAGCTATCCCATAGAAATTAATCACAAATTGAGGAAGGAAAAGGGGTTCTACAAGAATTTTGATCAAAACTCTAAAAAGAACAGATTCGATTTCAATAAAAATGGTTAAGACAAATCCTTAAATACAATCCAATTGCAAACCAAAAACAGTAAACAGCAATGGTGTATTGTCAGATAGACTAACAATATTAATTTTAATTATTCAATATATTATATTATCAGAATTTATGTAAATAAATATTTATAAATATTTTGACAATATTTTTTCTGATGAAGACAATTTCCCAAGCTTTACTATTTATCAACCAGATAATGTCCCTTTGGATCAACTGAGTGAAAATGATTTGGTGTTAATAAATAAAGTTTGAAGGAGAAAAGAGCTGTAAATCATTATGTTGATGTTGTTGACAAAATCATGGAATTAGAGTAGTATTTATTAATTTCTTTCGAAAAGATGCAATTCACTGAAGTTTGTATATCCCGAAAGGGAAGTAAAATACTGGAGTGAAAGTCAGGACATTATAACAAAAAACTGCCCAAGTTTATAATTGACAAAAAAAATTAGCAACAGTAATGTCTTTCAATTTTGCAAAATTTAATCTCATATAGCTTATGTTTATTTAATATATTCATTAACTGTTGTTTTGATGTTGCATTTGCTATATGTTTATAATATTTTTTTAATGTCTCATTAGACCCTGAACGAGATTAATGGGAGAGTGTAAAAGAATGGGTATTTCTAAAAATAATTATAATACTATATATAACAATTATGTTCACAGGTATTTCTATTACTCCAATGCTTATATGCACTTGAAATCATAAAACCAAACCAAAAATAGGTTATTTACTTAAAAAAAAAGTTTCAAGCTTGTCCCATTACCCACCACCTTCTTCTAATTATTCTTGAAGTTTATTTGCTATGTGAAGCTTAATTACATATAATTTAAAACAACAAACATTGATTTATTTACCATTTATAATTACCAACTACCATTTCAGGTTTGTTAATAGCTGGGAATAGGCATTCTCAGCTGAAAGTATTTTAATGAAGGATATATACTTCCAGCTCCAGATAAGTCATGTATGTGCCTCAGGTTTCTGTTATATATATATATATTGAAAATTATTGTAAAGTTAAGAAAATATAAAAGAAATTGCCACTTATGAAAATAACTAAAACTTTACCTGTGAAAATATGGAAGAAATTGAAATTTTCAAATGACATTTGTTGAAATCATATACCCAGGCGCCACAAACTTTCTAATATGGTTTTAAGTACTTAACTGTAATTCATATTTCAATTAAATTTTTTAAATGTATCTAGAAAGAAAAATATTTGTTATATTTGTCAAAGCAGGGAGAGCTATTAACTGTTATATATATATCGTAATTAAGTGTATAAGCAAAGTAAGTATTTTTAAGGAAATACGAATGTGGAGCAGCTTCTTTTTCACTATAAGCCACCGATGCGAAATCGTTAACAGAGCAAAATGTGCATATGGGGATTTCGATTTTACTTACGCAGGTGTTTTAGTGACGCACCTGAGATTTTAATCGATAGCTTTCTCTCTATTTTCTTTGGAATTATATGTCTTTATGCAAAGTAGCCCAGTGAAAAATGGATGGGCCCATTTTTCTTTACACCACGACGACAAAACTCCATTTCGACGACATGCATTTATCATGAAAAATGGGAGAGCTGCTTCTTCCCTACGACACTTGACAGCTTTTCCTGCGGAACCGCGAGTTCCAAAATTGCGCGTGAAATAGAAGTCCCCATCTCTTTACCATTTTTTCCCTTCAAAAAAGGAGTTTTCATGCTTTCACGTTCCGTTGGGTCCGTTTCTTAAACCCGGAAAGAAATTTTCACTGTCATTCTAAACAATGGGGATTTCTCAGTTTGGTGGAGGAGCAATGGGATCGACTCAATTTCTTTAAGGATAACCGCTTGATTGCACATTCTCTCTCTCTCTCTTCCTTCAAGGAATACGGCCTTTGTCCGTTCTACCGTACACACTTACAGTCATGCGTATGCAAACACGCGTAAATGTGCCCAAATAGACATGGATTACATTATATGTGATGTCTGTTCACAAAAAGAACTCCGGTGGAAAATCCAGGTTTGTGGTTTCGACGCCTGTGGTTTCCGTTTTCTCCACCGGACTTCTTTTTATGAACGAACATTATTGATTAGTTTAACTTCATGTTTCCATGTCTTCATGCACATCCTTTGTCCTTTCTGTGATACACACTTGCAGCTATGCGCATGCAAACATGTATTATATATGCAAACATTCTATGTGAGCCGGCATGAGGGCTGGGATGAATGAATTGGATTTCCGTTTACTATTTAAAAAATTTAATAGGGACAAGTCAATAGCTCTATTCTCAAATAACTTGCTGGCTTCTCGCCAAAAATTGGTGACGGCAAAATTTGAGAAATTAAATTCAAGAATAGAGGCCAAACTTTCCAGTACAGATTTCATTGGCCAGAAATCGTTAATTTTCACCTTCTAGAGTTGCACGGATTATAACGCACCAGTTTTTTGATAATACAACCCAGATGGAGTGCATTGGATGAGTACGTCCATTATAGGAGTAACGCTTCTTTTTCATCCAATCATGATTTGTTATCCATTTATAGTTATAACTCCATGGATATTTATTTCCGACCCTCCATATAAAGGTCTATTAAGGTCTATTTTGCACAAGGATCACTTACGGCTATATAATTTTGATCCGGTGTTTTCGGAATATCCCCTGGATTCGGATCCGGAGGCTAGGTAATTGATTAATGTTTGTCAGTTAATACACATCCTGTTTATGATATTAGAAGAACAACTTCATTTACTAGGACTAATTTCGTGCTTTAATCATGGAAAGGACGACATTCGCAATCCCATAGTAGAACACAAGACCTTGAATATTGACCGATTTCATTGTGAACGAGCGCTAAACTTCCAGCTGCCGAACATCCTGTTCCCTTATTTTAGTGTTTCTCAGTTAATACACGTACTGCTTACATTTATATGGTGAATAACTTCGTTTAGAAGAATGAACTTGTTTAAAAAAATCCCATGATCGAATTCAGCATCCTATGTAGTCAGAATTTTCATATTCTGCTTCGCGGGTGACAGTCAAGGGCGTTGTGTCCCGTTAAATGAAATTATTTATAACATACGTTTGAACACTTTTTAATATTTGTGAACAATGGTTAATTTTTGAGAAATGCAGGGAACCGTGGACACAAAAGTTTTGAAAACCTCTGTTATAAATTGAGCCGTTCGATATAAGTCCATTGTTTTATTCATGGAGGAAAACACATTTTTTATCCCATCTCATAAAAGCTCTTGAAATAAAAAATATCGTGTAAGAAGTTTTTGAATCGAGTAGGCATTTATAAATTTTAAAATTGTCTATTTGGTATTGGATTCTGAAAAGCTCTTGTTTGCACGATGAAACCAAAGACTAATGTTTTCGCACATGAAATATTTATAACTTCAACCAGCATTGACCTATAAATTCTCGTTGGTTGTCCTATGTAGGGTGCATGTTATTTTAGAATAAGAAGTTCAGAACAACTTAATCTTATTAAAATCCGCTGCTGAAGCACATTGTTTACGATATGTCAAGATTTTCACACTTTGGTTATTAATTTTGATATTAAAACTTTACTAGGCAATGGAAAAAATGAATATTGATGCAGACACTTGGAGACACTGGGACCAATGGAAGTAATGCGTTGCATAATGGAGGGTACCTTCAATGGAGAAAGGTCATTTAAACTAATCTAAACTGAAAATTTTACTAGAAGACACATAGCACGCCGTATTATCAATTTTGGGCCTGCTAAAATATTAAATCCTTGAATATTAGTTTACTTGAACATTTTGAGATTGTACACTTTGGTGTTGACTATAAGTCCATTGTTTACCCTATATTAAATTTACCAAGAAAACACATTCTTAAAATTTTTGACCACACTAAGGCAGTGGCATGCGTATTAAAATATTTCAAATATGATAACGGCAATGAAAAGTTTACATTTCTATGCATAATGTCACCTCCCACGCATCTTATTAATTAAGAAATAATAATAAATTAAAAACACCCCAAAGTAGCCAAGTTCTTTGCTTTTTTTTTTTTAGTTTTTCTCACCGTCGATCTTGATGTTATCTTTCCAACACTTGGACGAATCTGCTTTACCTCCTTTTAGTCTCATCTGATTTTATCATTCCCTTTATTTTAGTGAAATTAATAATACTTTTTTTATATTTGTATAAAGCTGATTTGGTCTTTCGTAAAAAGGTTTATGTTCTGTGGTGGCAAAATGGCAGGCCTCGGGTTCTCCTAGAAAGCTATTTGTCCGAGTTCGACTCTTGTCATATCAAAATAGAACGCTTACCAATTGCTCACTGTAGTTCGAGGGAGGTTGTTTGCTTATGTCTTTAAGGCGCATATTATGGACCGTGCTGACTTTGCACCTAAAAGTTCAATCTCAGCCGAAAGGTTCGCACTCTTAAGAAAACTGTATTTACTGGCCCAATATGACTTTTGTCCTCCTTTCTGTATTAAAAAAAATTCAACCCCTTTTAAGCACATTTTGCAGAAAGAGTAAAGCGATCTTTATCGCAATTTTAATAAAAATATCATGACTTGCAGGAAGGAAAAATTACACAAAAATTATGCAAATGAATTTTTCCTCAGTATCTTGTGATGAAGATGACATATCCATTTTTCTGCTGGTAAGAAAAAGCATACCCTTGAGAGAGTGTCTATACTACAGTTTGAGAATTATTGTTTTAGGTAAATAAAAATAATTGTCCATGTCTAATAATATCCATACTAACGTGATGTCACTAGTTTTAGGGTTACGCATACGTCGAATTTAATCGTCTTATAGTAAAAGTCAACAACCTCTATGTTCAACTCAAAGTTTTGCAACGAAACAATTTCCATGGTATTTATTTTACATTATAGTTTATAAGCTGAAAGGGAATCTTGGAGTTTGAATGGCTTTAGTTGTGTTATCTGCCAAGAAGGGACAGAGCGAAAGGAAAGCTCAAGAGCAAACATCCTTTTATAAGATTAAACTCAATTGCCAAGAAACTCAGAAACAACAATTTCACTCTACTATCCTTTATTCGACTCAGAGCTTCGTAATCGAGTTTTGTCTGATTGCTGGACTTCTAACTCACATGTGCCATAATAGTCGACTGAGGAGAAATGCATTAGTAATGAGGACGCTATTCGAAGTCATTTGCTTCCGAAGATGACTAACAGGATTATAACCATCTAAGCTATTATTTATGACGGCAATGACTAATTTTCTAAAATCAATAAAATTTAAACTTCTTACAAAGTCGCCAATTTAAACTACGTCCAGCTGCAGAGAAATTTTTAAGATCAGAATTTATTCTTATTCCCTTTCGCCTTGTAAATAGAGGAAAAATCATTTATAAGACTTAAATTGAAAGAACTAAATATCGCTTAAGCTATTTCTCCGGACACAAAAAAAAGCAAATACTATTGCTTTTAATTTAAGAAAGAAACAGATTCAAAGACACGTTAAAAATTCATTGGCAAAACAGAGAGAAGAAGCTCTATATTTCTTACCGGAATTTATCTCCAACGTTCATTTAAGGAGTTTGAGCTAAATTCAACGTAAGTAATTTTAATAACTTGAATAAAAATAAAGATGGACTTCTACTCTAAAGTTTGCTTCAACTTTTGCCTTAACGAGTTAATAACTAAAATGCAAATTTAAACAGCAAATTATTTTTGAAATTACTTTTAGTGTAGCTCCATGTTTATATATGCGTATCCAAGTTCTTCAAGATTTCTGAACATGCTTATAAAATGATATTTCTTTGTATATTTTGAAAAGAACCTAATTTATATTTTTCTCTCGCGTTCGAATTTTAAATAAAGTCTGTGCTACGGAAATTTAGCCTTATAATTTGTATATGCAAAGAATATTAACAGCATAGCTTTTAAAATTAAAGCTCAACAATTCTCTTAACATGCCAGAAAATAATAGACAAAAAAAAGAAATAGAAATGAAGGATGAAGTCAAATTTCCATTTTTTTTAAATTTTTCTCTTTATTTCTGATATCGAGCGGTGGTTGACGACTATAAGAATTTATTTAAATAAATATGAAAATACACCGCTTTACACACAAAACATCACACTATGAATGAGTGCTGGAAAACAGACTAAACTGCAGTATAGATAGCCAAATGAATTCAGAAGGAACGTGTGTGTGTGATTTAACTTTTATATATATATATTCATATAAGGCTGTAGTGGCCTACAATACAGAATGGCCAATAAAACTCGGATATTCATTTTAGAAGATGCATTGCTGAACCTGACTTAGCATAGATGCAACGAGTATCCGAATGATGTCCAATGGCACCGTTGATTATGTGATGTTGATCAGAATCCATACTTCGTTATCATTTCGTTGGGGGTGGCGAAAGTTTCCAACAGACGACCTATCTGCCCAAAAGAATTTTGAATAGCGTGAGATTGGGGAAAGGGATGCCCAAGGAAGCAGATGTACATCTTGCCAAATATTTAGGCTAGTCTAAGCAGTATGTCGCCCAGCATTTCCCTGTTGGAAAATGACATTTGGGACACTCTGCATTATGGTAGTTCTACAAGCCTCAGCACCACATCAACGTAGCTGCCTGCCATTTATACTCGTAAACCAATAATTTGTATGAGAGACGAAGGGCTATTAAATCCGATAGCACTCCAAACCTTAATGCCATATTGACGGGCCGTGTGGGGCTCGAAAACGGCAGAAGAAACTGCCCGATGGATACGACGCCTTTGGACACTCACATGGTGAATATCATTGGTGAGATGGAAAGGGATTCGTTACTGAATATTACACTGCTTCATTCTGCAACACACGAAGCTCTGGTGTAACGTTATTCTAAACAACAACAAAGATCACTCGCTATTAAGGGGGGATCTTTTCAAGGAAACTGTGCAACAGGCCTGCTACAGCTAAGGCACAGCGCTCTAGAAATTGATATCAGAACGTCCAAAACGCCCTACATACTCCTCCGCCCACCCCTCTCCGACTTTTCCTACAGTTCGTGTTTCCAAACTATTTTTTGCTGCTTGGAAGCATGACGGTTGATCATGTATAGAAGATTGAAACGACAATACTCCGTATTCTTGAAAAGTTGGCTCAAGTTTATCTCTGACGAAATGCAGCTGTATCTATTTGAATCTCTGGATATCAAACATCGCGCCTAATGTTTTGAAACTCTCTCTAATACTGTAGTTAATTTATTTAGGTGATGTTTCGTCGATTCTATAGTTGCTGATGAATATGTTTAACATTATTCTCCCATCAATTTAAGTTGTTCTTAGTAAATTTTAGTTTCAACTACATAAGATATGTCGATTTATAGGTTTTATTGATATGATTTATTAAAATCATGAAAGAACGAAATGGGTCTCGTCTTGAAAGTGGCTCTGGAGATATATTCCCTCAGTTAAAGAATCATTTTTAACTTCTTCTTTGAAGTTCATTATCTTTAATAATATGTTTATGAAAGATAAAAGTTTCTCGAACATCTCTACATAAATAACATTGAAAAATAATGCTCAAAATTTGATGCACTCAAATTTTTTAAAGGCTTCAAAATTCCGGGTTTCGTTCGGATATCCATACCTTGTAAGTGAAATATCTTTTTCAAATCACGAATGTATTAATATACTTCATGTTTAATTTAGTAATTTATCACACCTTAAAGAATCATGTCACATTTTATCAGGTTAGTCTTCTGAAGCGTGAAAAAGTTTTAAGATTCCTCTTTAAAACGTACTAAAAATACGTTGAATAATGAACAGAATCTTTCGTGAAATTTTTCACTGACATATTTTGTGATATTTTAGTGGAATACATATTTATAAATATAAAGACACGATAATATGTTTATATGGTTTGGAATTCCTCAAAATAATTTTACATATAGTTTGATTTAAAAAAAATGAATGAACGGATGTCCATATCCAATTATTAAACACCTACCATTGGAGGAAAAAGCTCCAATTTAAACATAATGCCATCAACTATCACCAGTATATATATATGACTTGATAAATCTAAGCGAGCGCCGCTTACCAAGCAAAATGCAAAAGACAAAAGCAAATATCTAGTTTCCATTAGCAACTAGGGGACTAGATTTTTGAAGCCATCAATATAATATAAATAATACTGCCGAACTTCATTAAGACCAACTAGAGTAAGGCATATTACTTTTAATACGAACTGCTTTCTGGTATCTAGTCAGTCAGATTGTATAGCATACTACTCATTTCGAATGAGACGAAGTGTTGTTAATACGAACATATTTTTTGTTCCCCATTGTATTCGTCTTAAAGAGGTTTGACTGTATATGCAGATTATATTTCTTTAACGAAATTTTTTTGTAAAAATAGTCTTACGGCTGTAATTAGAGTTGTCTACTGAAATGATATGATATATATTATATGATTATATATGATATATATTATATGATTATATATGATATATATTATATGATTATATATGATATATATTATATGATTATATTGTATGATTATATATGATATATATTATATGATATTACTGTATATATAAATGAAATAATGAAAGTTTGGCCCGTTTAATTTTATGAAATAATTTTAATTATGTTACGTGATTTTAAATTTACGTCATGGGATTTCGTTAAATTTAAAATAAATCGTTGCCCATCTTACAATTTAAACGTGATTCGTTTATTTTTTAATTTTCCCATCATTATATTTTACAGCTTGTAATTCCATTGGCTCAATTCCAGATTTTAATTCCATAAATATTCCAAAACATAAATATGGTTCGTTTTGTTCCTAATTAAAAATTTTTATTCTGATCCTTTAGCTTAAATTTAAAATGACTACCTTCCATATAAAGCGTGGACTGCAAACATTTTTCTAAAACAAAAAAAAAAAGAATTTTCTGCAATCCATAAGACAACTTTTTAATTTTAAATATTTGAAAGAAATTTTACAAAACTTTTTTAAATTTATCCGCTAAGCTGAACACAGAGTTTGTTTGAACAAAACTTGCAACTCACAACGTAATTAAAAATATAAACCTCTGAAAATAAACGCTTTGCATAAATTTGGATTCCCTGGTAGTCCCTCGCCTATCCTGCAGTAAATGCAAATTTTATTAAGCAAATTTTTCCAAGAATGCAAAATATAAAATCTTTGTTTTTGCATCGCAAATAAATAGTTTATGAAATTACGCGAGAAATTATTTATGTATTCTGAAAATACATTTTCGCTTCCTGCTTTTTTTGTTTCGAAAATATTTTTGAGAAAAATTGTTCATCGCAGATGCTTCACATTTAAAAGTTATTGGTTAACGTTAAGGACTTTTGCGATGGTAGAACTTGGACTGGAAGCAGGGTTTAAAGTTTCTTCCAATTCTCTTAAAAATTTGAAAGCCTCCAGAGTTACGATGAATGTAAATGACACAGCTCCTTTTGATGTTTGTATCTTAATATTTAACCGAATTTGTGGTTACTTTAGAAACATGCTTCAAATGTTTCATTTGGTGACAAGTCACTGTTTTTTTTGCAGCGTGCATTTTAAATTTACTTAGATGATTTTCTATTTTCGTTAAAATGTTTAATGTTTTATTTGTACAAGGTATATATATAATATCCAACACATGGCAAAAATATTCACAGTTTATTATTTATTATATCTGTGGTATAAGAAACCTAAACTGAACGGTATATACAAATTTCGTATCGTGGCATCAAGATGTGTGCCATTTCATAAATCATGTAGGTTCAATTAGTTTTAAAATGATTAGGTGATTCTCTCCAAAGTAAAGAAAACATTGTACATTGATATTCATTGGGGGATCGAGTTTTCTGATATTCTCTTTTCTTACACCGAGGCCTGTATCCAGGATGAAGGGGCAACTGGGGTATGGCAAATGGCATATGGGGAACAAGGCCTATGGAGTTCGTTTTAAATATGCACTCACGCCTTTGAAAATTGCAACACCATGAAGGAATCACTTGATTGAGCTGAAACTTTCAGGAAATGCAAATTAGGGTATGCTATTCAAATGATTAGAATTTCAGAGTCATCGCGCATGCGTGGGCTGAGCAGCGCCCTCTGAACTGCTGATGGATCCGTATAAATAGAGGGCTGTAGCGGGGCGTGTATGGCTATCTGCTAGTGGTAAACGTTACATGAGACGTCACTATGCCTCTACGACGAAAAGGGCGAAATTTCAGCAAGTTTCGGAGTTTGAACGGGGACGAATGATCGGGCTTCGTGAAGGAGGGTTTTCTTATCGTGCAATAGCAGCTCGTATGGGGCGTAACAGCAGCACAGTTGGCAGAACATTGGTGCATTGCTACAGGTGTATCATTGTGTGCTTCATCAATTCGTCAGCGTCTACTGCACCGTGGACTGCGTGCAAGAGTTCCTTTATACAGGATCCTCCTGACGCAAAACCATCGGCGCCTGCGGCTACAATGGGCTCATGGACATAGAGACTGGCGTGCTGATTGGCAACAAGTGGTGTTTTCTGATGAATCCCGCTTTAATTTGGGGTACAGTGATGGCCGCATCCGTGTTAGACGCTATACCGGTGAACGCCACCTTCCGGAGTGCGTTATCCAACATCATAGTGGACGATACCCCAGAGTTATAGTCTGGGGTGCGATTGCGTATCATGGACGATCTCAGCTGCTACGAATTGTGGGTAATCTTAACAGCAACCGGTACATCAATGAAGTTCTGGAGCCCGAAGTTGTTCCCTTCCTTCAAGGCATTCCCGGAGCTGTATTTCAACAGGACAATGCCCGCCCACATATTGCCAGGAATGTTCAAGACTTCTTTTCATCACAACAGATATACCTTCTTCCTTGACCTGCCTATTCGCCGGATGTGTAGACGATTGGACAGCCGTGGAATTTCGTTAGACGGCTTCTCTCTCGTGATCGTCTCAAAGCTACTACAGATGAACTTTTGGGTCGCAACACCCAATTCGACCTGGAATGCTCTTCCTCAGGCACACATTCAACATATGTTTGATTCCATGCCACGTCGTATAGCATCACTTATTGCAGCGCGTGGTGGCTTCACCAAATACTGATTTTCGACATGCAATATTATTTTTTTGCTTTGTAATTTTAATCGTTTATTTGTATCAACACAGGTCGTTTGTGCATTAAATTTCATTCAATTCGGACGAGTCCTTCATGGTGTTGCAATTTTTACAAACATTTATATATATATATATTACGACCTGTCAAATGCCTCAACACCCTGTAGAAAGCACTTACAGGGTGCATCTCTGAAAAAATAAGCCGGCACAGCGAAAGCAACAACTTACTGACGGAAGAACAAAAGGGATGCCGGAAAAGGACTGAGTTGCATAGAGAAGCAAACCATCGACTCAGTTATCCTGGAACAAGCAAGAAAACAAAAGCGAAAACTCAACACCGCATACATAGACTACAAGAAGGCTTTCGACTCTGTTCCGCACTCGTGGCTCCTTGAAATACTCAGCATATACAAAGTGCATCCCTCAATCATCCGATTCCTACAGAGCAGCATGAAACAATGGAGAACCCGGTTACAGCTAAACACGCCAGACAGTAAAATAGAAACGGCCGAGATCCCCATCCGCCGCGGAATCTTTCAAGGAGACGCACTAAGCCCCCAGTGGTTCTGCTTGGCGTTAAACCCCTTGTCAAGGATGCTGAACACAAGTAAATACGGATACATGCTGAAGAAAGACAAGAGAAACCTACATAAAGTCTCCCACCTCATGTACGTAGATGACATCAAGCTATACGCGCCAACCATCACCCAACTCCGACAACTCATCAGTATAACAGAGACATTCTCCAAGGACATAGGAATGGAATTCGGCCTCGATAAGTGCAAAATACAGAAGAATAGCAAAGAAGATTTACCAGGCATCGAACTCGAAGACGGGAGACTACTGAAGACCTTGGACGAGGGCGAAACCTACAAATACCTAGGGATAATGCAAAAACGGCAGCAGGAGCACAAGAAAGTCAAAGTCCAGCTCACGCAAGCATTCCAAGAAAGACTTAGAAGCATTGTGAAGACGAAACTGAGCGGGAAGAACACCACGCAAGCAATTAACGCATATGCGGTACCAGTGCTCACCTACTCCTTCGGGATCATCAAATGGTCCAACACTGAACTAGAACAACTCCAGCGGAAAATGAGAACCATCCAGAGAAGAGCCGGACAACTACACCCTGCAACGGCAATTGAACGGCAAACACTACCCCGGGAAGAAGGAGGACGCGGACATCGACGCGGACACGCGGTTCACAAATTGAAATTTGTTCCGCATGTAGTTCCGCTAACGGCTAGAATATCAAACAACAATTAAGTGTATACCGAAATTAACTTGAAGGATGTTGTGTACATGGCAGCAGAAGCTTGGTATTTTAAAAATATTGTGGAAAAATGATAAGTTTGCGATCGAAATCGGAGTTGCATCCGTCGGGTTGCCGACCACTTTCTAGTGATATCTCTCTTGTCGATTCCGCAGAAATCCATAGTTTGAATCAAATGGTTATAAAACGTATTAACCTGCTCTCGTACTAATCAATATTTCCAAATTGCATTTCCTCGTCAACGTCTGTTAAGACTCGTCTAAAAACTATATGCTTTGACGTGGCATTACCTTAGCTGCTCTTGTGCTAAGAACCACAAACCAACAAAGCTTATCCAGAAGAATACTCTTTGGAATAGGATAGCTACAAATACGATAGCATATATACAATACCATCATAAATGTTTGATTGGATATGGTGACAAGATACCTTACCCTGTTGAAATCCTGTCGCAACTTTTGCAAAAAGAATGAATAAATAATCAGAAATCTTGTTCTCACCAAATTGTGGACGAAGTTCCTAAAACGTATATCTAATTTTTGCGGTCAAACATAGGTCAAGGATTCATTGAGTAAGGGTATAAATACTGATTATTTCTTTTTGAACAAGATTTGGTAATATTTTCATGAATTCAGTATAATTTTGTCGGTCAGTGCAAACATACGAATAATATATACAGGGTGAGTTCAAACCACCGCACTAGAGAAACGTTTTTGAAATAGCCATCTGTTCACTGATTGGACTAGTTTCACCAATAGGCGCTAACGAGAAACTACTAGGTTGTTTATTTTTCCGAGATAACCTTTTCATTGGTTCTATACTATCAGCTGAATTTATTATCATTCTTGAAAGTCATAGCAGAAAACAAATTGCTTTAATTTCTATAATCACATTGCAAGTTGCAATTCAGTTTGTGCATAAGAGAAGCATTCATTTTATTTTGAATCCCGCGCGTGAATGTTTCCGCGAAATAATGTCAGCCAAACTTTTTTTTTTTTTTTTTTTTGAAAATTGCATTTAAGAATTTAGCGAGCTTTCTTGGAGAATGTTGCAGATTACACCTTTATTACAATTAGCCCTGTCTAATTTATTATATGCGTAATCAGTTTCTAGCAAAAATATGAAATCATTCCGTTCAGTCTATTCTGTGTTGAATAGTCATAAAACCAATAATTAAACTTATTTTCTTGGAACGAAATACTGCCGTAATAAATCTTATACTAATTTGGTTCAACAAATGGAATATCGCGCCAAGTGGGCATGTAATCTTAAAAATAAGGTTGGCCTCCACTAACCTATGATTCACTGAATCAGCAAATATAGTCCGCTCGAAAAAATTAAAAAAACAAAAAAATATAAAATTCCATTTTTCGATCCAACAATGATTTGCAAATGGGCTTATAATAACATAAGGATTTCAAAAATGTATCGGAGGTGCGGTGGATTAAATTCACCCTATATATATATATATATATATATAAAATCTCAGAATTCGAAGAAACTTGTAAACGAACGAATTAGCTCCCGAATTAGCTGAAAGCGCATGATATAAGCTTCAGGCTTTACTGATCACACAGTTGCAATTTAGTAAACGGGTGGAAGTAAGACAGAGATAGAAAAATCTCTAGAGTTAATCTACGAAGAAATGATCCTTATAGCTGTTGCAAAGTTACGGTTAATGGACTTCTCAAACTTTAGCAGTTAAAAAAATGAAGTAATCCGACTGATTAGAAATAATCGTTTGCCATAAAATGTCATAAATATCCTATAATGCACTACTTCTTCGGATGCGAATGAAAAATGGTAGAAATGTTCCTGAGGCTCAGGCTAAAAAAGTCTTGCTAATGGTCATTTTTTCGTCTTCTGTTCATGTAACCGTTACTCTTTCTTCACCAGTTAATAATGTCCATGACCTCATAATGCTTATAAGCACTCGAACGAGCACATTATTTTCCTCATTGTCAAATTTCTCAGAAATTCATCACGTTCTAGATCAAACAGAATAATATTTAATAAAGCGCATATGATGGTTAATAAAGTAAAAAAAAATCCGCAATGTTAAGGTATTATTACCCTCCGCAGGGATAACACAATTGCCAAATATGGTCAACACAAGAAAGCCTCCGGGGCGAGATTTTTGTGAGTTTTCGTGGGGGAATTTATTATACAATAATTTTTGCCACCCACGTATTAATTAGCTCAAACTAGAGCTTTATTCGTTTTGGAGAAAAAGAGACGCTTTCCCCATCCTGGATTCGAACCAGGGTCCCTCCGTTTAGCCCGGAGTGTCTTGGACCGCTAGACGAATGAGGACAGGAAACAACGCTCTCTTTCTCCGTATGTAAAGATATTAAGGTATTATTACCCTCCGCAGGGATAACTTTATCAGGGATATAACTTTCAGGGATAAAAATTATTGTATAATAAATTCCCCCACGAAAACTCACAAAAATCTCGCCCCGGAGGCTTTCTTGTGTTGACCATATTTGGCAATTGTGTTATCCCTGCGGAGGGTAATAATACCTTAACATCTTTACATACGGAGAAAGAGAGCGTTGTTTCCTGTCCTCATTCGTCTAGCGGTCCAAGACACTCCGGGCTAAACGGAGGGACCCTGGTTCGAATCCAGAATGGGGACGGCCTCTCTTTTTCTCCAAAATCAATAAGCACTAGTTTGAGCTGTAATTAATACGTGGGTTACAAAAATTATTGTGTAAAATCCCCAATGGTAAAAAATATTAATAAATATTTTGTACATTGACGCTCCCTATTTCCTCGGGATATCTGCAGTCTTTAGTGGTCTCTTTGGTATTTCATTGAACATCTGGGTTTTCATTGTCCTGAATTAGTTATCCTTGAGATATATTTTACTCAGTTTAAGGAAAAGTGGTCCCCAGGGCCCTCCGAACATTTCGCCCCTGTAGATAAGTGGGGGTGACAACAATATAAGTAGCATACATAATTTTTCAACAGTAAAATCCAGGTTATCCGAAATTTTCTTAACGGAATTAACCTTATATACAATTTTTTTAATTGTTTGATTAACCACTTGTTCCTCCACTTTTTTTTTTTTTGGCAAAAGGCCCATACAGTGAAAATGCTTTATAGCAAACCTCGGTCATTCGAACTTCACTTAAAAAGAAATGACCTTCTATAATATTCGTTATTGAGTGTCCATTTGAAAAAAAGAAGTTAAAAATTTACTGAAAAGCTCTTTTGTTAAGCGAATTTCGGATGTCAGGAGTTCGTTATAACGATGCACACTTTATGAGCGTCTTTGCCAAAAAAAAGTTGAACAAATGCCCAATTAAAAAAGCATAAAAAAATTTCAGAAGGTTATTTCGGTTAAGCAAATTTCGAAATTCTAATGTTAAAAGATTATCTGTATTTTTTGCACGCCTGTAAAAAATACAGATAATCTTTTAACATTAGATTATCTGTATTTTTTACACGCCTGTATCCTATCCACTATCTCCAGCTGTGAAATATTTGGAGGATGCAATATCCGAGTGGGGAGGGGGTGAAATGCTAGGGTCTACTATTCTGGGTCCCATTTTACGCTTACCCTTTACGCCTTTATGCTAAAAAATGACATTTTCAAGCCCGGCCTACTCCCCAATCTCTCCTCAATTTCACTTCTACATATAACTGAGTTCTCTCCCGTTCGCGGAAAATTGACCAGTGGTACCGTTAGAATTCAAGGGAGCTGACGTCACAAACGGGTTGATTCATTGCAGTAGAGGGAAGAGCTTCATTTCATAACTGGTTTTTTGCGGAGGTTTGTCTGCGTGAGAAACCAGTTATGTAATGACGCCTTTCCCTCTACTGTAGTGAACTAACCCGTTGTGATGTCAGCTCCCGTGAAATTTAACGGTCAACTGGTCAATTTTCCGCGAACGGACTATACCCCTGTAGTGGTAGCGCGTTAACTCAGCATAGCGCTAATCAAAATCCATCTCCCAACGGTGCTAAAAGAAAAGTAAACTATGTGGGCTTGCCGAAAAACTGCTCGAAATAGTTGGTTAGTTCGTTACCTAGGTTTTGTGAGGTTCTGATTCTCCAGAAATATATACTTTACGTTAACGTAATGGTGACGTATTGATCTCTTGTTCCACTAACTTGGATTAGACTTCCAATGATGTCGCAGAAGGCTTGCCTGTTATCTTCCTGTCTTAATCCGATGGTTTAGTTCCATTTTTAACAGTGGATGAGATTTTTCAGAAATCTAAAAGTTCCGGCACAGCATGACCTATGATGACCTTGTGTAGAATAGACACAAGCAAAAAGTTGATTCTCGTAATTGGTGTGGTATTTTGGCCGGTATTATTGCCCCGAAATATACCATGAGATAAAGAAGATAAGTTATTGATTAAAATTTGTATTTTTTGAGGCAATATACTGTTTAACCCTTCAGGGCTGCATGATGTTTTCTGTAGCTTAAATACATTTTCAATAGCCCCCGTTTATTAATAACATATTTTATTCTTTTCAGGCAGTTTCTAATATACTTTTAATGCTTCTATTTTGTCGTAAGCAACGATATTGAACTAACACATATATGGCTTCGAAAGTCATCGAAGTTTTCCCGCACATTCTTAAAGTTCGCCTAAATGCGAATACGTACAAATGCTTAGTATATTAATTTAATTTTTCTTTCAACTATCCGTATCCCAATTTAATCAAATATATTAAAAATACATAGCAAATTTATATTTAACTGAGAAATTCCACATGTTACATAAATATTTCTGAAGAGTTTTTCTTTTTTTTTTTACGGCGTAATCAATCAATAACCGTGGTCCACCAGAACCTACAATTTATGGAGGAAACAGAATCACTGCCATCTAGGGAAATGAACTCCGAATAGATTGGACAGAAATGCGGCACGCGTTCCACAATATAAATAAGAGTCAAATCCGGGTTACCGGCACGATAGAAAAGTGCGTTACTGCTATGCCACTTAGGGCAGCGAACCTGCATTTTCTCCGAGGAATCCAAACAGCCCACGACCTAGGAAACTAACCGTAGGATTCCTGTGTGCAGCTAGTCGTTGTTCGGTTTCCTTTTCTTGGCATCATTAAGATACAAATTCGGATTAAAGGTACCCCTTACAACTGCGCCACGCAGAGATATTTCTAAACATCTTCTAAATATTTTAAATATCTAGATGTCTTCTAAATATTTCCCAAATATCTAGATAAATCTTCTAAATATTCTAGATATTTCTTAAATATTTAGATATTTTCTAAATATATCTAGGTATCTTCTAAATATCTAGGCATCTTCTAAATATATCTAGGTATCTTCTAAATATCTAGGCAAATATCTAGGCATCTTCTAAATATATCTAGGTATCTTCTAAATATCTAGGCATCTTCTAAATACCTTCTAAATATCTAAATATCTTCTAAATGCTTTCTGAATATCTAGATATCTTCTAAATATTTGGATACCTTCTAAACATCTTCTAAATATATGAGAACCATAATTCAGAATCGTATCACTGAGAACTATAATTTCATATTTTATTGTAATATTCACTCGCGACTTCCATAAAAACGGCTTACAAATAATCGACCCATAATAGAGGAATCTTCGTTCGAAATGGAAATTTACCGCATACATGTATACTTTGAACTTTAGGGCATGTACATTCTCGCAGGATTTCATAGCTAGTTTGATGAGTTCCCTAAACACTCCGAAATGTCGCATTGCATATAACGTCCGGTTAACCAATTGTGCCCTTAGAGATCTTTAATCAGCAATTTAATGGTTAACGATTTTTCCGCCGTCTTCGGATGTAACCGAACGCCACATAGCAAAATTAGGTTAAATTACAGACTGATAGACAATTCATTCTGGGTAAACCAAAGAGCTTTTAGGTAATAGGAGTTCTGCAGCTTAACTGCTTCATTTAAAGTCTCCTGGGCTCACCATGGACGTCGACTTACTTGAAATTTCCTTGGTATGTCCTTTCGGTCTTCCTACACTTAACCGACTCCACTTCCACATTTAGGAGTCCATTTACCATTCCCAGCTAGTCGAATTGTTCCTTTTAAAGTGGGCGGAATTAGACTGTTAGACAGAAATTAAGGAAGATTATTCGGCTGTTGAGATATGAAGATAAGATAAATTGTTTCAAGGAAAGTCCTTTTACTTTCAATGAAGCCGAGTTAAACATTGAGTGAAAGCGTCTCACAGTGGCATACACGTTGAAAATTAGCTTTTTCATAGGTAGTGTGAGTATAGTGGGACAGAGATTGAGTAAAATTGATATTCTCGCTTTGACCTTCATACGACAGAATATGTGTTTTATTGAAGCAATTAGGAAGACATAATACAAATGTGTGGATTACTAAATTAGACCTAAACACATTTATTTGTTTTATATGCTGGTGCTCAAATCGGGGAGATGTACCCATTTTAGTTAGTTTGTGCCAACATGATCAGAAGTGTAGCGTGTAATACACAAAGCTAATGGCCAAGATTATTCTCTGTGTCGTTGTAGCTCTAAACTTTTTTCAGAAATATGATTCAGGTCTCAAGGAGCTTTTAGAACATGAATTCTGTTTCTAGTCTACCATAAATGCCGATTTGAGAATATGTTTACATGTTGAATCCATCCAACATTCTCCTTAATATTGTTCATATGTACGATGTAGTTTTAGCGAAAGGCCAGTTACAGTATCTAGTTACGTACTTTATTACAGTATATTAATAATAATAATAACATAATTTGGAATCATTATTCTGCCGGAACTTAAGCATACCGGTTTGTTTATATAAAGCACCTGGACGAAGGATAAAGTTTTCTTCGGTATCTGAACAGTGGTAAAAGGTTAATTTAGCAACGTGTTTTAGCACAATACAGCATAGAAAATAAAAAATCGACGATGGTTTCGAACGATCAATCATCTTCTTTCTTCTTCGATCGTAAAATGTCGAATAGCAGCAAGGGCGTGTTGCCGATTTCGGGCTTGTTAAGTTGCCACAAAAATTAACAAAAATAGAAACGATTAATCGTAAAGTGTTAAAGAGAACTGTGTGAAAGCCGATTTTACTTTCTGGTAAGAGAAGAGGCATAATTGCGGAGGTGAATCAAAAACACGAGGAGGGTCTGATGAAGAAAACGGAGACAGTATAGGCTGGAGAAAAGAGTTCCAAGCACCACTGAAGCCGCGGGTGGATCCAAGATCATCAACTAAGTAATTCCTGAACTTGTGAATAAAATAGGCTTCTGCGCAGTCCAATTCCAAAGGTGAGCGAGCCGTAAAACAAACAAATAAATATCTACAGTAAGTTATTCTGATCATATATCGCCAATATTTTCCATGAATAATTAGCTTTTTGAGATACGAAGTAAGTAATAAAATAGCTTCTGGATTTAAATAAAAACACTTGCATGGGAAAACACACGTAATATTTTCTACTTAGGAATTATTTAATAGGACGTCATAAACCTACTATTTAACAAACAATTATTCAGATTTCGCAAATACAATTTTATAAATATCACATTGTACGCGCCTGATAACAATATTTACATTCCTTGTCTTCTGTAGGTAAATAGAAATTATCCTTAAGCTTTGTTGTGTTGCAAGACAATATGATAATCAGCGCAGGAAAGCTGTCTCGAATTCTCAGTTGTGTGAATGTTAAGACCTACTACAAACCTGTCTACACCCTGCGTGATCTATTACTTAAAGTTAAGGATCGCGTCCCTGAGGAGGAAAAATCTGGTGCTATTTACCAAATACCGTGTGGAGACTGTGACAAGGTGTATGTTGGACAGACGGGAAGATCGATACGTCTACGAGGGAAGGAGCATATGCGTGCGGTAGCTAGGGGAGACGATTCAAACCAGTTGGCTGAACATGTCTTCAGGGAGGGTCACGAACCAGATTGGCATTCGATGAAAATATTACATCAGAATGTGACGAATCTGGGGAGTAGACTTTTTCTGGAATCATGGGAAACCTACGGTTTGAGGAGTCGTGCAATAAACATCGCAAAACCTCTACCAGAACCTTACAGGATTTTTGCAAAACCTCGAGTTGGGGGTGTTCATCTGACATCGTCGGGTGCGGGGGCTTTCCCGGCGAGGGTTTCCCCGATTGGGGTTTCCCCAGCTGGAAATGCTCCGCACCAAATGGCGTCAGATGGGGATTCCCAACATGCGGGTATATAAGCTTAGGACTTTCACGAACTCTTCATTCTGCCTTCACTTGACAAAGGGAGCAGTTGGCTCCCGAAACGTCGTGTTTTTAAACCTTACGCCAGTGTCAAAATAACTGTTTGTTACAATATGATAATGCCACCATCACTCTATGAATTTGACTTCATTTTTAAATGACTTTATGGTATACTAATTAAGGGTGAATCATTATGATTTTGTGGTATAATAATCAAAAGATTAAATATGTGGGGAGGAACTTCTAGGGGATTAGACCGTTCTAAACAAAGTTCTAATAACCTAAACAAAACCCATATTACAGATAAATTCTATGTACAGAGCAAAAAATTGCTTGAGCTTGAGATATAGACTGCCTCCTATTTTAGATCACGAAAGTAATTACACTAATGTAAATAAAAGGTTTAATTTTAATATTTCTAATCTCATCGCGTGACAAAGGCAAAGTGTGTGATTTAAACAATGCTTACGTGGCAAGGCGGTCAGGGTATTTAAGGTATTCTGTACCCAACGAAATACTCGCAATAAGGTGTTAGAAAATAAAATCTGATAAAGGAATATTTGTAATGAAATACTACATTACTCTTGGAAAAATAATAAAACAGAATACTTTATTTGGCTCAGTTTGACCATTGATGGACTTGGGCCCAAGAATTAATCAACAAATTAACCAATAAAATATATTAGTAATATAGGGGTTTAGAAATAGGTGCATATTAGGTAAATAAGTAAGATTGCTTTATATATTGCATATTAGGTAAATAAGTAAGATTGCTTTATATATTGCATATTAGGTAAATAAGTAAGATATGGTGCAGTTAGCTGCACCATAAACATTTGTTTTTTGTTTGTCTCCTATTGATTAGTGCAGTGTGTCGCCATTAAACCGTTTATACTGTTACATGTCTAATTTTCCCAATTCACCTCTTTTTATTTTATATCATCTTACGAATATAAGAAGTAATATTTTATTCGAAATTAATGAGATAAATTACGACTGGTATTAAAAAATACATTAGAATTTTGAGAAAAAATATATACTTAAACAAGAAGTATATAATGAAACAAGTTGAAAGAAAAAGTTTCACAGCTATCGCAGCTTCATCTTCAGTGCGAAATGGTTGAAATTATGGAAATGTTGGAATATTATTTAAGCGTTACATATTCTGCAGGTAGATCTTGAATTCCATTTAAAGCGTTGTGATGTCTATTGTTGCTAGATTGTAAACTCTGAAGGAATATTATAGTTGTTAAAATTTATGTGCAGGATTTTTGAGGTACGTCGGAATGGGGCATGATCATGTTCGGCAGAATGTTCAACGAGAAGTGAACTAAATAAAATCTCGAATTCTAAATTTGCTTTTATGTGTTTGGAGTCTAGTTTTCAGGGTTCCTTTAATGTTTGTCCATAAAATTTGTCAACGCAATTACTGCAAGGTATTGAATAAATAACTCCAGTGATTTGATCTGCTGGAGTTGGGATTTTTAGATGGGAAAGGATGTTAGCTAGCTTAGTAGTTGGTTTGTAGAAAATTGAAATGTTTTGGTTTCTGAGAACCTTGGCGATGCGTTCCGAAATAAATATGATGTAATTAAAAATTATGTATTCTCGTAATCAGCTTGTTTTTATTTTATGACCGATAGACAGCACAGGTCATGCTGCTTCGGGACGCTAATATTTTTTAAAAGTCCGAACTACTACTTTTCCAAAGGGAACCAAACTCTGGACTCATGATGAGTAGTTAGACGACACGTATTAGGAATCAAATATGAGTTAATTTTTTAAAACTTTCAGAAGCAACCCCAGATCACAGAAAACGGTTAGTCTGTAAGCATTCTATGGCTTTTGGTGCCGTCAGCACATAAATACTGCGTATTGGTGCCTTAGATAAATGCATTACCACTGCGACATAGCAGCATTTTTAATAATAAAATAATAATGAGAATAATACACGATAGATAATACACGATAGATAATACTCGATACGATAACATACAAAGATATATACGCAATAAACCTCATATAAATAACCCAATATATAACTAGCGCAACACGTAAATAATACATTATGTAAATACCAAACAATAAATCCGTATTAATACCTATAATCATGAAAACCGTGTATCCGCGGATTCATTGTGATATAATATGGCTAAAATAGTCATATAAATGAAAAAAAAAATTAAGATAAATAGGGGCATTATTTGTGAGAAATATGAATGAAGGTGGGATATAATATAACCGAGCTTTGCTACACTTCACGTCCGACAAATGTATAGTTGACAGAGAATATAATGTGAATAAACTCCTTAAAAAAATGAACGAACTTGGAGGTAAAATCTAACAAAATTGGACTATTGAATCTAGTTCGTCTATTTTTTGTCACAAAATGTATGATCCAGATTTTACCAGAAATTTCCCACTAACTTACAACACTTTAATTTAAGCGTTCAAATAACTCATTTTATAATGGATTGTTGCTTATATTTTACGAAATTTTAATTTACGTTAAACCGGATATAACACGCACACACACACACAAAGTGTGTCAGTAGCCGTCAAGCCGGAGTAGTGAAATTATGGCTAATTCCTCCACTATGCTTAAACGATAAAAACCATGAACTCTAGTCTCTAGGTGCTCCTGATTAAGGCAGCAGTGAGCATGGCATAAAAGCACGGGGTGCTAAGAATCACTGGAATGGCCCAGGCTGCCATTTGTAATTGACTTTGGCGAATAATGAACGATCCCTTGCTTCCGAAGCAAAACCTCAGGAATTGGAAGAAGAACTTGACAGGATCAAATCGGATCATTCAGCTTCCTTCTTTGCTGCAAATGATTTAATTTGCCGCTGAAAATGAAACTGTTTTAATGAAAAATTATCAGTAAATAAAAGAGTTTTGTTGCTTTTTCCTACGAAAATTAAAAAAAAAATATTTTAAAACTTATTTTCTCATCAAGATGGGCACTAAATTCGTCCATCTTTTACCCATAAGGTTTAACCTCTCGTATATCCTTTATGTGACTTGCAAAAGGGTTGCTGGTATCTAACTGGAAGGAGACCCACACGTTGAACGTATATGACGACGTGTGGAACCGGCCGGGCCAGTAACCTAGTGTCCTACCCCGCCTTCAAGTGGTGCGGGCCGGGCTTTCAATTTATGAAGCAAATTAATATTTGCTGCACGGATAGAAAGGCGGAAGGGGAAGGCTAATTCACCAATCCGTCTAACCAGCGTGGTGAAATGATGGCTAATTCCTCCACTATGCTAATATACCAAAAACCATGGCTCTTAGTCTCCAGGTGCTGGAGTGGTGCTGATCAAGGTAGCGGTCAGCGTGGCATGAAAGCTGGGGATTTAAAGAATCACGGGAATGACCAAGGCTGCCTTTTTTATTTACCTTCGCTACGTACACTGGACGATCCCTTTCTTCTGAAGCAAAACTTCAGGAATTAGAAGAAGAACTTGACAAGATCAAATGGGACATCATAGGACTCAGTGAAGTTAGAAGAAAAGGTGAAGAGTTGGTGGAACACCAAAGCGAGCATTTATTTTATTTTAGAGGAACGGAAACTGGAAGAATAAGTGGTGTTGGCTTCATAATCAACAAATGAATTAAACTACCTTCTTAATGCTGACAGCACGTCAGATCGAGCAGCGAGACTCGTTATTCAACTAACCCAGCGATACCAACTTCAGATAGTACAAGCATATGCACCAACGTCAAGCCATACCGACGAGGAGGTTGAAGAATTCTATTAAGAAATCAAACAGCTACACACCAAGTGGAAACAACACATCAAGCTCATCATGGAGGATTTTAATGCAAGAATTGGACATGAGAAAAAAGGAGAGAGAGATTTGTTGGTAAATACAAATAGGGGGGAAAAGAATGAACGTGGCGATCAACTCATCGAATTTGCAGAAGCTGAAAATCTTAGCATCATGAATTCATTTTTTAAGAAGACACTACAAAGAAAATGGACATAGAAACACCCCAATGGAGGAACCAGCAAAATCGACTATATCCTGACAAACAAGAAATCAATTATCAAGGAAACCACCGAAGACTTAGAAAATGTCCTCAAACTAGATGGGTGGATGAAATAGGAAAATAGGTTGGGTGACGTGTAAGCGAATTGCTCAGGATAGACTTCTGTGGAAAACATTTGGAGAGACCTTAATCCAGCAGTGGGTAGATAATTGTTGAATTTGATGATGATGATGAAATATATATGTACAGTGAAAACTGTCTTAGGCGGAACCTACATAAAGCGGAAACTTGCTCAACACGGAATTTTTTTACGGTCCCTTCAAAAGTCAATGGTAGTTAACATTATCTAACACAGAAACTGTCTAACGCGGAAACGGAAAGCAGTATTTAGTCCCGTCAAAGAGAAAAACCTGCATAAGGCGGAAAATCGTTAGCAGGAAGAAAATTTTCTCAGCAGAAAAAGGAAAGAGGGTTGTAATACAATGCAAATAGCAAAGTGGAGGCTGGCGAACAAAAGACATTTTACAGATATAGAATGCCCTTGTCCGCACAGGCTTAGCTAGTGTGTTGTTTTGAGAGTTATAACCCCCATCGTAATGGAATTTTGTATACAAAGGAATATATGAATTATAGCTCTGTAACCCATCCTATTAAGCTTATAACCCACTTATGAACTTTCTGCCTACGCACATGCTTGTCCGACCACCATTTTGCACACCATCCACCTGCCATAGGAATACCTAGAAAGTTCATAAGGGGAGGGTTACAGGCTTACAATGGGGGGGACGGGGATTACAGAGACAAAACTATATTGTATATTTACATTGGTACTATACACAATTTCATCGCAATGGGGGTTACAACCATAATCGCGACCACCCCCCCCTTGCGTATGACAACGCCACCCACTTCTTAAATAAAAGCGTTCATTATTAACCAGAACGAAAAGTCACTCACATCGACTTTATTATTTCGTGGATGAACCCATCGCAAGGGAGAGTATCCATACACAAGGTAATCATTATCTTTACGAAGAAGGTTTTTATCGTTACAATTTAAGCTATAGGTATGTATAGTTTGCATGAAATTTTGCATCATATTGATCGTAACTACTAAAACCACAAAATAGTGCAAAAATTAAAATTAATAAAAATAAAATGCAGTGATAAAATAAATATTTTTATCAAAAGGAAAATAAATATAGTCTTAAAGTTCGCAAGATAAGACAAAGAATAAAAATAGCACATGCAGTCATCTCTTACCACTGAATTTAACTATGTGTGTGTTTGTTTTGCATGTAACCTTCATAAGGCGGAAACCTGCATACTATGGAATTTTTTTCCGGTCCCGTGAGTTTCCGCCTTAGACAGGTTTCACTGTATATATATGCAAATCTCTATGTATTTTATTAAAATACGCAAACGCTTGAGTCTGCAAAGTAACCTGCTAAAATTCTAGAATTTAAAATTTATATTAAAGTAAAAATATTATCAGCAATTGGTACCTTCCGGTGGATTTGTTTATTTTTCATTTTTCCTTTTTTCATAAAAATTCGGCAAGTTTTTATATTTCTTTCTTTCCCAGCAAGGCAGTAACGGGAGTTGAGGCAACAAAAAACAAAAAACAAAACGATATTGTGAAGTAGTTCGAAAGGATAAAATTTTCATGCAAAAATATCATTCTTTGCGGTACAGTGGCATCCAAATAAAAGCAATTTTATTGAATATGTCATAAAAATTCCGTAAGCAAAACTGGATTTTCAGAAAATTGCTCTTGGTATTTGGTTTCTTACTTATGGTGTTTGGATGGAGCGTAAAATTGAAATTTCGAACGTATGGAGCTCCAAAATATCTATGTCATGCAAATTTTGTCTTCTAGTGTTTATTTTTATTTACTTTTAGGTCGTTCTTATTTATTTTTGTTTACTTTTTTAGGCCGTTCGTACTCAGTTCTACGTTCTGGCGAGTTGCTTGTCAACGAAGTCACGGAAAGGGACTCGAACTGGACTTTTCGATGCCAAACTCGACACAGGCTTACTGGAGAAATGGTGGTTAGCGCTAGCGCTGGAAAAATAATTGTCACAGGTAAGTTTGTATTCTCCCAATCGTTGTAAATAAGGTTGTTTTGATGATTTAAATACTTCAACAAGACACATTGAAAAGCATTGGTATTTTCTTTTAATATGTTTATTTTAACAGTGGTGAAAATGTGGTGTAGAAATTATTTTTGTCGTAATTGGTTTTCAACATTTTGAATTACGGCAACCACGATACCAACTTTTTAATGACCTAATCTTTGTCCTTGACGTGATTTTTCAAATAAATGAATAAAAATCGGACATATTTTGAAATACCTTCAAGAAAGTAAATTCAGTATAAAGCAATACAGTGCTGAAAGCTTTAAGTATTCCTAATGCAACAACTAAAGCTCTTTTATACTTAAGTTAGGTAACAATGTAGGTCACAATTAAATTACAAACCGCAGGACCGTGGTCACAACTAACCACAGAATGGATATCGCAGTACAGTTACTAACCACAAAAGTAAGGTCCGGATTAATTTGGTAACTTCAAGGAGGAGTCACAATTAAATTTGTAGCAAAATATAACAATGACAGCAGTAATCAAAAAGGTCGTAAATACGTAAGGTACCACATGGAAAGAGATAGAGAGGAGGAGGTGAACAAAAAATTCCATCAATCATAAAATTAATCACCTCTAAGCTTATCTACCATCGACAGTTCAATTGAAAATATACTTAAGAACATGCATCCAGTAACCTTCTTTAGGTTATACACATATAAGGAACATCTTTATTTAAAAACCAGGAATCTTCAGATAAACATTCGTTTTTTAGGAATAAAATGTTGAGATGATAAAAAATCGCGTATTCATGCTTTTAAAAACATCACCGCTTCGAGCTTGAAGACACAGTATGCTTACCAGCATGTGTTTCATTTCATAAATTTGAAAATATTTAATAAATTAATTTTAAAAGTTAAATATATATTTCGTATTAATTCGATAAAATTCATCCGATTCTGAAAGTAAAAAATATTTGATAATCGCAATATGATTGTTTAACACGTATTACTTTATCAAGGTCAGTTACTTGTTCCACGTATAAATCAGAAGTAATTTAATTACCTAAAAATTGAAAAATGCTGTCTTTTATTTCAGTAGTATTTATATATTTTCCAAAAGCGTAATTTTAGTGAAAAAAACTTAATTACCTTAGTAGTAGCTGATAATTTTTTTTCCCATATCGAATTAGGATAAAATGATTAAAAATTTGGCTATATTATATTTAGTCTATTTTTAGAAACATGTAAACTGTTTTCATCATACTTCATTTATATTTGCTTGTGACTTTTCTTATATGCAAAACAAATGTCACTAAATTCTTGCTATTCATCTAAAATATATCATTAGTTTTCAGTAGGCATTGATTCTTGTATAATCTGACTCCGTTTAATATGTTTGGCCTAAATTCAAGATACTTCGGACATGTTTTACACTACAGACTATTCCATTTCACAAACTTTTAATTAGATATAAATCTCCCTTTACATATGACGTCGCTGCAAGAAGATTACTATTGGCTTTTCTAACTCCATATGCAACTTTCCAATATCAAACTTCACATCAGGATGATATCGAAATTCTAATATTAGAACGTTGTAGCAGATTTTTAGCACTTCTTTGGCGGATATTAATATGTAAAATTCTTCTTACGAAGAAATAAAACTTCGCCACATCGGCTACCCGTTCCAAAAAACAGAAAGTACAATTATTGGTGCTTCAGACTTGTTTATTTGTTCTTTTCATCATAGCGTTGTTTCGCCTAAAAAATTGTATCGCACTTTTTTTTTCACATTTTCTCCTTTCTTTTCACCTTTCAATACTTCATTTCGTCGCATTTCATTTTTTCTTTGTTTTCTGGTCACTTTGATATAATAGCGTATGAAAAGGAAAACAAGAAGAAATATTTAATTTTCATCTGACCATATACTTTCAACTAGTACTCATAATTAACTAACTTTGACCAGTTTCAATGTTCAGCCGCAGCTACGTTTTAGTTATATTTTTATTTTTTTTTGTCTGTCTGTCTGTCTGTCTGTCTGTCTGTCTGTCTGTCTGTATGTCTGTCTACCTGCATGATTGCCCATCCGTCCATCCAACCAACCACCCACTTATTTATTTATTTATTTATTTATTTATTTATTTATTATATGAACACATACAACTATTCGGCTATATACTAGATTATTCAAAATGCTATGTGGTCATAAATAGTTTGAAATTTATAGCACAAGATTTGATGTAATCGAACGTAGTTCAGGTAAGGGTTCCCAGTAAATATTAATTCGTATAATACATGCATGTTGCTACAATAATAAACTTGCTTTATTGAAAAGGTCATCATTGTTTTCATTTATTTTTATCCTACTGAAATTTGTCTTCTTCGTGTATTTTTTGGCATCCTTGGAAATAGTATTCACAATAATTTTATGTCTATACGCAACAATTAAATTTTACGAGAAAGCTCTTTAACCTTTGGCCGTTACATTTTAAGAAACAAACCATACTGATGGGCATTGAAAATGCTCTAACCCTAGAAGGATGAAACTTTCTAAGTATAAACATTGTGTAATGCAACCAAGAAACAATATCGTTGAATTATTTTCTTCAAAACATTGTACAGTCGAAGTTGTAATGATTTATTTCTTCAGGCTATTTCTTGAAAATAACTCAACATCCATGGAGTAGCTCCAAAACTATTCAAATATTTGCCTAAGTGCTGGACTTTCACGACCGGCTGATGATGTTGCTCGGGCATTGCAGACCTTTTGCTGGAACCTGGCCATAACTTTTCGTCTTTATGACACACACATAAGCCACTGGGCATATTAGATTGTTCTACAAGTATGCCGCTTGATTTTATTATGGAATCGGGGAATTATTTATCTTAGGTCTCGATATAACTATTGTTTTTTCTTATTTGCTTCAATA
>QLNU02015003.1:55738374-55772175 GCA_006491805.2 Dysdera silvatica
TATATATATATAATGTATAATTTCTGTTACAAATTCGGAGGCGTTATTTATGAGTATTATCGTTTTATTTTTTCTGATATTTTTTATATATATGTGGTAATTCAAGGATAGATGGCCATAAAGCTGCGATTGATGTGATACACTGCGCAAAAATAGTAGATAAATAAAACACAATACTGTCGAAGTTAGAAATTGCATAATTTAATGTCGTGACAGCTGTTTCAGTAGCTTCTTGATACTTTTTTCAAACAAAATATACAAACCAAAAAAACTGTTGATTGGTAATGCTTGTCAAGGTTGCCACTATACGAGTTACAAGTTATGCTTCGGAGAAAAATAACCGGTTCTTATTGGGATAGAAGAAACGTCTCCGATCCGTGAGACGGCGGAAATTTTCAGAAAAGCAATCATAATTAAACTGATGAGGATTTTAAATACGGTTAATGGGGGAACAGTTTTTTGTAGCATTCTGGGAAAAATATGCTTTCACTCGGATCGTTGATAGCTCCATTGCCCATTTGAAATATGTGGAAGGCTTCGAAGAAATTAAGGACCAACGTAAAGTAAACGCGTTCAATTATTCGGGCATCTTGGAAGGAGAAACAATGGTTTTGATTCCAACAGTGCTGGGTGATAGAAGATTTAAGCACTTCTTGTTTTCGTACATAATTTTCGTGTTTCTTGACCCTAAATCGCAGTGCCTTTCGTGTCTGGCCCACATAACATTTTATGCAGTCTTGACAAACAATCTTGTAAATACCGGAGTTGTTAAAATCCGGAATGGGATCTTTAAGCTAGGAAATTTCAAGATTAATGATCCCATTCCGGATTTTAACAAAAAATAATTAAATATTGAGAACAAAAAATGAAAAACATGGTTTTAAATTAAAATGACAAATGGGCATCTCTTCTTCATGTCGAGGAGAGATGGCCATCTAATACGATAAAAAAAAAGTGAAGGTAAAATAGGAACAATAACACATTTAGACATATAACATATATAGATAACCATTAAAAACACAATAACATGTAGAAATTCAATTATATTAGGCAAAATGAGTGAATAAAATTCTAATAAACAAAATTTAAAGTATAATTTTAATCCTTCACTTTTGGAAACATTTTCTCACATTTTTGGCAAAGGACTTGAAACAAGGATTTTATCATATTAGCAGATGATGTGGCAAAAATAGATGTTAAATTGTTCGTAAAGAAAAAAAAATATTTTCCGTTGCCTGGTGGCACCCGAATCCCGAACCCACGACTTCCTGATTGCTGGTCAGGTGCTCTACTACAGGCGCAACTATTCTCTCCCTTGCGAGTATATGTATGTCTTTCTGTGGACAAGTTCGCTACTGGTCTGGCAGTGCGGTGACTACCGTTTAAAGCGACTTGTTAAGCGACACTGCTTAATATATTTTCAATACCTGACAAATTGATGACAAATTGATTGACAAATGAAAAGCCTCCGACCTATATATATACCCTCCTCAAAATAATTATACTAGTTAAAATTTGGATAACGTACAAAAAAAAAATAAAATTAGTGCGCCGTTAATCCGGGTTTGACTCCCAACAGTGCAAAGAACACTTATTCAGAGATCTCGTAAAGATTGCACTGCTCATTGTAGTCCGGGGTTTGGTTCCCTAGGCCTTAAGAGGTTCAGATACCTCGGAAAACAGTAGTTCCCGGCACAGCATGACCATTGCCTTTGTGTCTAAAAGAAAAGTTTTCAACCAGTGTGTGTATTGCCAGTCCTCTCTTGTAGATCAGAGACATGGAGTCTAACAGTTGGAGCAATACGGAAGTTACAGACAACGCAAAGGAGCATGGAGAGGTGCATGCTTGGAATAACTAGGAGAGATCGAAAAAGAAACACTTGGGTGAGAGAGCAAACTAGAGTAGAGGACATCATTGTTAAAGTAAAAGGGCTGAAATGGCGATGGGCTGGGCATATTGCAAGAAGAACTGATCAACGATGGACAACAGAAATTCTGAACTGGATTCCAAGAGACCACCGAAGACCTAGAAAACGTCCTCAAACTAGATGGGTGGATGAAATAAGAAAAGAGGTTGGGGTGACGTGGAAACGAATGGCCCAGGATAGACTTGTGTGGAAAGCATTTGGAGAGACCTTCATCCAGCAGTGGATAGATACGATATATATGTATATATATATATATATATATATCCCACAACTGTCCCCTGCCAAACATACCGGCATTCGGCAAAGCGCTGCAAGAGGTCCATAAGAGAGTGACAACCAGTTCCGCCTGGCGCAATGACTTCTGGTTGTGGTGACCTAAGTTCAGGGTCTTCGTTAAACTGTACGTCCAGCTTCCCAACTCATCTGGTCAATGGTGACTTTTAAGGCCGTTCCTTGTATTTCTTTCACCGTACTAGGTGCATATGCGATAACAAAAGAGACCTTCATCCAGCAGTGGATAGATAATGGTTGAATATGATGATGATATATATATATATATATGCATGGTGCTCTCTACAGTCTGGTGTTTCGCAAAGAACTTTTGAACGAAGGCTCGTAGAGCTGTAAAAGTTAGGTGTGCGTATAGTAAAGTGCACATGACCGATGGAATGGGATCAATGGCCGATAATAAATAATAAATGGCCGATAAGTAAGGCTCGCTTACAATGGGCTCACATATGTTTTGCGATTCCCGTATTTAAAGAAAAGAAAACTTGTGAGATTTTTGAGACCCGCAATGTATAAAATTTGAAATGCCTTTTCAGCTGCTAAACTGGGGCGTACATTATAAAATAAATTTCCAGGCCTTAATACTGGGGAATTGCTTTCACAACAAATTGCAAGCAATTCACAACATCCGTCTCCATCAACACCAATCAGTTTTAGGTACAAAAAATGTCACTAATCTGCTCATAGCTCAAAAATTTGTTTCTTGAGGAGGAATTTCTTTTAAGATACTAAGAGCAAAAAAGGAAATCGTTCTTCGTGCACAGAACAGCTTTTACGATCGTATAAACTTCCAACCAATGCAAATAATCATGCGCATTTTATTACCATGTAAGCTATAGATCATCTTAGACATTTTTGAGGCCATAAATTAAATTCTTGACCATGACTTCAGTTCACTAAGGATGTTCCGACGAAAACTATTTGTAAGTGAAATTAAATACTGAAAAATGGAGCCACCAACAAGGAGCACTTTTTCGCCATGTGTAAGTAAAATTTATTTTAGGGTGAAAAATAATGATGCAAGTCACCTTGTTTGGGCGCATAATGACTCCTGTTGTCCTTGCGCCATAAAATACAACCAACCAACCAACCAACCAACTAATGATGCAAGTCTCTTTGTATCAATTTAATTTTCGGCTTATTGTTCTGAAATTTAAGAATTTATAAATAGTGCATTCTTTATTAAATTTTAAACGAATTCTAGGCCGATTATTTTTGTATGCATATTGCATGCACATTTATTGCCTTTACATTTTAAGTTTTAAACTCCAAAGCGGATTTAGCAACTGACAGGATATTGTGAGCATTTTAGTTGGACCCATGCTCTTCGTTATGTACGGATTCTATACAGTAGATTGGATAAATTGAATAAAAGCCCTGAAAAGCGGGCACCTCGGGACTTGAATATCGATCCGTTATTCGGGAGGGATAAGTGATAACAGGCAAAGAGATTAGGAATTTGAATAGTGTCCCCTATTCTATAATCTTCTTGATGGGGGTTTTCTATATAGGATATATGAAGAGTTCGACGAATCCTGCATCTACTGACGATTAGGTTTTTGCATTTGACCTGTTTGAAATATTCTCTGAATTTCATGGGGGTGCTAAAATTTACAAGTGTGAAACAAATATGTATATATAAATTAATTTAAATGCCCTATATCACCGTGCGGGAAAAGAATGGCACAGTGAAGTGAGAAAATCTATTCCTCAATATAAATATATAGGGTTATTCCATGCTATTTTAACAAAAGGTTGTGGCTGTACCATTTTTAAATTTTTTATATTTTTCATAGGTAGTTATATATGTTTAGAGAGTTCAAAACCAATTTTAGAAAATGAAATTTTCTTACCGTTTGGCAGACAGGTCCCCAGATGGCGTTTGAAACATGCACATTTTTGTGCTTACAAGCATTTGCGGAAAATTGCATAACTTTCCTCCTATTTGAGCAAATTAAAAAATTTTAAAAAACTGTCTACTCTAAATAAAATGATGATAATTTTGGTTCAACTTTGTTTCATTATTTAATATAATTTTGAAAATTTAATAATAGTCAAATGTACCGTTGAAATTTAGATTTTCTCATTTTCCGAGCCTGTTTTTCACTAGGAAGGGACAATATACTCAAACCAAATTTATTTTGCAAGTACTATAGCAACAGTACATTTTAGCTGAGGGGATAAATCTGGAGTGTTTGAACCCTTCCGACAGATTCTCCCTGTTGAAAATAAAGATTTTCCAAAATTTCCGATTTTTCAAAACCTGTGTCTCCAGTGTGGTTCACAGTAAAAATCTGAAATATATATTACTGAGACACTTACTAAATAGAAACAACGTAATAAAATTTTACTTTGAAATGAAATTTCATTTTGAACATAATAAGATGGTCACTTTGTTTTGCATAGTAACAAAAATATTTTAGTTCAAAATTGTGAATGGAATACGCATACCATAAAAATATAGAAATACGTGAAAGAAAAAACTATGAATATATATATATATATATATCAGAGAACCATGCAATATAAGAAGTGTATACCAGAAAATTAGCATTATAGTTAGAAGAATTGCATTATGTTACTTGCTGCTTACATGTTGTAAACAACTTAACTTTGTTGTAAACAAAAATTGTATTTACATACAAAAGGTTAAACACTGGTAAAATAGCAAATGAAAAAGATCACCCAAGCTTTCGGACGTGTCAGCAGCAGTCCTCCATCAGGAGTAATGCTCATTATTCCTGATGAAGGACTGCTGCTGATGCGTCCGAAAGCTTGAGTGATCTTTTTCATTGCTATTTTACCAGTGTTTAACCTATTTATATGTAAAAATTACATGTATATACGGAAGAAAATTATCATTATAGTTACAAGGAATACAATATGGTATTTGCTTACATGTTGTAAACAATTGAACAAACAGAAATTATATGTGCGTGTACATACAAAAAATTATCATTATAGTTACAAGAAATGCATGTTACTTTTACAATATAATAATTTTATTCAGGTAGAAACATAAATATATTTACAAAGTGTATTACGAATTGTCTACCTGGGCAAAATTGGGAAAAGACCAAGGGGTCTGATGGAGCCGATGCTACCCAAAGTAAGGAGGTGATATTGGAAAAAAAACTGTATGAAAAATTGCTGCATATGCCCACTTGAAGTAAACAGTTGAACAAACAAACAGAAATTATATCACTTAGCAAGTTTCTTCAGCTTGTTTCTTTTCATCTTACATTGTAAAAGTTCCGTAAGCCCATTGCACAACCTTTGTTGCTTAAAGTTGGTTGAAAATTACCGTACATGCTAATGGAAATACACTGGTTTTATGCAGGATTTTGGACTGAAATATTTTTTTCACTATGCAAAACAAAGTGACCAAACTTTATTATGTTGTTGCTACCTAGTAGAAGCCTTAATAATATGAATTTCTGATTTTTTTTCTACGAACTTCACTGAAGATACATCTTTTAAAAATCGGAAATTGTGGAAAATCTCCATTTTCAGTATTTTCAGCAACGAAAAACTGTTGGAAATGTTCAATTCACTCCAGTTTTCTCCACTCAGATAAAATCTACTATTACTATAGTACTTGTTGAATAAATTTGGTTTGAGTGTGTTGTCCCTTTCACAGTGAAAAACAGGGTCTTAAAATGAGAAAATTCAAATTTCAAGGGTACATTTTGGCTACCGTTAAATTTGCAAAAATATATCAAATAATGTAACAAAGTTGAACTAGAATTATCAGCACTTTATTCAAAGTAAAAAGATTTATAATTGTTTTAATTTTCTCAAATAGAAATAAAGTTATACCAATTTCCGCACATGCTTGTAATCACAAAAATGTACACGTTTCAAGCGCCATCTGGTGACGTCACATGGTAAGAAAATTATATTTTCTAAAATTGGTTTTGAGCTCTCTAAATATGTATAAATACATCTACAAAATATAAAAAAATATGAAAAATGGTGCAGCAAACAATTAAAAAAAATCGTTGGAATAATATGGAATGACCCTATACATATAGATAAAAGCTATTCCTCAATATAAATATACACATATAGATATGTTCAGTGAATTACCGTATATTACAGAAGCATTTTTGATGATTCCTTTATTTTCGGTAAGGTAACTACAATATTCACCTTGTCTCCGGAACTTGGTCCTTGCTATCGGCAGTTTGAATGCAGTAATTTAAAATACATGCTTATAAATCCTTTGATATTTAATCATTGGACATTATAACAGCATACGTGGAACAAATGGATTTAAGAAGAAAATGTTTTAAGCCTAGGAGAAAATACTAAACACATTAATCGACGTACATTTCGAAAGGGCTTTGGCCATCCGAAACGTCGATTAATATTTTTAAAATTTTCTCCTGGGTCTAGAAAGTTGTTCTTTTAAATTCATTTAAACTGCGTAGTGTTACGATACCAACCAATCTTATATGGGGAATATTTTGCAACTGCAGAAACAAAATTTTCGTAGAATCAACTCTGCTTAATTATTAATTAAACTTTAACGATATATGAAAATATAATTATAATTAATTAAAGTCGTTAAATTTATTAATTAAATATAATATTAATCATTTTGTACCAGTGACAGATGGAATTTTCTGTAGGAAATGGAACATTGCTCTTTTAATGGCATTAAATGATGTTCTAAAATTCAACACTGTCTATTATAAATGCAAAGCCTCTTGTGTTTTTAATTCAAAAAATAAAATTGGAACATAAATGGTAATATAAATAACGATAGTTTACCATAGTAGAAAAATTGATATTATCCTTCAGTAATAAGTTAAAACATGCTTTTATATTTTAATAGGACTTGTCATAAAATTTACAAATATGTTATGCATAATACTACATATGACAAAAAGTATAGATGCTAATAGTTATTTCAAATTTTACTCTTTCAGTTATTTAAAAAGTTGAAACGGTCAGATAACAGTAAAATTAAAAATAAGCCATCTCAGGTACGAAGATTTTAAAGACATAACCTTATTAATGTGAAGATGGACACTCATTTTTTCATTCTATTAATTGAAGCATAAATAAAAAGACATGTATTTTAAAGTTTTAAATTTACATATATAAGATAGAAACCGACAAATGAAGGGGAAATACGTGTTTGGGAAATTTTAATCAATACAAATTATTTAAAATACTTAATTTTTAATATGTAATTAATAATTAATAAAGTTTCATAAACTCATGCAAATAAGTAATTGGATAGAAGATGGTGAAAAAACATATAATTTTGTGTATCCAACTGTGCATGACATCCGGGAAAATCGTATACGAATTAAATAAGACGTACATATCTAGCCTTCTACGGCATGTAATAGCTAACGCGTGTTCCTGATATATATGTAGGATTTCCTTATTCTGGCTTTCTTTTATCCCCTTGTATTAAGAACGCATTGTATCGACAACGATGTTAAGATTCGGCCATGTCTACCACCTGGCAAAGAAAACATATTATACTTTCTTTCCCCTTGATGAAAAAAGGACAAAGAATGGATTGCCATAGTAGAACCGGCAGAAAAAAATACCTCGTAAAGTATGTGTCACATCATAGTAATCGGGAAACTTCCCAACATCTGGGACATCCCACTAAGGTACCGTTCAAATCCATGGGGAATAAAACGACGCGATTAATGTGTCATGGTATTGGAGGCATTTGAGTTACGACATATGTGAAAACAACTTTAGATTTTCAAAGATGTATTAAAAATAATGTTTAATTTTCTTTCGTCAGAAGACTAATGTTGATTTAGGGCAAGATAAAATGTTAATGGCGCTTAGCGATAATTTCAGACTAAAAAGATTTATCTACGTGAAACAGAAACTGTTGTTTATGCAAAAGCAGTTTATTTTCATATAACATTTAAAAAAAAATTAAATGTGATTGAAAACATACAGTTAATTAATTAATTTATTTATACAAGTCAAACACTACGCAGATTAAATTAAGCAACAATTTTTATCAACGTTTTTTGTCGTAGTGATACCAAAGCCGATGCTATGGTGTGGTTAAATGGTGAAACGTTTCACTTGAACGTCTTACGTTTAGGCCCCACCGAACGCAAAAAAGCATTTCTTTTCTTCCTGGCATTTCACCATCTACTACGCTATAACTTCGACGCTGGTATCACTACGTCAAAAATCCGTTGATAAAAATAGTTGTTTAAATTAAATGCAGTTAAGTATTTTCCCTCAAACGGTTATTGAAATTTTATACTCAAATCTTGAGAAAACGAGGTATTAACATCCCATATGGGGCGCATATTCTAATACATACAAGGGATAACTTTCTCTTATGAAATACGTATTATCGTACTTTTTTGAGGCAGCAGATTGCTTGTATAATTTGATAAAAAGGTAGCTATCAATAGCATCACTTTTAAATTTTAGCATTATAAATATCACTTATAGAGATATTGGCATATGAAGATAAATCGTTATTTATTTATATAGATTTGAATTTTTCTATATACATAATTATGTTTACATATGTATATTAATACAGTAACCGGATACTTTTCTGTTATTAAATACGTATTATCATGCATTAGAAGCATCAAGTCGTACGTATAATTTGATAATAAATAGCTATTAATAGCATCACTTTTAAATTTTAGCTTTATAATTGCCACGTGCAGAGATATTGACATATGTTTTAATATACTTATGAATATATATCGTTATTTTATATTGTTAATGTTTATATAGATTTCAGCATATTTTATATATATATATATATATATATATATATCATCATCATCATATTCAACCATTATCTATCCACTGCTGGATGAAGGTCTCTCCAAATGCTTTCCACACAAGTCTATCCTGAGCAATTCGCTTCCACGTCACCCCAACCTGTTTTCTTATTTCATCCACCCATCTAGTTTGAGGACGTTTTCTAGGTCTTCGGTGGTCTCTTGGAATCCAGTTCAGAATTTCTGTTGTCCATCGTTGATCAGTTCTTCTTGCAATATGCCCAGCCCATCGCCATTTCAGCCCTTTTACTTTAACAATGATGTCCTCTACTCTAGTTTGCTCTCTCACCCAAGTGTTCCTTTTTCGATCTCTCCTAGTTATTCCAAGCATGCACCTCTCCATGCTCCTTTGCGTTGTCTGTAACTTTCGTATTGCTCCAACTGTTAGACTCCATGTCTCTGATCCATAAGAGAGGACTGGCAATACACACTGGTTGAAGACCTTTCTTTTTAGACACAAAGGCAATTTCCCCTTCAGGATAAAACTGTTTCTTCCAAATGCACTCCAGCCAAGTTTAATACGTCTGTTGAGTTCTTTCATAATGTTGCCATCCATTGAAATCAGCTGGCCAAGGTAAATATATGAATCAGCAATTTCTAGCTCAATGTTGTCAACTTGTATTTTTGTTTCCTCTACGAAATTATTGAACATGATCTTAGTTTTTTGTAGGTTCATCTTGAGTCCAACTTCTTTACTTCTAGTTGAGAGCTCCTGTACCATGTCTTGGAGTTCTGATGGGTTCGTTGAAAAAATAACAATGTCATCAGCAAACCGCAAATGATTTAAATATTCACCATTTATTTTTATTCCCTTGTTATTCCAATTTATCAGCTGAAAAATCATCTGTAAAGCTGAAGTAAAAAGTTTTGGAGAAATGGTATCTCCCTGCCTCACACCTTTACCAATTTTGATAGTTTTGGTATCTTTATGTAACCGAAATTTTGCACTTGCATTTTTATACACACGTTTCACCATGTCAATGTACACATCCTCAATGTCTGTTGATCTTAAAGAGTTGATGACTGCTGATGTTTTAATAGAGTCAAAGGCCTTCTCATAGTCAATAAATGCAACACACAATGGAAGTTCATATTCATGTGTTCTTTCAATTAATTCTCTTAATACTTGAATATGGTCCACTGTACTGAATCCACTTCGAAATCCAGCTTGTTCTCTTGGTTGAGCTGCATCTAATTTTTTCTGCAGGCGATGTGTTAGCACTTTTGTGAAGATTTTATAAATAGCAGGTAACAAGCTAATTGGTCGGTAATTTTTCAAATCCTCTTTATCACCTTTTTTATGCAAAAGAATTACTGTTGCAGAATCCCATTGGTTTGGTATGTTACCGCTGTTAAGACATTTGGTAAAGAATTTTGCAAGTATGTCTTCTACATATTCTCCAGCTTCTTTTAGGATATCTAATGTAATACCATCATCGCCAGGGGCTCTTCCTTTCTTCATACTTTTTATTGCAAATGAAACTTCTTCTTTTAAGATTTTAGGAGCTGTTCCTTCGACTATTTCAGTGTCTTCGTTTAATCCACTGTTACTTTCATATAGTTTTTTGTAGAATTCTTCAACTCTTCTAAGTATTTCTTCCCTATTTCTTGTTACGGTGCCATCCTCTCCTTTTAATGCAATGATGTGTTTCTTCCCAACAGATAAACTTCCTTTAACAACCCTAAGGCTCTTGTTATTTTCAATGGCCTTCCTTACTAACTCACAATTGAATTTTCTTATGTCTTCTTTCATGCTTTTGCGCAGAGTTTTACAAAGTTCTATGTACTCAATCCTGGAACTGGTATTTCGATTGTCCACCTTCATATCTCTTCGCCTTTTCATGAGCTGTTTCGTCTTCTCAGATAATTTGCTATTGTGCTTTTTACAGGTTACACCACCAATTTCCCCAGCAGTTTCAACTATTGTCTTAACAATGTTTTCATTTGCTTCTGAGATGTCAACTTCTTCAATAAGTCCTTCCAGTGCAGAAAAGCGATTTTTTAATTCCAACTTGAATGCCTCGGTATTTTCTTTTAATTTCTTTAAATCCACCCTCTTACTTACTTGTTTCCTAATGAGCTTCTGTCGTTCTAATTTAGTATTTAAGTGCACTTTACATCTCACCATTCGATGATCACTTCCAGTATTAAATCTGTTCAGTACACTGCAATCTTCAATAATTGATTTCTTGTTTGCCAGGATATAGTCAATTTCACTAGTTCCCCCATTTGGGTGTTTCCATGTCCATTTTCTTTGCGGTTTCTTCTTAAAAAATGAATTCATGATGCTAAGGTTTTCAGCTTCTGCAAATTCGATGAGTTGATCGCCACGTTCATTCCTTTCCCCATATCCGTATTTACCAACCGATGTCTCTCCTTGTTCCTGTTGTCCAATTCTTGCATTGAAATCCCCCATGATGAGCTTGATATGTTGTTTCCCTTTGGTGTGTAACTCTTTGATTTCTTCATAAAATTCTTCAACCTCTTCGTCGGTATGGCTTGATGTTGGTGCATATACCTGTACTATTTGAAGTTGGTATCGCTGGGTTAGTTGAACAACGAGCCTCGCTGCTCGATCTGATGTACTTTCAACTTCCAGAAGACAGTCTTTAATTCTTTTGTTGATTAAGAAGCCAACACCACTTGTTCTTCCAGTTTCCGTTCCTCTATAATAAAACAAATGTCCACTTTTAAGTTCCACCAACTCTTCACCTTTTCTTCTAACTTCACTGAGTCCTACAATGTCCCATTTGATCTTGTCAAGTTCTTCTTCCAATTCCTGAAGTTTTGCTTCAGAAGCAAGGGATCGTCCATTATACGTTGCCAAGGTCAATAACAAACGGCAGCCTGGGCCATTCCAGTGATTCTTAGCACCCCCTGCTTTCATGCCACACTGACCGCTGCCTTGATCAGGAGCACTCCAGCACCTGGAGACTAGGGGCCATGGTTTCTGGTGTGTCAACATAATGGAGGAATTAGCCATAATTTCACCACGCTGGCTAGACGGGTTGGTGAATTAGCCCTCCCCTTCCGCCTTTCTATCCGTGCAGCAAATATTAATTTGCCACATAAATAGAAAGCTCAGCCTGCACCACTTGAAGGCGGGGTAGGACACTAGGTTACTGGCCTGGCCGGTTCCACACATCGTCACATACGTTCAGCGTGTGGGTCTCCTTCCAGTTAGATACCAGCAACCCTTTTGCAGGCCATATATATATATAATTATGTATTTAAATCATCTGCGGTTTGCTGATGACATTGTTATTTTTTCAACGGACCCATTAGAACTCCAAGACATGGTACAAGAGCTCTCAACTAGAAGTGAAGAAGTTGGACTCAAGATGAACCTACAAAAAACTAAGATCATGTTCAATAATTTTGTAGAGGAAACAAAAATACAAGTTGACAACACTGAGCTAGAAATTGCTGATTCATATATTTACCTTGGCCAGCTGATTTCAATGGATGGCAACATTATGAAAGAACTCAACAGACGTATTAAACTTGGCTGGAGTGCATTTGGAAGAAACAGTTTTATCCTGAAGGGGAAATTGCCTTTATGTCTAAAAAGAAAAGTCTTCAACCAGTGTGTATTGCCAGTCCTCTCTTATGGATCAGAGACATGGAGTCTAACAGTTGGAGCAATACGAAAGTTACAGACAACGCAAAGGAGCATGGAGAGGTGCATGCTTGGAATAACTAGGAGAGATCGAAAAAGAAACACTTGGGTGAGAGAGCAAACTAGAGTAGAGGACATCATTGTTAAAGTAAAAGGACTGAAATGGCGATGGGCTGGGCATATTGCAAGAAGAACTGATCAACGATGGACAACAGAAATTCTGAACTGGATTCCAAGAGACCACCGAAGACCTAGAAAACGTCCTCAAACTAGATGGGTGGATGAAATAAGAAAAGAGGTTGGGGTGACGTGGAAGCGAATTGCTCAGGATAGACTTGTGTGGAAAGCATTTGGAGAGACCTTCATATCCATGGATAGGATAATGTATTAGCCATATTGATATTATAGATGATATAATTATATTTAGATATAATTAATGCATTATATTAATATAATTTAATTATATATAATTTTCTATATATAAATTAGAGTATTACTTATAAATCTCTGTAGAGTAAAATTTCAAAATTTTTGAATTTATTATCTTTTATATGCAAGGTCTTCATTAGAGGCGATAAATGAAATTTGCTTAATAAATAAATAAGTTTTTGGTATACAAATACACTTATATGTGGACTTTTTATATTAACTTCGATTTAAAATATTTATATTCGAAATTTTATTATTTAATATTTTCTGCTTAAAGAATCACACTTTCCTTTATACCTTTATTTATTTCATGAGAAAGAGAAAGAGATCAATTGGAAATGTCAATGTTCTCCATATATTTTTTAAAATAGTAATTACTTCAAAATATCCCTCTGCGGTGTAAGCCATATATTTATTGCAATCGAGAATGAAGAACACGTATACTTATATCAGATTATTTTCGTGCTTTGAAAATACGTATTTTGCCTGGAAAATTCTTTGAACCATCGTAATTCGTTTTTCTATTTTCAGAAAATATTCAAAGATTGGAACTTTTTCCAAAAACCCTAAATATGTATGGAAAAATTTGCTGAATCTTCCGTGTGGATTTCCTTTCTCAAAATATTAAATATTTATTTTTCAGCTGTTTCCTTTCAAGATATTTTATTAAAGTTAAACTCTCCGTTTCGATTTCCATTATTAATTTATGACCTTATCAAAACTTTTTCTAGAAATTAGGATATGATTATTTTATCCAATGTACAATAAGCATATTGTGTGAGATGATAATTTTACAGATGTATACGGTAGATTTTCTACCTATTTTCCGAATTACTCAGCTATTTATACTCTAATTTTTATTATCCTTATTTATCACCACTTAAACCGGGTAAAGGTATATTCAGGAGAAGTGAATAGATGAATAGATAAGAAAGAAAATTGTTTCTAATAAAAAGGGTGGTAAGGTTCGGTAGATTAAAAGATCCAATCAAATTCAAAGTAGAAATTATAAACATGTATTTTAGAAATAAAATAAAATTCAGAAAAGGAAATAAAAACACTTTTAAACATGCCAAAATTGTGTCTGTGTATCATAATAGTACGTTTGGTGGTCGTAAGTTCTGGTAGAACATGAAGGAAATTACATACCTACTCCTGGCATCTGAAGCTAATTCATCTGAATCTAATTCAGTTTTCAACAACCAGGTTCCTCAGAATTGAATTATTTTGAATTCTTTTTGTGTTTAGCAAGAAGAAAATTGTAATATATTTTAACGATAGCAGTATAGATCTCAAAGGACACATTTAGCTGCAAAATTTAGTTTATTTTGTAGTTATTTGATGTAAATTTATGTAAAAAAGTTAGAACAATTTTTTTTTTCCGAAACGGAGTTATCTTAAAAAAATTGAGAATGTCCGTGGGGATATTGATCACTAGAAACTCTGACATTTGGCGATTGAGACTCTACCAAAACCTTACTTTTTATTTAGTTTGTAATAGCCAGTAAATGATAAAAGGTAAGTTTAGTTACCCAAAGATTTCATCGCTATATACCTTTCAAACTAACAAGGGAACCTTACGAGAATTTATCCTGGGTTTTTTGAATTATTGATCTTAAGGGATAGGTATTTCGGTTGCAAGTTCAATAGTACCAATCGCTAACTCCCCCCACTCCTAGATTTTCAGATACAGTGTGGTTAAAAAAATGTAACCCTATTCTAGACCCTCTAGAGGGATGACGAGAAGAGATATCACCACAAAATTTTGTAGATAGCTTAATTAGGGTATGGGGAATCATTTTGGCAAACAAAAAAAAAAATGCGGCCCAAATTTTGCTACTAGGAGCGAAATTTGCGCGCCAGGTATGTAAATCTAGATTCACTTACACAAAAATATGTTTCGTATGCAAAATTAAATCTCCCTGTAAAGTGCGGAATACTACACTAACTGGAAACAACAGTCATTTCTTTCAAAATGCCATTTTCCCCCTGGTGAAGAAATTTGAACTAAATTTAAATTGGTTTCCCATGTGCAAATTATACTACCTACAATATTTCGTGAAAATGTTTTTTTCCACTTCACTCTAGAGAGTTTATAGAATAGGGCAATTAGTTTATAATCACCCTGCATATTAGGTTTAAAATTCCCATGTTAAGTCTATGAGTTAATTTTTATAATTAATTTTGTTAATTAATTGAAAAATAACAAAATTAATGTGACAATTGCTGCCATTTCACATTGGGCAGGAAACATAACGAGGAGGTTGTCAGAAAGTTTTCATTAACCTCTTCAGTTAATCATCAAATGGGATTAAGTTAAAATGAAATAAATCATTCATTCATTCATTTAAAAATTCAAAACAAAAGTGAAAACAGTAAACATCTGTCTCATCAACAGATAACAATAAACATTTAAAACAAAAAAGTGACAGCAAATAGAACACCTGAAAATAGCTTGATTATTACACTTTGAAAAATTCGACTTGGTTTTAAATTTAATATAATATTGATTTGGCGTTTCAAACTCTTCAGGGTGAGTTGATGAGTAGCCGGACTTGTAAATACTATATTTCCACATATTCAGGAAGAGTGAAGAACACATATGGTTGTGAATTTGACTTTGTAATTTAATAACGTTGTTTTCTATTGATAAAATGAATACATCGGCTTGGCGCAGTATAGCCCAGATGCTCTTGCGCCATAAAAAAGCCAAACAAACAAACAAACAAACAAATATATCGGAATGGTAACTTAACGCATGATCTGTAATGGCTTTGACAAGTGATTTATAATGATAAAATCCGCAGACATCTAAAGGTTGACATATTTTGTATAGTGTTCAGGAATGTTCAAAATATCTCTATCTTTGTTTGGGAAACAACCTTTCATTTCATCATGATTGTTTTCAATAAAACTTCCAAATAAATCGCAAACCAATAGCGATTTAGAAACAGCCACTTTATTTATATTTTCATCGAGAAATTTATATATTACTGTTGTTTGATTTATCGAGAAATTTCAAAATTTCACGTGTTCCTGATTTTGTACAATAAATGAGTAAATTAGAGGGTTTCAACATACATTCTTGTACAATAGGACCAAAATTATTACCCGTAGTTTCTTGTAATACTAAACATGGTTTTCTAACTAGTTGTCCATTAAATCCTAAAGTAGGCATGATTGTGCATGAATGTGTCGTGGCATGCGTTCTTTGAGCTTTTAAATATGCATTTTTTCACCTTGAAATGAGAGGGTTCGTGTGTCTAAAAGGCGTGTTTAAATCCGTTTTGGTCAAAGTTATATACCTTTTGTAACTTATAATTTTTAATTATTGACGCTGGCTGTTTAGCAAACTCATTTGACTTTTGCTTTAACTCTGATAGTTTGGGGTGAATTGACACTGTTGTGAATTTAGTTGCTTTACGACTAACAATTCCGTGTTTAATTTTAAATTTTCCAATCCAAGAGTCAAGAGCTTGTGAGTCAAGAGTACCTAGTTCGTTTGCTTTTTCAAGAGCCCAATATTTAATTTGTATATAAGTGACTTTCTTGACTTGGTCTCTAGCCTTGTTAAACTGCTGAATAACATGATTGTCCATAGCAAAACACATTTCCTTTACACATTGTTTCTTCTAAAGAGAGAACAACAACATTTCGATGTTGTCCTTTCACCTTTTGGTTTAAGCCTAGCAATGACGTTCTAGAAATAAAAAGACATTAGGCAATGTTATATTTCTTTGAATATGTTCTTTAAATTAGTTAATTAAATTTTTAATTCGTTTAATTTAATTAGTTAATTTAAAATTTAAGCCCAAGGAGAGAGTATATTAATAAACTTTCAAACTTAATAAGATTCGCAGGGTATATTTCTCAGAGTGCTGTATGTAATTATTCAATGTAATGTCTTCATGGGAAGAAAAACTATTTTTTGAGTATTTATGTCTCAGAAAGAGTTGTCAAAAGTAATGCTATTCCCACCTAATGGGAATAATTGATAAAACCTCGTAATGTGTTTAATTTATCCCATTCCTTCGTAATGGGATAAAATTTTGGATGGACACACAATTTATAATAGTTTCTGTTAAGTGAGGTTTCTATAAAAGTGTAAGTAAAATATAAATATATTGAATAGGAATATAAATATCTTGCCTAAAAGTATGGAAATTTCAATTAAGAATATAAATATAATTGAAGTAAATATATAAATATCTTGATAATCTAACTGCAATTTCTTGTGAGTGTGGTACTTCTCCCCGAAATCTATATGGAATACTGCGTTCGGGACGAATTGGCAAAATTATTCAACGTCTTAAATACAGATTTAGCACCTTCTTGACCTAATGCGTATTTCTAGTCTATAAGAATACCAAGCTTTGCAGAATTTGTTCAAAGATAATTTTACAAATTTGTACGGGATAATTTATGTTTAATTTATTTCTAGAAGATAGAGTAAAGAGCCAGATCTCTCTCTTTCTCTCTCTCTTGAAATCCTAGTTTTGTTGAGCTTAGGTGGAACAGGTCTTAACAGACTTGTAATAATAACTCCATTTTCTGTACTTTAAATGAAAAATTGCGTCGAAGGAAACGCGGATGAGGAATCCATTAATGTTTAACTAAACAACAAAATACCCTTCATAGCATTAGAGAATATTAATTTGCAACTCACTCTTGAAAGCAAATATTTGTTGTTGACAGTTTATACCCACGATGTTCCATGGGAATCTGGTTTAGATTTGAGCTGCAAGGCGTCCTTCTGCAGGGGATTCAAAGTGTTCTGTCTTCTCTACGGGAGATACCCAAATCAGAAACTCTCAATTAATGTCCTTAAAGTGTATCTTGATTAAAACTATAATTCGAAAGAAAACGTTTAGATGGATTTATTGAGTCCGTAGGGCATCTTGAAAGGAACGTTTCGTTCGGACGCAATTAGACACAGAAGTTTTAATTATCGTTAAGTTTATTTACGTAGGGCTATTCGAGGAAAGTAGCTGCATGCATATCGAAATGCAAAGCACGTCCCTTTGGGCCTTGTTCAACTAGAAATCACGTCCCTTTGGGCCTTGTTCAACTAGAAATCACAGTCAGTAAGAGTGTTTTGGGTTATATACATTTGGATCTATTAGAAAGAAAATTAGCGACAATCAGAAATTTGCATCTTTAATTCAAATTACGAGTTGCGTTCAAAATTAAAATTCGAAAATCGGATTAAAACCGGAAATTTAGTTCTGTTTGATATATTAGACATGCATATAATGAACATCATCATTAAATATTTTATTACAAATAAGACAATGAAATACAAATATTATATATTTATAAGTAATAATAATAATAATAACAATATATTGGACATTTAAATTTGTAAGTAATTTAGAGGGTATTCGAACTGATTGACAAGATATTGCATGTGAATTATTTAGAAACGATTATTTAGATAGCTGACATCACGACGTTATTTATATTTATCGCATGAAATTGGGTGGAATATACATCAATTCCTACGTTTTAACATTGTATAAAACACATTATATAAGATTAATTTCTTCGTTAGAATTTCGGTTGTAAAATTACGAGAAAAATTAACGGATGCAGCTGATAAAAATCATTGTTTAACTACAAATACGATCATATATATAAATTTATATTATTAATGGCAGATATTTAATTAATTTATTAATGGCAGAATTTATATATTTCATGGCAGAGAGAGAAAATTCATTTATCTTTCCGTCGGAGTTGGAATTTTTAAAATTTTCGCTTTTGAAAAATTAAATTCTGAGACACCAAGTTACAGTGAATTTTCAAACGATAAATTTGTGTTTCTTTGCGAAGAATATTCTTCGATGTTTCTCACATTTAAATGTTAAGCAATGGCATTCGTTCATCTTTAGATGGTATACAAAAGGCTCAATATGTAAAAAAAAACACTAATAGAAATAAGTTGTTTGTTTGAAACGTCGTTGAAAATTCCTTTATGTTGTTATAGAAAAGACAATGTTTCCTAAAATAACAGTCAGTACGTTCTTATTTATTTAAACATGTTTCGCAAAGTGCGAAATAGTGCTTAAATCAGTAAACTAAATTTCATTGAGAAAAAAGTGCGTGGGAAAATAAAATATCGAACTCAATAAGAAACAGCATTGGACTTTTCTCAAAATGCTGCACGTAATTATTCCATATTATGCTTTTCATGGAAAGAGGAAATATTTTCGTTGCGTATTCAAACCTTAGAAAGAACAGTGAAAAAGTAGTGTCGTTTCGTTGCTATGGAATAAGTTTAACGAGCTTCCCTCACGAACACACGATTTACATAGATTTCCATCAAAGGAGATTTATATAAAAGCACTGAACAAAAGATGTAAGGCTTTTAATGATCAAAATATGTGTGCAACTTGTTGTGCATATGACACTTCTTCCCAATGTAAATGGCACAATAATTTGGGGAAGAACTGGCAAAATATCATGAAACAATATTTCAAATAAAGCTTTAGTACTACCTTCCTCTAATTCTTATTTCCAGCATTTAATAATTTATATAATAATACTGAGCTTTATAAAAAATTCACAACTTGTTTGACAAATTTAACGATGTAAAAGGTAGATGGGTTAAAAATATATATGACAGAAGTATTGAGCTTAAGACGTTAAAAATACATAAATTTGTAATTTTGCAACCCGATGAAAGTTATGACTTATGAATATTGATTATAAAGAAATTAGTAACATATTTTTTTTTTCAATCTCCCGATTTTGAAGAAAGAGTTAATGAAGACAGTTCTCATAATTGTTGCCCTTTTAGAGTAAATTTACTAATTGACCCAAGGTTTCATTTCTGAATTATGCAACTTAATTTCTGACAGTGTAAGTGCTTTCGATTTTAGCTAATAACCAGTAATTGCTCCACAGCCTTCATACTCTAGTTGCGGATTTTTCTCTATTTGAAATCGTCAGTACGTTGAAAATAGGAAAGCTTTACTCGTTGTCGTACTCGGTAATTTAATGCTCGGAGCGTTAGCGATATGAACTCCCATGTCGGTGATTCGACTCCTGAGTTCGTGGTTTATTCCTGTCTGTTTCAAATAATTTTTATGGGCAAGGAAAGTTCCAAATAGAAATCATTGAATTAAGAAATGTAACGTCGAAATATTTTTAACCATTAATGTTTTCACAATATATCATTTATTATGGAATATTTACCTATATGGCATTTAGAATCCAATCGCTAAATTGTAAAATGATACAACATATATTGAGAAGCTTAAGCTATAAATATCTGTCGCCGTAAAGGCTGGTTTAGATGACATATAATTATTGATTTATCTGATATCGATACACGAAACCATTTAAATAAACCAAAATATAACTTATAAAACCTTGCATACTTAAATGTCTTGTGTATTGAATGAACAACCCATTTCTTACCGAGCAGAGACACGAACACTACCAAGCGAATGCAAAAAATATATATGTTTGTGTTTACCCTAATTTATTCGATTGATTTCGCGCTTTCCGTAATAGTTCCAACTGTTGCGAGAATAAATGTAAGGAAAAATACAAAACAACAGCCAAAAGACCATTAGGCTTAGTAGAAAAATCTATAATCATATTGGAAAAAATATTTATATTCAACATTAAGTTTGATGGCCTACTTTTAAAGCCACGTTGTAAAGGACACATGAAGGAAAATGAAAATTGGGATCAATAATATCGATAAAAATTCTTTAAAAAATACTGGTTGAGATGCCAATTTAATTAGCTAAATCACTAATGTCTCAAGGAATTGAGTACCAATTAGCCTTGATGGTCAAAATTTGGGCGATATTTGTTTTCCTCTCTTCATTTCCGCGATTGGTATGTTCTTTTCTATTTATAATAAACTGTTTCTTTCGCGCTAGAAATAAAGCTAAAGTACTTACTGCTCTGTGGGTAGTTCAACGTCAAAGATAAGTTCTTGGTTCATAAAGATTGAGGTATCTATTTTTCGCTGATAGGAAATACATCACTTTATGATATTAGTAATTTAACACGTGAGTTAAAGATATATATGGTACAAACTATTGAAGTTTAACGTGCAACGAGACTCTCATCTTCAAATTTTGACCGACTGCGCTTACATCTGGCTCGAGCAACGACTGAAGGGCATTTTCCTCAAGTTTGTTGTACGATTTCTTTTATAGGTTTGATAATTCTCAAAATTATTTCCAACGAAATTATTGTAGTTTAACAAATGGAAAGGGATGTTACGCGAACCAGTAACATCATTTATGTATCCATATGTGACCAAGTACGTCATAAATTTAAATGCCTAATATTTGCACTGTGAGCGCGTGTACAAACTTAGCGTCTAGGCTAGTTAATAATTTACATTTAAATACATTGAAAAAACGAAATATTAAATATTAGTGAATCTTGATTAATTTCATTTAGTTCAATACTGAAAGGCCTAACACTTATAATAAAACGCTACATATGTACGCAAATCCCAGTTTTGTATCCCAGGAGACAGTTTATGACTAAAACGCAAAAAATTGTTTACCACTCAGATTACGAAATGTTCGATTTATTCTGTCTTCGTTATAACATGCAATTGAAGCACTAGGTAACGATCATACCAAACTTTCTGTGGATCGTCTTGCGTTTTATCATATCCAATAAACCTTTCTATTAAAATCCATACGCAATATTCAAATTTAAGAGTGCTGTATTTAAATACATAGCTTTCTTTGTTAACGCAAAGCTAAGGGCTTTAATGAAGATAATATTGATATTAAATCTTTATTCTTATCTTTATGTTACAAAACTTTTCTGTGTGTAATATAATCTAATAATGTGTGTTTTTCTTTTGTTATTTTGTGTATATAACTTTTGTTTTATCTGTGGTCCCGATTTATGGTCAATTTGTTATTATGAAGATAACTAATACTCAAAGGCTTATCTGCTAGTGCGCGTAAGAATTGTCTCCAGTAACTATTAGAAAAATCAGTCTAGAGCGTACGCGTTAATGTTAAGTAAACTGCACTCACCATATTGCAACTAATGTTTAATGTACTTTATCTGTGCTCAGGAGATTTTCTTCCAATCGTTTTCTTAATTGTTTGTTTTACAATAGTGCATGTTAGTTGTTTCTTGAAATATTTACTTGTAATTTATATAAACTGAACAGTAAGTTGATTAAAAATCATTGTTTAATTTACTTATAAATAAAAGCAGCACACATATCTTCGTTACCTACGCAAAGACGTAATTTTATAGAACAAATTTGGCAGTGAATTTCTCTCAGCGGGAGTCAATAGTACCACCATGCTTCTATCCAAAACTGTTAATTTAAAACCACTAGTTGTAAAAATCAATGTCCTGTTTGTAAACAAACTACTTTCCATGGAAAATCCAGATCAATAAACCAAAAAATGCTACAAATCAATGAATGCATTTATTAGGTTCACGAAAGTTGTCCGTTTTTATAAATGTCGAAATTATTTCTTTGTGCGTGTGTAAAGGTACTTGAAACTTAAGCAACTAGAAGGAAATTTAAAGGTTCAATAAACCATATAATATTATCTGGTAGGTGCTTTCTTCAAAAGGAAATGATTTCTTGCATGACATAAAAATAAATTCAGATTGAAGAGATTTCGGCACGGCTAATTTTCCATAAATATTTTTCCACCACACTTATATTATTCTTAAAAAAGAATAAACATTTATTATTCTTCTCCCGAAGTTGCCTTTTATTTGTAAATTCAGTCTTCGCAGAAATACAGTACATCGGAGATCAGTGTTCTATTATTTGTAGATTGGGTCGATTGATGTTCTATTATTTGTAGCTTGGGTCGATTGGTGTTCTATTATTTGTAGATTGGGTCGATTGATATTCTATTATTGGTAGATTGGGTCGATTGATATTCTATTATTGGTAGATTGGGTTGATTGATATTCTATTATTTGTAGATTGGGTCGATTGATATTCTATTATTTGTAGATTGGGTCGAAGTGATTCCTGGTTTCTGATTATCTTAGGTTGTGGGCGGTACGTAGGAAAGAGTTACACTTCTCTTAAACGACCCCTTCTAAACCCCGCCCACTTGATATCAAGGCGTATTTTTCCTTTTATGCAAAATTACATGACCTTCGTTAAAACCAGTTTAGAACCCTCACCCAACCCATAATTTTTGAATTGCTATGCTCCTGTTTGTATGTAGCAAAAAAGCAGGTGCAATTTTGTTTTGTGAGTCTAGCACCCACAACCTGGAGAGTAATATTATTCAGAGAACCTAATTACCGAAATCCACTGCTTCCCATTAAAATTTTCGTAACACCTAAAAACGTAAAAAAATTTTCTTGTCGAGAGAATAAAACTTTATTCGGCAAGGAAAGGAATTCGTTTTAAAAGATTTTTGCTCTCAAATCGCTCAGAATCTCCTCATTTTCATGTTTTCTTTCAAACTTTTAAATTATCGCTAACCACTTCTAGTAAGAAAACTTCCTTTTATCGAAAAGCTTTACTGTTTTTGGCAATATTCCTTATTACGATCTTCCGTAATTACAGCTCTTGCCAAATCCTGGATTAAAACTTTAAATTGAATTTAAAATGAAGAAAATTTTTGCTTGCTTAAAGTACCAAAAATAAAAATTTATAAACAGTTAATTTTTTTAAGCATTCATTCATACATTTGTAATTAAAATTTCTGCTTTGAGTTTAAAGCTTTTTTACACTGAAAGTGGGTAAAGGAAAATTTTGTTACAGGACACATTTTAAATATTTGTATGAAATCTTCTGACTAAAGATAAACAAATTAGAGTTTCTAAATTTTATCTTAGCATTTTAGTCCAAAATTTCACATTTACTAACCTAAATTCGCATCATAAGCATGAGCGAGTTTAGAAATTTTTCTTAAACGACAACGTTATTAGTTATGGGCCAATCTTTTGCACACTTTTTGTAGGAAGAAATAAAAAGGATTTTAAAAATATTGTAAACTTAAATCTGGCTATAATGATAATTTCTATGACGATATTTTCCGTTGTCCCGCCAGATATAATGTATAATAGGATCAACTTTGTCTGTACAGTTGATCCTATTATACATTATATCTGGCGGAACAACGGAAAATATCGTCATAGAAATTACCATTATAGCCAGATTTAAGTTTACAATATTTTTAAAATCCTTTTTGTTTCTTCCTACAAAAAGTGTGCAAAAGATTGGTCCATAACTAATACTGTTCACAGTTAAGAAAAATTTCTAAACTCGCTCATGCTTATGATGCGAATTTAGGTTAGCAAATGTAAAATTTTGGACTCAAATGCTAAGATAAAATTTGGAAACATTATTTTGTTTATCTTTAGTCATAAGATTTCATACAAATATTTAAAATGTAACGATATTTTTCTGTAACGATGAGCGATATATCTCTAACGATGATGAAGTATAGTTATAGACAGATATCATTGTATTTTTAATTATATAACTCTTTCTTAATTTTTAAGAATAATCGTTAGCAGGAATCCTGCGGTGAGAATTTTTAAACCCATCAGCACCGTTATACAATGTACCTATAACAACGCCCTTTGCGAAAAAATTTCGAAACTATACTGGACCGTCTCCGATAGGAGTTAATAATATCCTAAAAAGTACATTTTGCCGTAAATGATAAGGCAGTTTTAAAATCTTTATATCATATGTACATTATTTTAAACTGATTCAAGGATATGAAAGATAAATTATATATATACCAATTTACCAACTTTGTAATCTATGTTAGATGGTAGGGCATAATTTCTAATTACAAAATAAATATAGTAAATGCAGTTAACTTTTATACCATACATTTAACCCGCATTAAATTTGAGTGCGTTTTAATATTCATATTGAAATTAAGGGACATGAGTTTTTATAACATTCTAAAGGCGACTGATTTATACATTAAATAGCTTTCCGGGATATTCCGCGCTTCTGTTGATTAAAAACACTTAACGTTTCACTCCGTTCTATGCGGAGCATCCTCAGAAATTGTTGCTTCGAAAAGCCTTATTCTGTTGCTTCTGAGGATGCTCCGCATATCACGGAGTGAAATATAAAATGTTTTTAATAAACGAACGCTGAGAAATATCCCGCAAAGCTCTGTAATTAATCAATTATCTTATTTGTAGACGCCATGAAAGTCTTAGTGAATGTATTTATTAACTTATGTAGAATATATTTTAGGTGCATTATTATTTATACACTATAAGCATGTTTTAACGCCATTGTGTACGCAGTAACTAAAGCTCTCTACCAAAAAATGAGAACATTAATAGTTGAAAGACTTGTTCTGGTTATTAATCGTAAACTCAGTTAATAGCAACTAGTAATATCATTCATACATATAAAATATCAAATGTGTAAACCGTCGTAAAATCCCTTTAATACAAAGATTTGATACAAAAATTTTAAAATCTCTCTCCATTATCACAAAATATTTGTTATACAACGATTTTAAAACCTCCCTCTATAATTACAAAAAGTCTTTCAACTTAATTAAGTGTACAAATTAATTAGCCATTTATATTTAACTAATCCCGAAATAATATACTCTAATTTTTTTACTAATTTGAAGCTAAAGGGATAATTTTTAGTTTGTAAAAATTTTGTAAAATAATATTTTAAATGCTTTTTACATCCGCTCCTGCATTTTGATATTCAATGAATAATGCCGATAACTCTTTTCAGTTGTCATATTCTACTTTTAAAACTTACTCCTGAGAAAATATCAATGATTAATTAAAACGAAAAGATATCTGAATAAGCTGATTTACTGATTCATCAATAAATTTTTCGCTAACTTGCTTGGTCAAAGAAAGGCAACAATTAATTACGATAATAAAGACCATATAAGGCAATCACGTAACAAGAAATTTATTGTTCTTCAATTATCGCATTCAATTCAGAACTCCAAAAATTAAGTTGTCATCAGTTATTACCATTACTATACGAGAGTTGATTACAAGTTCAAGTATCAATAATGAGACCGATTCAATTAAATTTTTGGAGTTCTGAGTAACTGAGTACCGAACCTAGTTCTCTTCATTGACGTAGCTTGCAATAAATTGAAATATTGGAGAATTGACTATTTTCAACTGAGTGGGCAGCATGCGTCTATTTCTTCGTGAGAAAGATATATCGAAAGATTTCGATATCCAAAAGAACGAAACATCAGAAATCGATAGCAGAAGATAATCGTTTTTAAATATCGGAATTCCTAGGAAAAGTTTGATCAGTTTATGAGAGTTGAATAATAAATCTTAATTATATTTCAAGGTATTGTCAAAAGTCATAATTATTTAATTATGACCTTAACTACTACCTCTATAATTCCTCAGATTACCTTAAAAACTCAGATAATTACTTGTTTTTCATTAGCATGTTATATAACTTGTCAATTAAAACGATATATATATATATATATATATATATATATATATATATATATATATATAATGGAACTCTGTTATACCGAAGACGGCTATAATAAACTCACGGCTCTAATGAACAAATAAGTTTGGTTAATTTGATTTAATGTCATATACGTGGAATATCGTGGCAATAGCAAAAATGATTTCTATAATTAGCTAATACTGTTCTGAAGTCAATAACTCAGATTACAGTGCTTCTTCCAATGTTGTATTGTGGAACACAATTTTAGAGATATGAATCCGAAGTCTCTTAAAAAGACGTGCATTTCGATAAATATGTGCGTAAAATATATGCAATATGTGTGTGTGCATTTTCTGAATTATATATATATGTTAAGAATTAATGAGAGCAAGACATTTTTAATTATCGTATTCAAATTGAATCTCTTATTCAAATAAATCTCTTATTCAAATAAATCTCTTATTCAAATTAACATCTTATACAAATTACTCCCTTATAGAAATTAAATCTTTTTAAATCAATTATCTCGTTTTCAATCAATCATCAAATCTAATTATCAATCAATCATCATTCATCAATCAATCTTTTCAAATTAAATTAATTTAATCTTTTATTCTTATTAAATCTTGTATTCAAATTTCTTATTCTCGTATTATTTCAAATCTCGTATTCAAATCTCGTTTGAAACATGTAAAATAATAATATATTAATTATTTGAGTATATTTATATATAAATTATGTATATTAAGTTTTTTTACAAAAGTACTATATTTAATAAATTATTATAGTGAATAACCACTTTATCGAAGAAAATCTTCCAGTTCCTTTATGCTCATTATAAAGTCGAACTTCATTGAGACAAACACCAAGGGAAACAGAAAATGTTTTCGTAATAAGAGTATTTCGTATTATCCTTAAAGAATAGGAGAACCCTATTGATACATTATTTATTACATATGTGGTTATCATATACACATATTTTGCAATTATATACATGTTATTAATTTATTACTGTAATTATATTATTATTATTATTATTACTATTTTATTATAGTACACATATTTCTTTAAAAATCATAGAATATACATTACTTTTGAAGTGGATATTATGTGTAGTTGATAGATTCGAAAAATCCTTGTTTTACTATATATATATACTATGGTTTAGTAAATATTTATTTGTTCCGGATTACATACTTTGACAAAAAAAATTAAATTCTAGTATTACGCTTAAAAAATTAGTAATTGCAGATTGTTTTCGCTTTCTGTCAGCACAATGTCGCTAACAGTGATTAAGCGTATCCACAGTTTCCGGAGCAGCCCCAGAATCTGCCTCTTTCATCACAAAACGACGCTCAATGAAAGCCTCCATATGACTAAGGGAATTTTTCGTCTAAAGTGTCAGAGTAGTCGGTATCTTCGTCAGTATCCGAATAATAGTAATTACTAGAGACCGGATTATATGCAAATGCATATGTTCATATGGAATTGCATATTTTATCCCCTCTATAGTATCTTTTCAGTGCATAGAAATTCATACTTTCAGGTTACATATTGAATATTTTTCTGATGTTTAGTGCATTTAATCGGGGCTCAAATGATTATTATTAACCGGCAAGTGCATTATCATGCAGTTAACGGCGGCAAATATTTCGGCGTCCGTTGAAACATATTTTTCAGTTCTAATTGCATACAACCGCCAAAAGGAAATGTTTGTTATGCAATTATAAATAAAAGTTGCCACATGCATGTTTAATCTTGTAAATACAGAATGTTGAAATTATCAATGAGAAGCTTTGATCTTATAAAGCGAATTTTGTTCTTGTTAAGCGGGAGAAATTTTCCAAGGGCCATTGATTATCAATTCGTTGCATCTTTGTAACCAGTATTTCATCTTAACCGTGTTCGCATTAAACGAAAAATTAACATCGGGATTACTATACACTTTTAAGGGACTTCAGAAAACTGTTCGTATTAAAAGTAATTAGCCTTAAGTGTTTTCGGTTTAACGATGTTCGACTGTAATTGATTCCGGCTGTATACATAAATACACATATAAGCGCTAATTAATAACAGTGGATAATAACGGATAATAAGTTTAAGACATATTACCTTTTTTATTGCTATTAAGCACATAATGAATGGGGTTTATCATTTATATAGTGCAATACAAATTTTATTCTGTTACATATAATTCGTAGTTATACTAATAGTTAATATTGCAGCCAATTAGCATTTAGACTGACCCGCCTGGGCTTAAATGAGTAAAGACCGTTAGGTCTGACAGAGATCACGCTGCCCGAGGTGAAGGAATAATTAATACGAATTAGTGTGTTGGTTGGTTGGTTGGTTTTACGGCTCAAAGACTACAGTGGTCATGCTGCGCCGGGACCTACTGTTTTCCGAGGAATCCGAACCTCTTAAGGCCTAGGGAACCAAACCCCGGACTACAGTGAGCAGTGCGATCTTTATGAGATCTCTGAGTAAGCGTTCTTTTTGCACTGCTGGGAGTCGAACCCGGATTAGCCGCGCAATAGGAGAACGCGTTACCACACTGCGCCACCGCAGGGCCGAATTAGTGTGTCTGGTAACGGTTATATATAGGGAGTATATTATATGGGTATAGACCGGTGGCTCTTCAACTGTGACCCGCGGACACCTAGGGATCAGCAAGACCCTTCCATTATTCTACAAAGATTCGGAAAAATACTCGAGTAGTAGCAATGCGAAGAACAAATTACGAGGGAAAGAAAACTTCCTTCTTTAAATAGTGAAAAATAGTGATGAAACACTAGTATGATGCAAATTTCCTGGCTTTAAAGTTTGAGTTATTTTTGGGAGTCCGCGTAGGCGAGTAATCTCTGAATGGGGTCAGCCGTCTAGAAAAATTAAAGGAACGCTGGTATAGACCACAAGTCAAAAAAAAGGAAAAATGAATGCGAATAAAAGTAGAACAATTCAGGTTCCATCAAATGCTTTCAAGAGTAGTTGTTAAAAAGAGAACTCAGAACTGATGTTTCTCAAGGGAGGCACACGTTATTGAATGCATCAATTATTGGATTATTTAAATTCTTCGTGAAGTGGTTTTGATCAGATAAATGCAAATATGCGAGAATTGAGACTATTTTACTTTTAATGGCATTATATACGAAGAATGAAGTTTTGCAAATGAGTGATTTTAAATTATTACTATCTAGAAAAAACGGGCTGTCCCTGAAGATCGGGTACAGAGACTTTAACGAAATTAAAGAAGAGGGATATCTTTTTGAAAAACGATATTTCTAAAAGTATTAGAAATTTAAATAACCCCCTAAATAGGAATAGAATATAGTTTAGGTTAGGAAAAATCAGATAATAGCAGAGGTCAGTAAAAATTTGAGTAGGGTATATAACTGAAGGTTTTAATTGCTTTTGTATTTCGTCTTATTTAAATTTGTTCTTATATACCTATTTATTTTAGTTCGCTGTAATATCCCTGTTTATCACAGTCAATGATATATGTAAAGGAAAATATATATTTTCCAATGTGTTCTACGTTTGGAAAAAGTGCACAGAGGGGTGAAAATTTAAAAACATTCTAACAAATTTAATTATTTTTTGTACAAGCCAATAATTTCGTCCTATTCATATACGTAAGTATGTATATAAATATACATATCCTTATATACATAGATACATTTTTGCCAATTCACATATAAAGCAAATTAAATATAAAAAATCGTTTACAAAATGTATGCTTGTCTGTAAAATGTAACCTATATCGGAAGTAAATAAAAACTCCTGTTATTATATAGCTATTATATATTTAGTTGTGCATATTTATATATGTATATATGGATTTTGCATTCATATATGTATTTACGTGTACATTTTAATTATATATATATATACTTGACCTCCATATTTCAAAATATATAAACCTGTGGAAGAGAGGCGTCACTGGTGCCACAGATACATTTTGCAAAAAATTAACAGTTAAAGTCCGTGGCTGGTATTAACGCCACGCAATAAACAACAATGCATTTTTTATCATATATCTTTTGTGCTTCACCTGCCTATTAAAAAGTGATATTTTAACATATGCTAGTAGTGTTGCCATGGATGCCAAAAAAGCAGATTTTTGATTTAGGCTTTTCAAAGGCCACCAATTTCTTTCTCGTTAAATCGATGCTTTGTTTCATGTTTTTATGTTATTAAATTTTCGTAAACATTAGCAAGAGTATTTTATTCTATCTACACGAGAGCAGTACCTCATCGAATATTGTATGGTAGCTCGATCCTATATTATATATGATGCTATGCCATATATTATTGCATATAGTACCGACACAAACTCGTGTACAGTTTGTTTCCTCTGTAATGTCGAAGTAAACTGAATAAACCAACTATTAGGGAGGGTTTCAAAACTGCGTTTAGATATGAACTTATTTTATGAAAGGCGTTTTAGATTTAGGAAAATGCATTCTATAATTGGTTTTATTTCAGCGTCTCTGCAAATTATAACACTTTTCCGAATTATGGATCACTAAGATAGAATGGGGTTTGATTATATTTAATAAACAAAGCACATTTTATTAAATTAATTGTCAAGCAACCAAAGATTTAGTAGTCGTTTTAGCCCATATAAGTTCTTGTTGGTAAGCCAAAGTCAACTTTTTAAGCCAAATACTTTACTGGGCTTACAGCGTCGACTTTTTTTATCAATTTAATCTGTGTAGTGCTATTACCAAATATGTTATGTTGATTTATGTGTTCCGCAATATAGTAATTTTTTTATGAGTAACCCTCTTTTTTTGGTTGGACATAAATTCGAGAAATAATTCATAAGTTGTTACGTATTCGGTAAAGTCTACGCATTGCTGTTTACTAAAACATTGTTCTTTACTAAAATATTATTTGCAACATTGTTATTTACAACACTTTTATATAAAACATTGTAATTTACAACATCGTTATTCGCAACATCATTATTTACAATATTGTTATTTACTAACTAAGTCATTGTTATTTGCAACATTATTATTTATAGCATTGTTATTTACTGGCTAAAAGATTGTTATTTACTAACTAAAACATTTTTATTTGCTAAATAAAACATCGTTATTTACTAATTAAAACATTGCTATTTACAAACTAAATATTCGTTTGGAATGAAAATATGTTTGAAATGAAAAGCATCTATGTATCATGTGTTAAATGATGTATGCTTACTGCTCGTACATGATTTTCAGAACCTCATGTGTCTACACTTCCTAGAGTTACATTCAGCCGCTCTCAAGTACGATCTGAAGAAGGAAGCGTCACTCAACTGCCATGTGTTGCCCAGGGAAATCCTCCCCCAACTTATAGGTAAGCAAATTAATCATAATTTCAGTACTTACCGTCTTACAAATTTAGCTGCGCTCCCGGTTAGCACTGATTTCACGACATTATGATAGCGAATTTCCCTACATGGTAAAACATTCCATATGTGCTTGGGCCCTGCGGTGGCGCAGTGTGGTAACGCGTTCGCCTAGTACGCCGTTAATCCGGGTTCGACTCCCAACAGTGTACAAAGAACGCTTACTCAGAGATCTCATAAAAAGATCGCACTGCTCACTGTAGTCCGGGGTTTGGTTCCCTAGGCCATAAGAGGTTCGGATTCCTCGGAAAACAGTAGGTCCCGGCGCAGCATGACCATTGTAGTCTTTGAGCCGTAAAACCACAAAAAAGCATATGTGCTTACCTTCTCATGCTTTTTTTTCGATTTATACATATAATATGCATATAAACACATATAAGCATTATTTTTAGATCTAATGTCTATACGTATATGTGCAAATTTTCGAGAAACTTTTCTTTGTGAATACGGAATATATATATATATATATATATATATATATGTCAATAATATATAATGTCAATCCACTGCAGGATAACGGCCTTTTCCTTTGTGCTCTTTGCTGCCAATTTGGCCCAATATATTTAATTATTTCATCCACCCATCTCGTCTTTGGCCTTCTCCTTGGGCGCGAAGGGTCCAGTGTGATCTATTCTAGGATAATTTTAGTCCATCTGTTGTCAGTTCTTCTAGCAATATGGGCTGCCCACTTCCATTTCAAACTTTTGTTTGATCTCTTATACAACTGCAGAAGCCAACTTATGCCAACTGAACAATTATACAAAAAACTGTATGAAAGAAACAGCCGATTAAACGAAGACACTAAAATAATCGAAGAATTGATTGAAATAATATTTTCCATATACCATGTGTCTCGTACTTCATGTCTAAGGTTTTGGTATTTGGTGATTTTTGTCGTTTAGTTTGCCTGAATGTTATTGGTGTTGCGTACTGGTATGTCAATTAGGTACGTGGTCTTATTCGATTTATCGACGAGGGTTATGTCAGGACGGTTTTGTGTGACTGTCTTTTCTTTTATGATTATTCTATCCCAGTAAAGCTTTTGTGTTTTGTTCTCAAGCACCGTCTCTGACTCATATTTTTAGTATGGGCATTTCTCTGTCAGAAAGCCAACATTCGTTGCCAATTTCTGGTGGACTATTTTTGCCACTGGGTGTTGTCTATGTGTGTAGTCTGACTGCGTGAGGATCTTGCATCCTGCCATCACGTATTGGATTGTCTCCGATGCCGCATGACAGTGTCTGCATTTGTCGCTTTCTATATCTTTTCTCTGGATGAATTTCTGATTGTTCCTTGTTGCGATCACTTGGTCTTGGATGGCTAGCATGAATCCTTCTGTCTCTGGCTGGAGAGTGCCTCGGCCGGCCTAGCATTTGATGCCTTTTTGTCAACATGTGATTGTTGTATGTCACTGTAGTGCCTGACATGTAATGGTTTTCCGTCCCAAGAGCTTAGTTTCTGTTCATTGGCTGCCTCCAGGACACGCTCTTCGGTACTACACAGGTTTAGTGGCGTGTAATTTGCATCTGCTTGTATTATGGCTTGGATGAGTGGCGATCGGGGACTCTTCAACTGGAAGTATTGCCTCATGCTCTGGATCTGCTTGTCATGTAAGTCTTTGAGGTCCGCTTGTCCGCGTCCTCCTTCTTCCCGGGGTAGTGTTTGCCGTTCAATTGCCGTTGCAGGGTGTAGTTGTCCGGCTCTTCTCTGGATGGTTCTCATTTTCCGCTGGAGTTGTTCTAGTTCAGTGTTGGACCATTTGATGATCCCGAAGGAGTAGGTGAGCACTGGTACCGCATATGCGTTAATTGCTTGCGTGGTGTTCTTCCCGCTCAGTTTCGTCTTCACAATGCTTCTAAGTCTTTCTTGGAATGCTTGCGTGAGCTGGACTTTGACTTTCTTGTGCTCCTGCTGCCGTTTTTGCA
>QLNU02015003.1:55778730-55805599 GCA_006491805.2 Dysdera silvatica
CAAAATGCCGCATTTCTGAAAGCCATAATAACGATTCTAAGCATTTTGAAGGAATTGCCAGTATTTCTGAACCTTTTGAAAATAAACTCCAGTCCTCGCAGAATTTATAGCGCCATACATATGCAGGTGTTTTTATTCTTTTCCTGTCAGCCAAAAATACAGCGTTGAAAGCACTTTTCAGCAAAACTAAACATTTACATGTTGAGATGTCTTTAAATATGTATCAACATATTTTAAGTTTATAAGACATCTTAGTTCTTTCAGAAGAATGTGAGCTTTATGCGCCTTCGGTTTTTACGATACGTTCTAAAAATACTGCTCCCATAAGGCTGCTATCTTCTATATATTACAATACACTACCTTAGGTCTGATTCTAAGTTAATATATATTTATTCCCATTTCACCATAAACTATTATTCGGATTTTTTTTAGCTTTAAAGGGAAAACTTAAATTCATGTCTGCGTAAAAATCTAAAAATACATATGGGAAAATTCGGATTTAATGCTTTTTCCATAAGGTTGTTATCTTCTATATATTGCACCACACTATGTTACGTCCGATTCTAAACTAATATATATTTATTCCCATTACACTATAAACTACTATAAGTATTTTTTACAGTAAAAGCAGCTTTGAAAGGAAAGTATAAATCCATGTCTGCGTGAAAATCTGGAAGAACATATGAGAAAACTTTATTTCAATGCTCTTCCCATAAGACTTTCATCGTCTATATATTACAATACACTGTTTTAAGTCTGATTCTAAACTAAAACATATTTATTCCCATTACACTATAAACTATTATAAGGATTTTTTGGCACAGCTCTGGATGGAATAATTAAATCCACGTTTGCGTGAAAATTTAAAAACATATAGGAAAATTCGGCTTCAATGCTTTTCCAAAACCCAGTATTTGTTAAAATAAAATTATCCGCAAATTTCTATTTTACTTCATTATCAAAAAAAAATAATTTATTTAAGAAAAGGTTTTCCTCAAATTTGGAGAAAAAATGTGAACGTGCAACACTTAAAAAAAATAATTCCGTTTAGGCGTAAATATTTAGCCTGAAATTTCTTAATATATATGATTTTATTTGTATATTATTGTATTATTAGATTATTATACTTATAATTTAGTTAATTATTTAATTAAATAATTTTTTATTTAGGTTATTAGGATAATATGATGACAATTTATTACCTTTCTTACTCTAAATGTTGCATTATATATTGTAAATTTTACAGTGTATGATAAACGTTATTTTGGACCCTACGCAGTCGCACCGCGTTTGCCTAAGGCGCCGTTCTCCCGTGTTCGAATCCCAATGGTGCCAAAATAAGAACGCTTATAGACTAACTGCCCGTAATCGAAGGTTTGGCAACCTAGGCTATAAGAGGTTCGGATCCTTCAGAAAACCATAGGCGCCAGCGTAGCATGATCCTCACTGACTTTGCCCAACCGTAAACCTCAAAGAACCTAAACTATAATCCACTTTAAAAAAAACCATTCGACTAGCGTGGGATCCTTTCTTTATTCCGAATTTGGTCCACCAAAGGCCCCAAAAATTACTACTTACCTACGAATTGTTCTTTTCTGCACAGGGATTAATTCCCTGGGCATTAAGGGGCTCGAACTCCTCAGAAAAATGTAGGTCTATGCACTGGCCTACTATGGCGCAGTGGTAATTTACTTGTCCATTGTTCCATTAAACTGAGTTCCATCACCAATGTTACCATAGAATGTGTCCCGATTTTAAACCCACCGTCGTCCGAATTTTGCTTCTTTGAGATTAGCAGCGAAGCAACGGCGGTGGGTAAGGGGTCTAAATCACCCCAGAAGTACAAGTGTCCTATCAGACCTGCCGTCTTCAAATCCCCCCCCACAAGAACAATGGAAAAATTTCTGTGGATATCAAATATCATGAGGATTTCTCATAAAATGTTAAGAAAATGTAAAAGGAAGCATATTAATTCCCTTCTTTGAATATAATATATATAGCGAGTCGAACCTCGTTAAGACGAACACCAAAGGGAACAAAAAATCTGTTCCTATTAACAGCAATTCGTCTTATCCGGAAAGGGTAGTATGTTATACACTCTGACGGAACGTCCGAAAACTGTTCGTATTAAAAGTAATTCGCATTACGCCTGTTCGCTTTAATATTGGTAGTACTATATATATATATATATATGGCCTGCAAAAGGGTTGCTGGTATCTAACTGGAAGGAGACCCACATGCTGAACATATGTGACGATGTGTGGAACCGGCCGGGCGAGAAATTTAGTGCCCTAACCCGCTTTATAGTAGTGCTGGCCGGGCTTTCTATTTCCGAAGCAAATTAATATTTCCTGCACGAATGGAAAGGCGGAAGGGAAGGGCTAATTCACCAACCCATGTAGACAGCATGGAAATTACGCCTAATTCCTCCATTATGCCACACACCAAAAACAATGGTCCTAGTCACCAGGTGCTGGAGTTCTCCAGACCAAGGCAGCGGTCAGCGTCGCATGAAAGAAGTGGGGGGTGCTAAAATAACTGGAATGGCCCAGGCTGTCGTTTGTTATTAACTTTGGCTACGTAAAATGGGACATTTGTTTTATTATAGAGAAACGGAAATTAGAAGAACAAGTGGTGGTGGGTCCGTAATCAATAAAGACCACCTTCCTGAAGTTGAACGCGTCGGATCGAACAGCGAGGCTCGTTGTTCAATTAACCCAGTAATACCAACTTCAAATATGCACCAACATCAAGCCATACGGGCGAAGAGGTTGAGAAATTCTATGAAAAAATCAAACAGTTACACACTAAGGGGAAACAACACATCAACCTCAACATAGAGGATTTTAATGCAAGAAATGGACAACAGAAACAGTGAGAGACATCTTTTGGTAAATACGGATACGGAGAAATCCGTAGCGATCAACTCGTTGAATTTTCAGAAGCTGAAAATTGTAGCATCACGAATTCATTTTTTAAGACGACCACAAAATAAATGGACATGGAAACACCCCAATTGGGGAACCAGCGAAATTGACTATATCCTGGCAAACAAGAAATCAGTTATTGAAAATTGCAGCATACTGAATAGATTTAATACTGTAAGTGATCATCTGATGGTGAGATTTAAAATGTGCTAAAATATTACATTAGAAAAGCAGAAGCTCATTAGAAAACAAGTATGTAAGAGGGTGGATTTAAAGGAATTGAACGAAAATACCGAGGCATTCCAGTTGAAATTAAAAGATGGCTTATCTGCACTGGAAGGACTTACTGAAGAATTTGCTACCTCAGAAGCAAATGAAAACATTGTTAAGACAATAATTGAAACTACTGGAAAAATCGATGGCGTAACGTGTAAAAACAACAATAACAAATTATCTGAGAAGACGAAACAACGCATGAAAAGGCGAAGAGATATGAAGGTGGACAATCAAAATACCAGTTCCAGGGCAACAGTTTCAACGAACCCATCAGAACTCCAAGACATGGTACAGGAGCTCTCAACTAGAAGTAAAGAAGTTGGACTCAAGATGAACCTACAAAAAACTAAGATCATGTTCAATAATTTCGTAGAGGAAACAAAAATACAAGTTGACAACATTGAGCTAGAAATTGCTGATTCATATATTTACCTTGGCCAGCTGATTTCAATGGATGGCAACATTATGAAAGAACTCAACAGACGTATTAAACTTGGCTGGAGTGCATTTGGAAGAAACAGTTTTATCCTGAAGGGGAAATTGCCTTTGTGTCTAAAAAGAAAGGTCTTCAACCAGTGTGTATTGCCAGTCCTCTCTTATGGATCAGAGACATGGAGTCTAACAGTTGGAGCAATACGAAAGTTACAGACAACGCAAAGGAGCATGGAGAGGTGCATGCTTGGAATAACTAGGAGAGATCGAAAAAGAAACACTTGGGTGAGAGAGCAAACTAGAGTAGAGGACATCATTGTTAAAGTAAAAGGGCTGAAATGGCGATGGGCTGGGCATATTGCAAGAAGAACTGATCAACGATGGACAACAGAAATTCTGAACTGGATTCCAAGAGACCACCGAAGACCTAGAAAACGTCCTCAAACTAGATGGGTGGATCAACTATGAAAACAGGTTTCGGTGACGTGAAAGCAATTGCTAAGGATAGACTTGTGTGGAAAACATTTGGAGAAACCTTCATCCAACAGTGGGTAATTGCGTTAATTATACTCAGTGAAAAAATACGCATGTCTAATAGCAAGCCATCCCAATATGAAATTTTGGCTATGCCTCTGCTTGAGTGCTACGGATTCCTAAAACAAAACTCTGTTTCCCGACGCAGGACCACCAGTGTTGTCCGTACTCCATTAAAATTCAACCAAACAGCCGACCGATTGAACCCCATGTTTCATTACCGATGGGAGATGAGCGAATGAATCTGTCAACGCCGTCAGTATCTATCCAACACACCTAGTTCCTAACTTGCTCTGAGGAGCTTGGGGGAAAATTCCTGCGATGTTTTTATCATTAATTTATATAATGATGCGAGTTGTTTAAAACAAGTAGACGTAACACACTCTATTGATATACTTCCACGTAGTTGATTCATTATATCTTCATTTAGCACACACTTAATCGTTCAGATCATTTAATTAATTTGATTGATTCATACTTTATTTAGACGCAGTTTCTGCATACACATGTTTATACTTTGATAACTGGATTTCACAAAGACGTATTCTAATAGGTACTTCTCTGCTGTTAAATCCATTAATAGAAAATTTCTATTCAAACTAGCCTTCAAATGGCATATCTTCGTGTCATGTCATTTAAAACTCTGATTTGTCTAAAAGGCAGGTGCTACACCTGACAAACACATTTATAATTGCAGTAAAATTGGACTTAAATTATTGCGAAGGTCTCCATCAGTTGTCAGTTACAGATATCTTCAAATTTATGTTTAATTGGTATGGAGGATATCCCCTTATTCTTAGATTTGATAATCCTCTTTTAATATAAAAGGTAAAGTTTCTGAGCTCTTCCATTTGAAACATGTATTATGGAATCGGAATATCTCTATATTAATCAAGTGTAAGCAATTATTAATAATTTTTATAATACATAACCACGCTTTGTTCATGTTAAAAGAAGAATTATGGGATAAACTGAAACATACTGAACAATATATTATTGTATATTACGTTTATTTTCCGTAGAGGTATGCTATAAAAATTTTCAACTTCAGTTTTTACACGTAAAGCGTTATCAATTCAATGATATATAACCCCATATCTCCTCAATATCTAAAATGGCCGCTTAGTTTATTGATCACTAGAGGGTCTTAAACAGAAAACTGTCCAAAATAGTTACCCTGATCAGTTACTTTTCCAGTTAGAACCAGAGAAACACACTTGGTGAGTTTTTCTCGCCAACAAATCCCTTCACTACCCGTTAGGGCTATTAAGATTTTAATCGACTTCCAATTGGTTTCTAAATCACCATAGCTTACCTGGAATAACAGAGGAGCTATAGAGATAAGCTATAGTTTTACTTGATAATCCACTTAATAAATCGTATAAAAGTAAAGCAACGAATAGTCTGTGAAGTTCATTGACTTAAATGATGGTAAGTTGAATTTCAACTTACGATCATTCAAGATTCTCTCAAATACAATCCCGTTTCCTAATTTGTTATCACTGCACCCTAGAGTGTCTGCTCATATTTGTTAAATCATAGCTGTGTGTAAAATACAACATGGGCTCACCAGTGACTATCTTGTAAATAGTTGTATGAATATGATAGATACTAAATAAAAAATATAAATATATGTTTACTGATATGTATTTGAGTTAAAAAAATAAAAATATTTAAACAGGTTTAATATCCTGATTTATTATGTGTGTAAGCAAGGAACTAATCACAACCTCACATATACACATCTCATCCGCGATTTAGAAGTGATACAACTTAAAATTTGGGAATGTGCGATTCAAGCAATTTTAAACTAAATGATACCATATGCACTATAGCGAAACAACGTGCGTCCTTCGGTTTCTCGCGGAAACTATTAGAAGGTTAGATGTGTCATTTCTTCAGAAGATAGATATGATATTATTTATGTAAAATATCATTACCCTTCTGGAGAACAACACAATTTTCAAATAATGATCTATACACAAAGTAACCGGGCGAGTTTTTTGTGAGCATCCAGGATAGGGACGTCGTCTCATTTTCTCCTAAACAAAAGAGCTCTGGATTGAATTTCTTATAGTACTTAGTTGTCGAATATTGTTAAGTGATATTATTTATCTAAATGATACTTTCAGCTGGAATTTACAAATTTTTGAGTTGGTCGCTTCTGAAGCGGTGCTGCGATATGTCTATGCCGTGGTGCAATGGTAACGCGTCTCTTTAGCGTCCGATTATCCCGGGTTCGGCTCCGAACTGTAAAAAAGAACACTTATCGAAAAGCTATTCACCGGAGATTAATTAGCTAGGTATTAGGAGTTTCGGAAAACTGTAAGCCCGGTATAAACCTTGTTGTCTTTGCACCCTAAAATTCTCGAAAACAAACACGTATACCACCTAATGTCAAACAACCAAATATGAAAAACTAAAGGTTTAAAAAGCAGGCGATGCACTGCCCCATTCCGCGAAATAACCGGTTTCGCAAAATAGTCTAATACATTCGTAGGAGATTTTACGTTGTCGTTCGCAGCTTAGTTGGTAGAGCTCCGGCCAGACAACCGAGAGGCCATAGGATAATGCCCCATCGAAAGCAAAAATCATTTCTTTTCTTTGCGAACGTTTCACCATCTAACCACGCCATAACATCGGCGTTAATATTACTACGCCTAAAAAAGTTGATAAAAATTGTTGCTTTATTTAATCTGCGTAGTGTTCGATTTGTATAAATACAGAGGTATTGGTTTATATTTATGCCTTCTATTTTGCAAAAATTTGTTTGTGGAGTTCAACAGTTTGGACAGAACTCGAATTCTGTCATTGATTTTTTTTATCATTTATATAGATTTTTGTGAAAAATTAATTGAGTAACAGATTGTGGTAAATGAATAAATAAAACATAGTTATTGAAAAGATATTAACGCTATCCTTTTCCTAAAAACCATTTCGCCCTTCCGTGTACCACTGTATCACATTTATGAGTATCTGGTCATAAATACTGATCAGTTAAAATATTGCATGGGAATATATTGAAACGTTTACCGAATACGTAAATTGTCAGCAATTTACATATTTTGTTCCCTTTGCCAAAGGTATTAAAGCGAGGGGTTAAACAAAATCCCTTGTCAATTTCTGCAAGGGATTAGATTGGATTTTAAACATCCACATTTTAAAATTTGCGATGTCATTAATCACGTAGAATATAAATAATAAAGTAGGGTTATGTCTTAGTTGGTTTAAGAGCTAGATTTTCTCCCTGTAAATTCCAGTTTCAAATTAACGTGTTCGTAAACATTTCTTTTCCTACATATTAAATTAAACTTGAAAGAAGAGATTATTCTGTCCCTAATTGATTCACTCTTTAGATTGAATTAAATTATTTTCTCATCGTCAATATCGTCCTTGTAAACAGTACATAATGAATGAGGAAGTTAAATGTATGACCGCCGGTATAATATTGTTTAAACAACTTTATTTTCCAAAGCAATACAAATTAAATATATTTGGTCTATTTTCAACTATTTGGAGAAATGTTAGCCTTTTAAGCAATGTGATAGAACTCCACCCAATTTTGAAGTTTTTTCCTATTACTAAAAATTGGTAATATGATAGAGAGCGGGAACTTATTTGGTGGGTTATTAAGGCTTTTCTGAACATGTACTTTTCACTTTTAGCTCGATTTTATTGCCTTATGATTCAATTTAAATATACATGTTTTACTTATAGTTCTTTTTCATTCTTTGCGTCAGAATATTTGCCTCAGAATCTCTGTACCAAGCACCTATAATTAAAAAAAGTGCTTAAAGAAAAAGACTACATTCTTTGTCACAAATAATATTTATGTTTACTGTGTAAATACTTAAACTGTAACTTCTAATTTTTTACACTTGATATAATATGGATGCTTCTTTTACCGAACTAAGGAAAGGATGACCGTTTTGGCTTCAGTTCTTCGCTCGGGATGCGGAAGTAACAAAAGCCGTTCGGATGACTTCTATATTAAACATTTTTCCATGGAGATTTCTTCTCACTATCTCATTTTCTGATACGTTCGATTATAATATTCTTACACGTCAATGTCATTTGTTTTCAAATTATGAATAAAAATAATATATCCTGTTCTAACCTTCAAGATTGTATCAATTCACAGACAGGGATAAAATATATAACACAGTTTATAAAAAATGATTTGTAAAACGCGTAATACGATATGATAAGTTTATTTATATACCAGGTTTGTACTAAGTATTGAATAGTAAATTACGTACTTTTGATCACTATGTAATGCATTAATTCAATTTAAGCTTATCACATTTTTCAAATAATTTTTCGATAATCATTCTTATGAATTTCGCATAGGAAGAGACATCCATATTTAGGTAAATTTCATACTTTTTATTCTATTACATGGATCTGTCATTTTTTTAAATTTATATATAATAAATAAAGAAGGGGATTCGTTGTTATTATGTTGTTAATAAGAAATGTACAGCTGTCGAATCAATCCTCAATATACCACAATATTTCTTTTAAAAAACAGAGTAGGCACAAGTAAAATAATTGGCTCATTTTAACAATACATTTCCTAGATAACTAATCTTGTCTACAATTATATACATTCTTAAATATGTTTTCATATTTCGCAATTGTCTTTATAGAAAATGCAGGTACAACATAGAACCAAGTTTTTCCATGTTTTTTTCAATATTGCTTCAATTCCCTTATCTCTTATAAAGATATGTTAATGTAAAATCATTAGGGCTACGCAGTAGAAGACTATTTGCTTTATATTTCTGTTGATAGAAAATTTAAAAGAAACTAAACATAAAATCATATTTATTTAATTATTAAAAGTAGCATAGATTGTATGCGTGAATAATATTACAATGAAATAGTTAAATACGATATCATATTAATGTTCATCAAATGTGTTCGACTTTGATGGTTTGCAGCTGAGAATTTATGCATTGGGTTAAAATTTATAACGGAAATTACCTTAGAAATTATTCAATAACTCCATTCACGGAATCAAAGTTTCAGTATCAAGGTTCCAAACATTGCTATAAATGTGTCGCTATCCACAAGCTTTGGAATTATTATATCTATCAATGATACGTATTCACGCTGAATGAATCTAGAATATTATCTAAAATAAATCTCTATTCCTGTAGGTGGATGAAGGAAGTGTCCGGCGTACTAAGGTCCATCAAAATCTTGGAGACGAACGATCCGGAAGGACGTATGTGGATGAATCAAGGCACGTTGAACATACGCCAGATTCTGTTTTCAGATAGCGGTCAGTATCAGTGCATTGTACGCAACAGTATTGGCGAAAGGCGAATTGAAACGTCCTTGGTAGTAACAGGTAAGCTGGCTTATAATATATTCTAAAAAATAATTAAATTTTCCATTAATTAAATTTATGTACATATACCATATATATATATATTTCACTCCCGCATTTCAAACATGTAGAAATTTTTATACATTGATTTATACTTTCATCACTGGATATGAGATATCATAGAAGTATCGCAAATAAAACTTTAAAAACAGTTGACATGAGCAATTTTGTTTTGCAACTATTATTAATTTAAATAAATATCTAGAATTCACCTTCCCAAAGATACACGGTATTGCGTTCTTTAAGTTTCTAAATTAAATTTATTGCATCTCTATTGTCATATGCCGTCAATTTCTTTAATATCTGGAACAATTCGAGGCTTCGGATGCTGCTCGCTTGACATCAGAAAATTTCAGTTATTAAAACTGTTTTATGCAGTAATTATAATTTCCTGTAATACGAAATAATACAGATAGTAATTTTTAATAATTAAATAATATAATAACAATATGCAGCTTTATTTACGCATGATACGTGTTCTGATAAGGGCGGCCGAATATTTTTGCTTGATTGATGAGAAAATCTCATTAAAATGACAAATTTACCAAAAGCTTACAGGGGATAATAAACTATAAGAAACATATTTTTCGCCAATATTATAAAAGGAAGTTGTGAATGTAATATTTCACACCTTATGAAATAGATGACAATGGATTATGTATGCAGTTGGATGGAGAATATAATGGCATTTTCTATTAAAATTCTACACGGTTGGAAAATAATACATAACTTCCTAAATGTTATTATTCACATTATGACTTCGTGAACGTCATTATGTTTTTCACCAAGATATGAAAAGAAAGTTGTGAATGTCATATTTCAGACTGCATGGCACATGATAATGGATTACGCAGTTGCCTGAAAAATCTTATGGATTTTTCTGTTGAAATTTTAAGCTGTAAAGAAAGAGTATATAACTTCGTAAATTCGTTAATAAAAGTAAAATCATCGACTGCTATAAAGCTATTGAACGGATTTCGATCGTTTTGAATACGGATGAATGTCCACCAAATCACATCCCTTGCAGAAATATAAAAAAATAAACATCAGAAGAAAAGATTAAATAAATGGAGAATTGAATAGAGAATTCATATCTCTCTAAGACCGAAAGTGCATGTCTTTAGTTTTAATAAAGAAGAAGTGAAGAGAGAGCTAACGATATAAGCAAGGTTTTACTTCGAAACCATCTAAAATTCCAAACATTGTAAAACTTCATTCTTCGAAAACACGAAAATGTGGAAAGGGATGAAACCAATGCAAAGCAAAAAACATATAATGTATAACTTGGGGACAAATACAAAACTCCTTATACCAATACGATAATGAGGTGAACTCTTGCCCCCCCCCCTATGAATACGCCGCCCCCTCGAGAGGTGGAAACATCGTATCCCCAGACGACATGTCTCAGAATAGGGAAAATTCCTCCCATACCCGAAACTTGGATCTTTTGTAAACAAAATGCACCCAGTTTTCAGAAACATTGCCCCCTCACTAGGGATAATAAACATTTCATTGCAGACAGACAGAATGCAATTTGAAGTGCGACGAGGAATGGAACCCAATTAGAGGGAGGCATTCGAAGAAGATATTACCTTTTTAAAGGAAATTTAAGGAGCTTTTCTCAGACCAAACTTGCTTATTTGTAAACAAGGAACGTGAGACGTAAAATAAAAATTAATGCCCCTCAACTCTAATAAACTTCTTACATAGGACAGATAAAATGAAACATCAATAGCGGCAGGATATTTATGCTGCCCCAGCAAAAGGCATGGAAATAAACGGTTAGCTGACATACAAGAAGAATTTATCTTTTTGGGGGAAAATTTCAGCAGTTAAGGGAGAAACACTTGAATACTTTTACTATAATTGGCCGCACACTGATATAAGAAATAGCTCTGCGGCAAAAGAATCTTTTTTACCTAAGTCAAAAGGCAGGAAACAGCGGATTTCTAGAAAAAAAAGAGGCGCACGTATAAACAGAATTGTAGGATTGCTGAAACTTTTTCTGATTGGACCCTGAGGATGGAAAGAAAGAGGAGTGGGGGGGGAATAACTACAGAAGCTGTTCCTCACCATTCAGTATCGAAAACTCACGGAGATCGGTTCTTAGTTCGCCCGAGATAAATATTTCCATTAGAGTAAAAAAGTAATCATGGAGTAAATAGTTCCCCGAATTTTAACGATCTGGTAATTACAAAAAATAGAGGACAATTGATATTCATATAAAATTAGCTGGATCAAAATAAAATAAACTCTTGTAGGAATAAAACTCCATTGCGGTAATAAGTATAAAATATGGCAGTTCCACGAATTTTAACAATTAAAAATGTTCGTTATCCTCCCGAGATAAATATTTTCATTACAGTAAAAACAATCAGCGAGGAAATAATCAGCAAATTTTAACAATCTGATAATTACAAAAGTTTGACATTCACATAAAATTAGCTCCTGTTGTAATATAAGTTTCATTGCAGTAATAAGTAGAAAAAACGATAGTCCCACGAATTTTAACAATTAAAAAAAGGAAAATTGATATAAAATAAGGACGACTGTAGGAATAGTCAATAGATAGGTATGATGAAAATTAGGAAAACTCGGATAAGCACAACCATACTTATTATTATTAATCAGGAACTACAACTACAAATATGCAATAACTCACGATGATTACAAAAAAATCAGAGGAGAAATGGTATACTCGATATAAAAGGACGAAATAAATACTAAGAGATAAAAAAACGTGGTCGTACTAATGGAGGGAGAGACACGGCCTGTCTCGGAGGGTAGGAATATAGCCCGCCATGGCGGCCATCTTGGAACGGCGGCAACTTTGAAAACGGGGTGCAAGGAAACCCAATACTACTATCATACAACTCGTAAAGTGTTCTGTAAAATGGAAGGAAATTTGTAATGGTTGTGTTCCTTACTAATCACTAATGGTACCGAGAAGATCATATTTTAAAATCATTTAACAAAAGAATGATTAAAGTCAAATAATGATATATGTACACTCAGTCGGCCCCACGTGAAAGAAGATTAAGGGTTTCAGGAAGTAGTGTTTGATTACCCGGGGTAAAAAACACACAGATTACACTGGTCCCTAAATTATAGGCTAAACTAGTAGGGAGGTTAAGATTAACTTTGCTGTCTCTAGGAGGAAATCACATTGGGTTAAAGATTATAATCTCCCACCTCCCGCATTCCTAGACGCATAGAGGCTAACTACGCTATTGAAAAATATCCAAGTGCATTAGTGTCTAGTGCATATATAGCAAAAGTGAATTGGTATTGGAAAGGATACTATGTAAAAATATATATCATGCATATCTCTCAGCATGGGCTCCGTCAATTTCGATAATCTTTATCCAATGCTGCCCAGGTCAATCAATCTGCAATTTGTAAAATGATATTTATGTCAAAAACTATGTGTGAAAACACCGTAATGTAACACGATTCCACCTAAATAAATTTGTATTATATGGTATATTTTATAATGAAAGAAAATTTATAGTGAAACATATACTTGTTTCATTAATTATGCTGAAAAAATCTGTCAAAATTGATAGTTTTGTCATGGATCCCGCTGAATATTTGTAAAATTATTTTTAATGGCAAAAAGTAATCTATTAGAACAGTGGAAAGACGTTTGTAAAGAGAAATTTTTTTATCTCGACTTTTTTATTGTTTGAATATTGATTTCCGTGCTGAGGTTGTCCAGTTTTTATACAGTTATCCATGGACGACTCGTGAAGTTTATTTTTTGGAGCGGAGAAATTTAACATTAATTCTATTGGGATAATTTTGGTCCTAATAAATTTTAAGCTTATAAAAGGGGGGTATTTGACTATATGTGACCCTATTAAGTATGGCCGACTATAGTACTAAATAGAGCATCGCTAAAAATATCTACTCGTTAATTTTTTCGAGAAATGTCATTACAGATCAGGTTATAATGGCAGTTTGCAAGGCATTTTGGTAAAACAAAATGGTCAAGAATATATATAAAATCCGTTTGAAAAAACTAATACAAATAAGTAAAATATTATAGTAATGTAAGGATCAAGTAGATGAATATGGTTTTATTAGTACAAATTATATATAGAATACAGCTTCTAATGAAATAGTACATTGCTTTATTTGTGGTTGAACTTTATTTTTAACAATAACTACCGTCGACTATTCTAACATATTTAAAACCATTTTGTGTGTTCATCTTTAGCTCCATTATCTATAAGTATGCATCCGCCGCACCAAGTGTTAAGCATTGGTCAAGAAGCTACGTTCAACTGCAATGTATCTGGGTATCCGATACATTCAATATCTTGGAAACGGGACAACTTACCATTAGTAGCAGACGCTCGTGTTAGACTACTCTCCAGGGAGGTATTACACCTTTCATCAGTACGTCGACAGGATCAAGGCATGTATCAGTGTTTCGCTCATAATGATAGGGATTCGGCCCAAGGTACTGCAGAACTTAGTATCGCAGGTAATCACAATAACTATGACCTAATATGCTGTATACAAAAGATGTGCAATAAACCGTGTTCCGTATTTTGTGCTACCTTATTAAATTTATTAATCCTTCTTACGTTTTTGTACCTCCATTATGAACTTAATTGCTTTCTTTGCTTTGCAGATGCTCCACCATCTATAATATCGGCATTTCCAGAAAGAACCGTGGATCCCGGCGAAAAAGTTTCCCTCAAATGTGTGGCAACAGGAAATCCCGTACCCACAATCACGTGGCATATTGACGATGCTAATGTCACTTCCAAGAACTCACGGATAATGTCTGGTGCATATGTTACGGAACATGGTCACGCTGTCGGCCATCTTAATATCACTGAAGCCTTAGTAGAAGACGGAGGGGAATATCGATGCCAAGTAAATCAATACGTTATACCAAATATGTCATTACTATTCACAGACACAGTGACATAATGCTTGCCTGAACGGAAAGGAATATTAAATATATATCTTTATATATATGGTAAAATAATGGGAATTGCAATCCTTACGACATTACTAAGTTAATTAGAGGTAAAGGTAAAAACACTAATTAAAATTATTTTTGGCTTTGGCCGGAAACACAATGAAATCTTTGCAAACAAAAATAAATAAACATTGGTATCATTTAAAATGATGGTTGAACCCCTTCGAAATTTTATCATTTTTTTAAAATTCACTATGGACTTCTGCGTGTGAATATTTATTAATTATTTAATTAATTAAATATAAATTTTGAAATAGTTGAAAAATTCATATTAATTATCTACAATCTTATTCACCCTCAAATGTTATACGGGTCGGTACCACATGCACTGTTAATACAATAGAACTCAAAATTTAAATACCATAATTTCAAGAGCTTATATTTTAATATATACACTTGGTTAATAATATTTTGCGCATAATTTTGCATACATATTGATATGTTATATATTGATATCAGACGATATCATTATGGAAAAAGTACTTGGTAATAACTTATCCAGTAATAAAGACTCTAGATACTAATTTCAAAAACCTTGGACTTGGGACTTTGTCAACTGCGGATATTAAATTATTCCAATCTTTTACGCAGATCTGAATGGGAGCTGTTGATATGCGTTAATTAGGTTATACCTAATTAAACAACTTTTATTAGCTGTCGTTGATTAACAACTGACACCAAGTACTGTAATAACGAGGTTTAATCACTTTAATTAAGTAAGCACTTGTATTATTCAAATTGCACGCCACCAATTCATAAGCTCGCGGCGTATTGAAGGTTGGCATCGGCTTATCATTAATTAATTTATTAATTGAGATGGTTCAATAGAAACATTTGCAATAATTTGGCACGAAGATGATGCATACCATTATCTAGAACAAGAATCATTGGTTTTCTATCAACGTTTTAACGGGTAATACCAACTCAAACATGTGCTGAGCCCTAATGCATTCGATAACAGCCTAAACTCCTGTGCCCTCCGATAACGGTTTAAACATGAAATTAAATTCTGGAAATGATGATCTCTCACAACTAAATTATATTTTCGTATTAGCTGAGTTAACCTCAATAATAATTTATCGTCTATCCATTTGCATTTATTTTCCTTGTTTGCTCTTTGAATTAATTTGTTATTATTATGAACATTATTAATTTAGGTGACGAATGAAGTCGGGACAACTTCTCATGCAACAAGACTTAATGTCATGGGTCCTCCCTTTGTTCGATCTATGCCAAATATCACAGCAATCTCTGGGAAAGATTTGGTTTTAAGTTGCCCTTACGGTGGATATCCAAGTAAGGCAATTCGTTGGATCAAAGGTAAGAGAACATTAATGTAAAATTCAACAAAATTTTTCATTTAATATGAATATATTCAATGACAAACATTAATATTCTTTACGAACGTTTCACCATCTAACCATGCCATAACACCAGTATTACAACGCCTAAAAATGTTGATAAAAATGTTTTCCAGTTTAACCTGCGTAGTGTCCGATTTGTATAAATGTACTCACAATGTTAAATGTTCAGAAAAGTTAAAAGAAATTTAAAATAGAATATCACCTGTCCAAACCCTTTTTCCTGTTACAACAACTACCAAATCCTTCCTTATTCCGATAAATGCTTTTAATTCTATTCAGCCAGCATGGGCTATGTGAGACTTCGCCTTTAGCCATTGTTGCCCGGATGAACATGAACTACGTATCACTAAATGTAACTACTGCAATGCATTTCTGAAAAAATATTCACGACCCCCCCAAAATAAAATTATTATTATTATTTTTTTGTGTGCGTTCTCGCACTTGGATGATTAGGCTTAAGACGGGCGGTGCCAAGTTCTCAAGTCTACCTTCAGTGTGAAATTTTTTTGTATGTTTCATTCTGGTGCCAGGTTTAAAAATTTTCTGACTGTTCGGCAGGTGTTTAGTGTTGTTGTTTTTTGCATCTGTATGTATGTGTTGGGGTCAATTTCAAGTGTCTCCAAGTTCTTTTGGAGTGTGGTTGGTATTATACCTGTTGCTGATAAGACAAGAGGGATAACGTTTACCTTATCCATGTACCACATGTCTTTAATTTCCTACCTTAAGTCTTGGTATTTAGTCATTTTTGTGGTGTATGTGTTCTGAATGTTATTTGTGTTGGGTATTGCTATGTCTGTGATGTGTGTCGTTTTGTTGGTTTTACCAATTATGATTATGTCTGGTCTGTTGTGCGATGTCGTGTTGTCCGTTATGATAGAACAATCCCAGTACATTTTGTGCGTTTTGTTTTCTATTTCTGTTTCGGGCTCGTATTTATAGTAAGGGCTTTTGTCGGCTACAAGGCTGGTTCTGTTAGCAAGCTATTGTTGAATTATTTTTCTCACTTGATCGTGACGGTATTTGTAGTCTGTTTGAGCCATTATCTTACAACCTGATGTCACATGTTGTATTGTTTCAGATGTTAAGTTGCATTGTCTGCATTGCCCATTTTCTATATTCTTCTTCAGGATATATCGCTGGCAGTTCCTTGTCCTTACGACCTAGAAATGGATTGCCAACATGAATCCCTCCGTTTCTGGTTGTAAGTTTCCTTGGATTAGCCATGCGTTTTAGGCTTTCTTGTCAATGTGGGCACATTGAAGATCATTGTAGTGTCTGCCATGAAGCGCTTTGCTTGCCCATTCCTCCCGTTTCTTATCGCTGTGTATGGGTGATATTTCTTTGTCGGTACTGAGGCTTAGTGGTGTGTGAAAGCTATCTGTGTCTACTTCTGTTTGGATGAGAAGAGACTGAATGCTGTTTTCAAATAAGTACTACCTCATGTTTTGAATTTCTTTCTCATGGAGCTCTTTCAAGTAGATTTGTCCCCGTCCTCCATCCCTTCGGACGTAGTTTGTCTTTCAACTGCTGTTGACGGATGTAGTTATTATTATTATTTTTGTGTTCTCACACTTGGCGGATTAAGCTTAAGACGAGTGGTTCCAAGTTCTCAAGTCTACCTTCAGTGTGAAAATATTTTTGTATGTTTCATTCTGGTGCCAGGTTTAAAAATTTTCTGACTGTTCGGCAGGTGTTTTGTATTGTTAATTTTGCAGCTGAATATATGTGTTGGGGTCAATTTCAAGTGTCTCCTTCAGGTCTCAATTATTATTATTATTATTATTATTATGTCCGGTATACATTGTTGTATTACACAGCGTCTCAAGGAGATAAGCACTATCCTCTTGATCTGGAGTTCTTGGTTCAGTTCAAGTCTCACCCAGAACCCAGTAAGGCAGTTTTTTGTAGGTCTGTTGTCGTTATGTCAGTAATGTCCAGTTTTTCTAGGAAGTTTTTTAAATTAGGTGTGATGGCCCCCAGTGCACCTATCACAATCGGGATGACTGTTACTTGTTTTTTCCAGAGTCTATTAATTTCTATTGCAAGGTCATTATTATTATTACTATTATTATAACATTTTTCTCAGGGAAATTTTAAAATCCTGTCACTTTGGGCAACGAATACGATGTTTTAAATGGTTTGAACCAATACGTTTTGAAATTTATGTATATACCAAAAAGTACCAGTTCCTACCGTACCGCCATTTTACTTTTTCAGTTCTATTTTGATCTCTGAATAAAACTACGTCTGCTTCTCTCGATTTCAATTGACTGACATACTGACTATGACTTGTCAGGATTACATTTATCGATTTATATCGACGGAATTCTGAGAGCAAGTGCGATTGGGATTTTTGGCAATCTCCATTCCGTTGTCGGCACGTACCCGGATGACTGCGTGGAATAAATTATCCGTATAGTTTGCGAAGTTTTGGAACAAGCCACTTAAAGATGACTCCACGTATGAGTCAGATACGGTATAACGTACCCGGTAGAGCCTTACAATAAAGCAGAAATTAATTTATTAAGCAATATTCTTCTATGGAAAAAGATAGATACAGTGAAACCTGTCTAAGACAGAAACTCACGGGACCGGAAAAAATTCTGTAGTATGCAGGTTTCCGTCTTATGGAGGTTACATGCAAAACAAATACATACATAGTTAAATTCAGTGGTAAGAGATGACTGCATATGCTAATTGTTTTTATTTGTCTCATCTTGCGAACTTTATAACTAAATTTATTTCCCTCGTGATAGAAATATTTATTTTATCGCTGCATTTTATATTTATTAATTTTTGCAATATTTTGTGTTAATAGTTACGATCAATATATCACAAATCTCCATGGTAACTATGCACGACTATTCCATACAAAAATATATTACGCAACTAAATTGAAACGATAAATTTTATAATTGCCCTTATTCCCCAATTTTCAATCAGTCCATTTTATATCAGGATTAAAATGAGAAATGTGCTGACGTATCAAGTATTCAACCTTTAATATTCACTCACAGTATGCAATTCTTTGATACATTAACTGTATTACACAGGACATTTTTTATAGTAATTTACTTTAAATTTTGTTTTACAATACACGTTTCAACTTCGCATATTGAATCATTCATCATGTTCATTATTTTTGAATTGTTTATTTGAAGGGGAAAGTTTCGTACGTTCTGTAAGTTTAGTCCGTTCGCGAAAAGTTGTCCACCAGTCCTTTAGAATTACAGAGACGAAGTAACAGACGGGTTGTTCCATTGCAGTAGAGGTAAGTGCGGGTACTGGTTTTTCGCACGCGAAAAACCAATTACCAAAGTCGCCCTTCCCTCTACTGCAATGAAACAACCCGTCTGTGACGTCAGCTCCCTTGAATTCTAAAGGGACTGCTGGACAATTTTCCGCGAACTAATGGATGGGCGCGCTAATGGATCCAAGGGGAGCGATGAGGCGATCACCTCCCCCTCCCCCCCCCAGCCTAAATTATATCATTGAAAATGAACTGAAAAGTGCAGAACACTTTACTTAAAAGATGAATCAGAAAGAAATCGCCCCCTTTTGAAAGATTTCTGGATCCTTAAGAAATATTTACTTTCCATGGCAAGATATACATTAGAATGTAAAGCATTTCTAAGTAAAGCTATATTTTAAAGTTTGTGTATTTTCATTTTGCCCATTCCTTTTGTTTAAGTTTACATTTAAGGTTTGTTGGGGTCCCGATTTGAGGGGGGGGGGTAGTTGCCTCGGCGTTATTAATCGTTATTCGACTTCCAACGGTGCCCTAATAGAATGTTTACGGAAAAACTTCCCATTGCTGTACAGAAGTCGATTACCTTGTGCTTAGGAAGCTCAAATCTCTCGGGGAAAAACGTAGGTCCCAGCGCAGCATGAAATTCCCTACGCTTGAATCGTAAAACGAACGAACAAACTTACCGTTAAGCTGACTAAAATAATGAACTATAATTCTGGATGTATTTTTTTCTGTTCAGTGAAATCTTAGTAATATAAATCATTTTACACATTTCGTATTATAGCAGCCTGCTGTGGTAATTTTACGATAACTACGTTGGCGCCCTAGCGCCCCGGCAGCTCTCTCCTCAAAGGGTATAGTCACAGCCTTCTGATTCGTTGAGTTCGGATTCAAATCCTGAATACACTGCAGTCCGGGGTTTGATTCCCTAGACCTTAAGAGATTCGGATTCCTCGTAAAACAGTAGGCCAGGGCGCAGCATGATCATTTGGTCCTTGAGCCGTAAAACCACAAACGAAATCGTAAGTAAGCTTAGTGATACGAACGTGTATGGTAAAGTGATGTCACTCGCCTGTATATTGCTCGTATGTGAAAACGATTGGCAATTTTTCACCTTCAACTGCCAGCCTCAAACTTCCAGGTACCAATATGCCTAAATATAAAATGTTAAATTACAAAAACTCTTCGTGTAAGGGTACTTTAGGTGGAGCATGAGATCGGCGTGCCTCCCCTTGCACCCAACTGCTTAGGGCGATCAATTCCACGGATTTCGTGCAAACCTCTCTAGGCTTGAGGCGCTGCCATCTGTGGTGGATATTCGGTAACACCAAAATATCTCTTACCCATTGGCGTACGCAGGGGGTGTTGATGGGGGTTGTAACCCCCATCGCAATAAAATTTTGTATATTTAACATAGGAATATGTGAGTTGTAGCTCTGTAATCCCCTTCACTGAGCCTATAACCCCCCCTTACAAACTTTCTGCTTACGCCTATGTTCTCACCAAAAATATAAACAGCACCTTGAAGTAAACCGCAATATAAAAAAAAACCTTATTTAAAATTAATTATGATATAAATAAGTATAAAACTCAGATCTCTGAACATTCCAATCCGAAATCTACCATGTAAAAGCAAGAGGTATCATTTCTAAAAACCAGATAATGAGAACGGACCAATAAGCTACAACAGAATATTCACGTAGTTTAAAGCTCACAATCACATGCAGTGAAATTTCCTAAAGGTCCCTCATAAAACAGTTTTCGTCCCGAAAGTAGGAATAGAGAGCTTTAAGACTGGAAGAGTGATGAATACTACACAAATATAATAATGATGAAAAATATAAAACTTTCTTTTGCGTAGTTCACAATTTAAAAGATGGTTCGACTCACCTTTCGTGAGAACAAGGACTCTACTCATTTGGAACTAGTGTGCAGTAAACAACACTGAAGTGTTGCCAACACACAGTGATTAATAGGTTGTCGTGAGCGGTTAGTGATTTTTACAAGAGTACAGAGCTTTGTTCCGTGGCCAGCTTTCAAAGTGGTAAATTTTGCCACAAAATTAACAGCGCAAGCATTTGCAGGAGAAAAGCAGTGGGGAAGAGTTTAAAAGGATTTTTTCGTGCACTACTAAAACTTGGAGTTGATTTATGGTCATTCACAAGTGAGGAGCCAAATTTGTGGAAGACAAACGTTTCTAAGAATTCAAGTTCAATGACCGAAAAAGGTTGGCAAATGACCGTGGCTTCTTTAAAGTTGAATTGATGGTCATTATTCCAACAATGAACTACAATGGATGATTTTTGAAACTAAGCATTAGTGACATATCTTTGATGTTCTTTTATACGATGTCGTAGGGCCCGCTTGGTCTGTCCCACATATGGTAAATGGCATTGGCAAAACACACGATATATACCCTAGCGTGGTAGCATCGGGATGGTGTCTTTAAGGTGAGAGGGCCGAATTTTGTTATATGGTGAGATAATGACTTATATGTTAACTCTGTTGAGTATGTTTGCCACGGAGAAGCTGATTATAGAAAAGAACGGAAGGATGACTGAACCCAAAAATTCAACTGCAGAAATGATTTTAGGAATAGAGCGGTGAGTGAGTTTGGTGAGTTTAGAAAGCGCGTTGTCGATGATGCTAGGACTATAGCCTCTGTCCACGGCGATGGTTTTTAAAATGTTAATTTCTTCTGTAAATGCTGACTCAGTAGAGCAAATATCTAAGGCGCGAAATACAAAGGTGTAGAATGCCGCCATTTTTTGTTGAAGAGCAAGAATTCCGATGTGGGTGTAAAGTGATAGCGAAAGACTTCCGGTATACAGATGTCTCGAATTGATGACCAACTTTTTTATTAAAACGTTCAGAAAGTGAAGAGACCTTTCTGACTCAACTTCAATAGAAAATTCGAAATAACCATCAATTTAGTTGATGGTGGATAGAATTGAGTTGCTTTGGTCTGTTGGACCATTCCAAATGAAAAAAATATCATGGACAGAGCGGATCCAAAATTCAAACGTAATTTAAGAAAACATGTTGGTTTCAAAGTAATGATTGTAAATATCACACAGTAATAGGATAAGGGATTCCCCAGTGCCAACCCTTCGGTTTGTTGAAGACGAAATTTTGTCTTCATGGATTTTTCATCTTCAATGGACAATTGAAGGTAAAAATTTACGTTTTAAGCGAAAGGAGGTCAATGTTACTAATTCATGAATCAGGTTGCGTAAAGCGAAATTCGGTAAGGCGGTATGATAGGCATCCAAGAGCGCAATTTACAGGATTATCCAACATCGATTTGATATCTAGCTAAGCTATGGTACGGTTCACAGGTGAGAATTGATGTAGTTTAGAAATAAAATCAATGGAATGTTTGACGGTAAAAGAATTGACAGAGGACAAGGGAGCAAAGATAGAAACGAGAAATTTTGTAAGTTTGTATGGAACAGAGTCAATACAAGAAATGATCGGACAGAAAGAAATGCCGGGTTTATGAACTTTTGGAAGGGTATAAAACACGGCATAAATAGCGTGCGATGTAGTGAGTGAATTTTTCTGGCGACGATTAAGAAGTACAGATGATTTGATGAGATTATTATACTTGGTTCGAATTCGTTCAGAGGGATCTTTCGAAATGTGTTTGTAAGGACCTGAATCTAGGACCTTAGCTGACCCGTCGAGATATTGTTGTTTGGTTAAAACAACTATTTGGCCCCCTTTATCGGCTTTGGTAATGCATAGATTGTCATTACGTAATAATTCGTTCAAAACTTCTTTCTCACGAGGGAACCTCGCGAACTGTCAGAGCTCGATTTTTCTAAATTTTGGTTCATAGGCCAATATGACCGAGCAGATGAAAAATCCAAAATCAAATTTGGCCCAATCGACTTGAGGTGGAGCTACGGCCCACTGAAAATAGAGCTCACCCTACAATGATGCTTCGCTGCATGACAGGTGAAAACAGTGTTTTGGCGTGCTGGGAAAACATTAAGCGCCAAAATTTTACTGTGAGTTATTTTACTCATGTTAGAAGTTTAGCTTTCTACGTCTTGTAGAAGTGAAGTCCTGGCGCATCGGAAAAGCTGAGGTTCCTTTGCAAATAATTTTAGAGGCACTTTCCAAAATCAATTAAAATTATTTACCGCTGCAATATTGACATATGGAACTGATTTGAATTATGAATATAGAATATTTACATATGAAACTGATTTAAATTATGAATATGGAGTATTTACATATGAAACTGATTTGAATTATGAACATGGAGTATTTATGTATGAAAATGAATTTATGCAGATATGAAAAAAAAAATTTTGAGTTACCTAACTGCGGGGGTTTCCAGAGTTATAACTGCGCTCTTGGCTATGATGAACTTAAAACGCTTTTAATGGAAATGAAAATCAATAAAAAAAATGAGAAAGCATAATAACTTTGAGCAATGACTGCAACAAATGAATGAACTGACATCACAGTCCATTTCGTGACACACTTGGTCCGTGAAATTAAAACAAATTTCTTGCACATTGAAGAATTTTTCAGGCTTGGGTACCTGGTACGTTGATTTCCACCAAGCATAGATTATCATATTTCGGAATTTTGGGGAAGACAGCTGATTGTGAATGAGCGAATGCAGTTTTGTGATGTTATTCCTTTCTGATAAGCTTACATGATCATATTAATTCAAATGGCAAAATCTTGTTGAGTGTTTAATGAAATATTTCCATTGAAGAAAAAAATATACGTCGTATGACTGTATGAGTGCTATCCCTCCAGGTGGTGTAATCATCAATTTCGATTGCTCTGAAAGACTGGCTTGACTAAATTTATCATCAACTATATTTTCGTCCATTTGACCTGTCCACGAATCCATGATTAATAGAACTTTTGATGTTACGTTCGGTTTGAGTACTTCGCTGAGGAACATCTTATATATTTCGGTAGAGGTTTTACCACTTTTGGAACATTCCAGAATAACATTAGGAGATTAAATAACTTTTCCTGTACCCGTGGATCGAATACACCCTTTGGTTCCTGATGGATGAGCAGAAATTGTGGTAATAATTGTCCAGCAGCAGAAATGATAGGTCGGATTATTACGGAATGGGATATGGCGTGAGAAGATTGAATGGTATTCGGAGTGTGCTTTTCCCCATTAATCGACAGAGTGCGCGTAGATGCCAGATCTTTAGTGAATCCTCCGTGGTCGATGTCTAAAACCTCATCAAAAGAATAGTTGCTCATTGCATCTGTAACTATGTTGACGAATTCTATAGCTCTATCTTCCAAAACCTTTTTGCGCATAGTACGTTCAAGTGTAACAAATTTGGTAACTCTTTTGTTTGTTATGCAACGCTGTTTTTTAAATTTTAATAGAAAAGCATCACTTGCGCTAAAGTTTGTGAGATTTTCTCTCATTGCAATGTTCAGAAACCATAACTTTAAATCGGCATCGTGAACTGTTAATAAAGCATATTCCCGGCGTTTTTAAACTTCTCAAATACTTCGTCTTTCATCCGTAACAGTTTTTCACATCTTGTACCCTGGGAAGCAACATAATCCCGAAAGCGATAAATTTGTCGACGTGAAAGCGTGTTGTCTTTAAAGCGATGCTGTATGCTTTTCAAGGAACGTAGTTTTCCTGACCCACTCCATGGAAATTCTTTTCATGTCTTCTAATGTGTAAGTTACGCGTGACGGCAAATTAGTTTGTTCATCCCATTCCTCATCATTCATTCATTATCTTGTATTTCATCATACTTCGTTTCATTTAAACAAATTGTCGTCATTCATTTCGTATGTTAATGTGCTTATAAATGTTTCACAAATGTAAATATTTCTTTCTCAATATCCATCTTATAATCTGATACAAAATCGGCTTGCTTTGTGTATTTTTCACAAACAACGCGAAACAAGTATGTTGATATGGTGGAAAAGGAAGACATGGTGACAAATAAGGCTTGAAATTCCACGCTTTCCAACAAAAAAATTAAAAATGTCAAAAATAATGAAGTTACAGGCAAGTGATGATTGCTTCTGATTTGAAAATTGAAGGATCGCGTCTTATTTATTCAAGACTGATTTACGTACCAGGCAGCTTTTTCGAGTTCTTCGCCAAAAATGATCTCAAAGTTTGTCAGTTATGCAAAAGTAAGGTAAAAACTTCAAATATTTTTTACTTTTACACTAGAAAACACAATGTATAATTATTTCAGGTACAACTAAAATGGCTATTATAAATATATGCTATATTTTATTCATATGTGTTATTTTTTCTACGATAATGTTTGGCGCCTAATGCTTACCCAGCACGCCAAAACACTGTTTTCACCTGTCATGCAGCGAAGCATCATCGTAGGGTGAGCTCTATTTTCAGTGGGCCGTAGCTCGACCCCCAGGTCGATTGGGCCAAATTTGATTTTGGATCTTTTATTTACTCGGTCATATTGGCCTATAAACCGAAATTCAGAAAAATCGAGCCTTGACAGTTCTCGAGGTTCCCTTGTCAGATTTAGGCATATTAGGAACGAGATTGGAGCAGAAGTTAGATTGAATCGAATGTCTGATAAGATGGCGGAGAGTTTCTTTTTGTGACGGAAAAATTTAGCTAAATTTAAACGTCGATTCATTTGGTGAAAGTAAGGCAGGAATGGAAGGGCGATAAGACTGAGCGAAATTGAAGTTATAGGAGAATGCCCAGTCTTGAATATCGGAAAGTGGGATATCGGAGATATCGACGTTGTTGCTGGCGAAGTTAAGTTTCCGGACAGGGGGCGAATTTAAACCTAAAAGTTTAGAAAATTTTTTTTCATGGATACGTTTGTGATTGTCAGAAACTTTTTGGGCGCCATCCCAAGAACGCCGATCTAACACATGGAGAATTTTGAAAGAAATAGATGTTGTGAATAAAGTTCACTTTCAATGTTCGAAAGGATGCTTCTTGTGCCTTGAATAATGGCGGGAGGCATATAGGAATGACTTCGGTGGAAAGAGCGGTCGACACGTTTGGAAGACGCCAATTTACACTGCATAACACGATTAATGAAATTGGGAATTAAATTGCTGGGATTGAGACGTCAAAGGAAGTTGAGATGGTTGCGAAGCAGTACTTTTTTTATTCAAAGTATTTGGAATCTGTTCAGATTGGCGTTCGACACAGGGACATGACCGAAAAGATGCAGTGGTAAGACAAGTTATAAAAGTGTTTGGTAGTGCGGCAAAAATCAGAAAAACAACGACTTAAAGAAAAACCGGCGTAAAACGTAGGAGAAACCATTATCGGTAGATGACAAGCACGTGTAAGTTGGAAGATCGTCAAAATGCCCGTTGCAGCAAAAAATTAAGACTAGAAGAGTGACGAACACTACGCAAAATTTCTCGTTTCCCTCCCTTTGTACCCTGGTCATCTGCTAATTCTTCTACCGTCAAAAATTACATTGATTGTACTTCTAAATTGCATCAATTCTCACCTGCGAACCGTACCATAGCTTCGCTGGATATCAAATCGATGTTCACCAATATTCCTGTAGATGGCGCCCTTGAATGTCTTGAATGATACGATGCCGCTTAACCGAATTTCATTTCGCGCAACCTGAGATTGATGAACTAATATCATTGACCTCTTTTTGTGTAAACTGTAACTTTTTCATCTTCAATGGTCAACATTTTCAACAAACCGACGGGTTGACAATG
>QLNU02015003.1:55806031-55829888 GCA_006491805.2 Dysdera silvatica
CCTCTAATGTTGAGTAAGAAGGTTTTGTTGTCACGACGTATCACTTTGAATGGTCCTTCGTATGGTGGTTGAATTGAATGACGGACTGCATCAGTTTTAAGAAATACGTGTGTACAAGTCTTTAGATCTTTGAAAATGGAAGGTTCAAAAGGTGAATTAGTTGTGATAGGTATTGGCTTTAGTTCTTGCATAATCGTTTTGAATGATGAAACAAATTGTGATTTTGAACCGATTTGATGTCAACAAACATATCTGGAGGTAAAAGTAGATTTTCACCGTAAACTATCTCGGCAGCGCTTGTCCGGAAATCATCGTGAACAATACTTCTAACACCGAGTAGGATAAATGGCTAAAATTCAGACCATTTATTCGATGAATGAATATATAATATATAAAAATTTTATAACCGAATATGCGGCTAACATTTCACGATCAAAAGTGCTATTGCGCTGTTGAGTAGAATTCAGATTAGCTGAGAAAAACTAAACGGTTGCCAAAAACCGTTAGCGTTTTGTTGTAAAACAACTCCCATAGCATGATCTAAAACGTCAGATATTTTTGCATTCTGCTTTGGAAAAGCCAACATTTTATTTTTTTTTTGAAGTTGACTTTTGCATACATTGAAGTCATTTATAGTAGATTTATCCCACTTTAAAATTACATTATCTTTTTTATTTCTTGATAGGAAGTTGTTTAATATACTTTGGTGATGTGCAGAGTGAGGTAAAATTATTCTATAAACATTCAGCATTCCTAAAAGTCTTCACACTCCTGTTGTTCGTTCAGGTCTAATAAAATCTCCGATGGCTTTAACTTTGTCAGGAGATGGGAAAAATTCGGTGGGAGATATCCGATGACCAAAAAACAAAACTTCTTTTTGTGCGAATTTGCATTTAGAAATCTGTAACACCAAACCGTATTGAGATAAACAGGAGACAACTGCTTTTATATGAATAAGATCCTCGTTCATATTTTTAGATGCGATTAGCAAGTCATCGATATAAGAAAAACAGAATGGTAGATCTCTAACTGATGAGTTAGCATAATGTTGCTGCAGTATGGCTGCTGCATTACGTAAGCCAAAGTTCATTTTCATGAATTGGAAAAGTCCGAAAGGAGTTACTATAGCGTTTTTTTTCGATATTTTGTTCAGCAATAGGTATTTGCAGGTATTTTCGAACTAAATCCAAAGTCGTAAATATTGCACAACCTTCAAGACCATAAGTGAAATCTTGTATGTTAGAAATTGGACATTTATTGGCTTTAGTTCGTGCATTTAAAGCATGATAATTTCCACAAGGGCGAAATGAGCAGCTCCGTTTACGTGCCATATGTAACGGGTTGAACTACGAACTATTTGAAATTCTACATATTTTTTTCTTTGACCATAATGTCAAATTCCGCTTTAGCTATCTTTCACATTTCCGGTGATAACCTTCTAGCTTTACAAGAAATATGTACACCAGTTGTTTCAATTCGATGTCCAATTTTGTTTTATACTTTGATAGAATCGAAATTTCGAATCGTAATCTGCTTAAACACCGTTAACAACTTATATATATATTAGTTGAAAATTCACGAGAGTTAATTGTTGTAAAGAAAGTTGAATCAACAATGGTTTTACAAGGAGCGGAAAATGAATAGTACGGATGAATTAACTTCTTGTTTTTAACATCGATTAATGAAGTGCCGAATAAAGCCAGCTCCTAATATAGCTTTATCAAGATCGGCAATAATGAAAGACCAGTTAAAAATTTTGTTTGACCCGAAATCCAATTTTAAAACTTTTATGTCAAAGGTGCTAATTTCTAAAGAATTGACAGCAAACAGTTTGAGACAGGATTTTTTAAGTCTTTTAAATGGGCTACGAGGATAAACAGAGAGTTCAACACCGGTATCTATCAAAAATTAAATCTTAGATATTTTATCGAATAAGAAGGGGCGGGAATGAGCTCCGGAACCGATTGCCTCAGGTTCCGATACGGTTATTAGTTTCCAGACAATGCTACATTAGTATTGTAGTTAATTTTAGCAGCTAAATCAGCAAATCCGCTGATAGATTCAATGATACTGTCTTGATTTATTTTTCTCCCCTAGACAAAGTCCAGTAAGCAATACTTTTATACTTTTTAAAACTGGAATATCAAATCCACTCAAAATACAACTTGCAAGTTATTTTATTCATGGACATTAGGCATACATTTCTTTTGGACATTGATATTTTTTATATATGAGTGAAGATTGTACTATTTGGGAAATTACGAAGATTGTTGATTATTTTTGATTTGTTATAATGAATTTTAAATAATTGTGGTGATAAATACGATAATTAATACGTAGTCCTTTACATAACATTTGCTATTACTTTGAAATGTATGTCGACATTAATACTTCTCGTACATGTTAATGTGTTATAATTTCCAATTTAATTAACTTCATATAATCTTATAAACTTTAATTAATTTCTACCCTTCTTTTGGCATTATCAGTTTACTACCTTTATTCTGGAATCTTTTCTTCCACTTCAAACTAAAAACACCCTCATGGCAATGTGGATCCTATATCTGCAACTTATCTATCTACACCCTTTGCCATTAAAATATCTTCAAGCTCATTCTCTTCTCGCCTTCTAAGTATTTTGCCATACATCCACCAAGAAACATCGTAAAAATGCCAGTGCCATTTCAGCCTATCTTAATAGTAGTACCCTATGGGGAAATACAACCATCATCGGCTACCACTTATGGCCTAAGTTTATGAGAAAGTACAAGAACCAGGTCACACCAGATGAGCACGTGCTCCTGCACCTGAAAAATTGGCGGATGAAATGTATGACTCATCCACCTAATAGAGCCAAAAAAGATATCAGCCAAGGTTGGTGGGCTCATTGCCCGTGTTATCGAATGGCCTGTGTAAATAGGTTCTTAGCAAGATTTTTGGCTCCATTTAGTTCTCGAGTGGCCAAAATACTTTTTTTGAAAACTTGGAAGTTTGAGAGATCTGGCAGACACATCGACCACCTAAAAATATGAAAATGTAATCTTTTAAGGGGGCTATGCCCCATGGTAAATATATATTTTTCCTTTCTTCTCTTCCTGTGCCCCTTTAAGCTTTAAAATTTTAATTTTTCTTAGTAATTTAACATATAATATTCTGCATGCTTTTCTTCTTTTAAAATGATCATTTTGTGCGGGCCAGACCCCATAAAAAGTAAAGATTTAAGTAAGGAGTTTTTAGTTAGTTTTTTTTAGTAAAGGATTAATAATTTGATGTGGAAATTCTTCCTATTATATAAAAAATTAAATGAAACATACTGCTAATGTTGACAAATTAATGGCAAAATATTTTGATAACCATTATTATTAGTTATAATTAAAAATGTTTTTTGAAAAGAATATTATCCTATTACTCATTAAATTTTTACTTGTATTATCGAGTGTTATACACTTTATTAAAAAGCAATTATCTAACAAATTTGATAAAAAAATGTTTTAGAATCAAAAAAAAAAATCATATGATTGCTAGTTATAATTAAACATTTGTCTTGGGGGAATTCTTTTAATTATTGTATAATGAATGACTATGTTACTTGTAATGAAATCTTGTATTTTATTAAAATCAGTTCTATTAATTTAAGTAATTCATTTTGTTTTTGATATTTTTTCTAAAATTCTAAATACATGCTTCACTAGTAAAAAACTAAGTGTTTAATCAAACAACGCTTTAAATGGTTGGTGGTAATATTAATTAAATTAAAAATTGTTTAATTATTCGGCTTATTCGGATGCACCGTTCTTGGGAATTCGCGGGTTTATAATATAATGTAACTATCTACTAAAATTCGACACGAGCCTTTATAAATTATTAAATTTTATTCTTTTAACATGGATGTTTTAATGTAAGTAGGAATTAACTTCCTAAGTTCAATTTAGGAAATCAAACTTTTGTAGATTTTCAGGGGAATGAAACTAGATATTCAATTTACGAGAATCGAACCTGGTAATAATGGATGTTTGTAAAAATACTATGTGGTGTAATAATCTCTTGCCAAGTTGGCGACTTAATAATCTAAATAACAAACTATATCTACAATAATTCTATTGCTTATACAATACAATCAACACTATTGTAATTGGTTAACCATAAACCAATGTATTAATAAATAAATAAAAATAATAATAATAAAAATCTAATATAAATTGTATTATCCTTTAAAAATTGCCCATACAATATCAACTTCTTCAATAAGTCTTTCCAGTGCAGTAAAGCAATTTTTAATTCCAAATTGAATACCTTGGTATTTTCTTTCAGTTTCTTTACATCCATCCTCTTATATGCTTGTTTTCGAATGCGCTTTTATCTTTCTAAGTTAGTATTTAAGCATACCTTACATCATACCATGCGATGATCACTTCCGGCATTAAATCTGTTCAGCACGCTGCAATCTTCAATAATTTGTTTCTTGTTTGCCAGAATATGGTCAATTTCGCTGGTTCATCCGTCGGGATGTTTCCATGTCCATTTTTCTTGTGGTTTCTTCTTAAAAATGATTTCATGGTGCTAAGATGTTCAACTCCTGCGAATTCAATGATTTGATCGCCATGTTTGTTCCTTTCCTCGTATCCGTATTTACCAACTAATGTCTCTCTTTGTTCCTGTTGTCCAATTCTTGCGTTAAAATCCCCCCATGATGACCTTGATATGTTGTTTCCCCTTAGTGTGTAACTGTTTGATTTCTTCATAAAATTCCTCAACCTCTTCGTCTGTATGGCCTAATGTTGGTGCTTATGCCTGTACTATCTGAATTTAGTATCGCTGGGTTAATTGAACAAAGAGCCTCTATGCTCAGTCTGACGTGCTTTCAACTTGGAGAAGGTAGTCTTTAATCCTTATGTTGATTAAGAAGCCAACACCACTTGTTCTTCCAGTTTCTGTTTCTTTATAATAAAATATATGTCCACTTTTAAGTTCTAACAACTCTTCACCTTTTTTTCTGATTTCACTGATCACTATAATGTCCCATTTGATCTTTGCAAGTCTTTCCAATTCCTGAATTTTGCTTCAGAAGCAAGGGATCGTCCAGTAAACGTAGTCAAGTTCGAAAACAAACGGCAGCCTGGGGAATTCCAGTGATTCTTAGCACCCCTGTTTTTTTCATGCCACAATTACCGCTGCCCTGATCAGGAGTAGTCCAGCACCCGGGGACTAGAGGACATGGTGTTTGGTGTATAAGCATAATGGGGGGAATTAGCCATAATTTTACTAAGCTGATAAGACGGGTTGGTGAATTAGCCCTCCCCTTCCGCCTTTTCATCCGTGCAGCAAATATTAATTTGCCTCGCAGATAGAAATCCGGGTTCGCACCATTTGCAGGCGGGGTACGTCACATACGTTCAGCATGTGGGTCTTCTCCCTGTTAAATACCAGCAACCCTTTTGCAGGCCATATATATATATATATATATATATAATAGAAATAGCGAAATGGGTAGCGGAGTAAAAAGATTACGAATAATAGTAAAAAGCGATATTAACAAACCCCATAAATATTATAAAATGACAACGGAAATAACATCATGGTATGTAATTTTCAAAAAACATTCAAATATTATTAATAAATAAAAAATTATCAACATACCAGATTTGAGACGTAAAACATCACATAAAGCAATGAGAATTTTGCTGAAAAGCATCATGATATGGAGCAACAAAAAGTTTCTTGGATTGCTTAAGAAGAAAACGTGGAAGGAAGTCCATTTGGTTTAAATTCAAACGAGCGAAGTTAGTGGAGGATGAGAAATAATAAATGAAATGTTCCTTTCGAAACGTGCGTGTGAAGAGGTTATCGAGGGAGATGATTTCTATGGGTTGCTCCTTCTCCAGATCTGTTGACAATTTGTATTTCCACTTTCATGAGAAAAAGCATATAGATCTCGGAATTACTGCATGCAGATATGTTGATGGCATCATTGTCTTCGAATGCCCCAATTTCTCCGGCTTCTATAATTTACCCTAAAGAGTTAAAACTAAAAGAATGAGAGCCATATCGCCAATTTGTTAGACCTGCAAATTATTCTCGATAAAGCTTCTCTACTGAAATTAATACTTTTGACAAAAGAAATCTCATCTAAGATTTTACAACATATCGTTTGTTTATTTAATACATTACAACCAATATATTTTTACCTTTTTTAACTTTAATTTCACATCATTTTATTCCGTACGTACAATTTCACATCGATTGGCGCAGAATGATCCTCGTTGTCTTTGCGCCATAAAAAACAACACATAACCAAACAACTAATTTGACAAAAAAAATAACTTTCTTTTTAAAGTTTTCACTCTGTCGAATTTTAACTCTAATATCGGCCTCCGTGTTCAACGGAATATTAATTACTATTGCAAAATTCTAAAGTTTAAGAATATTTGCAAAAACGGCGCTGACTTTCACCTTGCTTTAGAATCTCTCAGACAAAAACTTGTTTATAATCATGTTCCAAAATACTTCTCGGATTCACTTAATAAAAACATGGTTTTCTCTTTAAAAAAGGTCTCCCGTTTCTGGGTATTCGTAAACTATTTTTGTAAGTTTTCATACTTTTTCTAGTTTTTTAGCTATTTAGCGACAACTTGGCAATACTTCATGTCTTTCCAACTCCTGTTTCCTGCTTCCATTTTTTAGGCCTCATTTTTTAGACCGATATTTTTAGACATTAGGAGAAGATCCGTAATGCACGGTTTCTTCTTCGTTCCTTCTTATTGTTTTTTAAAAAAAATAATTTGTTTTTCTAGCAGGTTGTTGAGAGGTATGGTTTCTCTTTTGGCTTATAGCTAAGAAACTATACATAAACAACCTCTTTCTTATGGAGCACTGTGAAGGCATCCCTTGATAATGTCTTTATACGTGTTTCCAAAAAATTTTTTTCATTTATAGTTTCTAATCCTGTATTAACATGTTTCGCTTGAATTTAAATCAAATGGACTTCGATACACATTTGTTTCTTTAATCAGTCCATGAAGATTTTTTGTTGCTCCATGCCATGTTGTTTTTTAGCAAACTTCTCATTGTTCCACGTGGTATTTTACGTCTTAGCTCTGGTGTGTTGATAGTTCTTTTAGTTATTGTTATTTGAATGTTTTGTGAATATTACATCCCACAATGTTGTTTTAATTGTTATTTTATCTTATTTAATATGTTTTTTAATATCGCTTTTTACTAATTCTTTTAACAAACAGTTATTTCGACACTGGCGTAAGGTTTAAAAACACGACGTTTCGGGAGCCAACTGCTCCCTTTGTCAAGTGAAGGCAGAATGAAAAGTTAGTGACTATCCTGAGCTCATATACCATCAGGTTGAGAATGCCCATCTGACGTCATCTGATGTCGAATTGTTCCTGCAGGGGGAACCCCACTAAGGAAACCCTCGCCGGGAAATCCCCCGCACCCGACGATGTCAGATGAACACCCCCAACTCGAGGTTTTGCAAAAATCCTGTAAGGTTCTGGTAGAGGTTTTGCGATGTTTATTGCACGACTCCTCAAACCGTAGGTTTCCCATGATTCCAGAAAAAGTCTACTCCCCAGATTCGTCACATTCTGATGTAATATTTTCATCGAATGCCAATCTGGTTCGTGACCCTCCCTGAAGACATGTTCAGCCAACTGGCTTGAATCGTCTCCCCTAGCTACCGCACGCATATGCTCCTTCCCTCGTAGACGTATCGATCTTCCCGTCTGTCCAACATACACCTTGTCACAGTCTCCACACGGTATTTGGTAATGCTTTGTAACAAATACTCTACCATAAACAGAACATACATTCTTCAGCGTACCCAATGTCCAAAAAGTTTCAGAAAGCAAAATAAAAACTAATAATTTATTTACCTGTACAATCATACCTTGTTAAGGCTAACAGGTTTAACGTGTATTACATTGACACGAATTGTTTCCTGTACTCATATTCACATTGATATTAAATTGTTTTGTATTACAATCACATCCTTTTCGGATAAGACGAATACAATTTTACATGACCGTTTTTTTTTGTTTGTTTTTTTTGTCATTGCAAGTATTCGAATTTACGTGGATGGACTATATAGCACCTTAAATTTATATGATAAGATACTTCTTCAGATTAAATATGAGCGCTAATATCAATTTGAGCATCCTAAATGTATCTTAGATCGGTGAAATATTTCATTAATATAAATTTATTCCAACTTTAATTTCAATTCAATTTTCAATTTCAATTCAATTTTCAATTTCAATTCAATTTTCAATTTCAATTCAATTTTCAATTTCAATTCAATTTTCAATTTCAATTCAATTTTCAATTTCAATTCAATTTTCAATTTCAATTCAATTTTCAATTTCAATTCAATTTTCAATTTCAATTCAATTTTCAATTTCAATTCAATTTTCAATTTCAATTCAATTTTATTTTACATCGGCGTGTTACATTTTTTAAAAAAAATTACTTTCAGAACGCTGAAAATAATTATATATTATAAACATAAGTGGAGTTATACAATTATACTATGTATTAAAAATAGATGATATATTCTCTTGCTCTTAATATATTCTTTATTCGGTTGTATTAACTTGTTTCATGATTTCCTACATTTTATCTACAAGAATCATAAAATATGTTTACAAAACAAAATTGTAAAAAATAAATGTAATTAATTTTTATGCCCTAGACAACTTTAAATTAGATTCATTTTGATAATTTACTTTATAAAATTTACGTTTAAAATTGTCGGTATGCAAACAGTAATAACCAACGCTAAAGTAAATAGAAATAGGTAAAAAAGAATATGCAAATTAGCTTTCAAAGAACAGAGACTATTTTATTAAGTAATGTCTCTGATCGGTTAAATGTTTGTAGGTTCCAAAATGCGTGCAATTTAAAGTACATGGTACGCTCTGCCTGGGAAGGCAGTGATACCTACGGCGGCCACTTTTCTCAATTTATCTTTAACTGCTCAACAACAAACAAGTTATTAAAAAGTAAATCACATCTTATATCTCCTTCCCGCTTGAGGCTCTCTTGAAAATAATATCTTGCACGGGTATATCCTTTCGGGTAGATGAATATATTATCTATACTATGATAAATCAATATATCTGCAAATTTTTCCCATTGTACATGAGAAGACTTTTGTGATGGTTTGTTGATCAACAATGCTCCGATTAAAACGCAAAAGTATAACCATAACTTAAATGATAGTAAATATTATTTTTGTGTTTTTTTCTGTCTGTCTGTGTTTTTTGTTATTGAATATTTGCATGTGAATTCTTTCCTCCAGAGAAGCATTTTTCGGATTCATTGGTTTGGCATTACGCCGACGATATATCCATTATTTTACTCCAGGTATTTAGCGTCATGGGTCAATCCTGAAGATAGATATTGTTGGTTTATCTTAAAACAATTGTTTAATAACTAATACGGCCATGATGTGTGCTTTTTTAAATGACAGTAAAAATACCTAATCATAATAGGTGATTAAGCATTAATTGCGATCACGCTTGATGGAAGTGTTATTGCACGAAGTGTTTTATCAAGCCCATAAAATTAAGATGCATTGAGTGGAATTATTAACGGCAGAGTAAAAAGTTATAATACTTAATTAATTTTAAATAGTTCCCATAAATAATTCTGACACAAACTATTTTCTTTAATTAGGACATTCACACTTGGATATTGGTTAATTTCATGCTGTATAAACAATCATCTTGCACTAAGGTTTCTAACAAGTAATCGCTATACCTTGTCTTTATTCAGTATGGAGTTTCAAAATAAGTTTAATTAAATTCAGTTTTAAAAAAACACGCCGAGAATTTATGAGCAAATATTTTTATCAATTATAATGCATTTTAATTAAAAACTGTAACCAGGTAAAAGAAAAATAAAAAAAAAACCGGTTTATATATATTTGTCGCAATTGATTTTTCTTAAAAAAAAGGCTATTTAAATATGTCTGTATGTTATTTTTATGAACATTTTCCTTCGAATGCTTATATATTAATTTGAATTTAAATAAACAATATATATAGGGCCGGTTCTTGCAACACAGATATTTATAAAGTGAGTCATTTTTGACGTAAGATTAAACAGTGTTTTTCTTGGGGGTGGAAGAAATTAATGAAATTATTCTTTAATTATAATTAAAATGAAATTGGTGGTACCTAAACTGCTGAAAGAGAAGAAAAATATTAATTGAGCTTTTAATAATTTAAAGGTGTCAACACATGTTACATCTTTGCATAATTGTCTCATTATTTTTTCTCTCCATTATTCTGTAAAATTATTTTGCATAACAAGATGCTTAACTTCATTAGAATTCTAATTTGTAAGTATACACAATTATGCATTCGTTTAATAACAAATAACTCGCTAGGGGAATTAAATAATATCATTAAAGAAAATTCAAAATTTTGGTAGTACTTTCATTTTTGTAACTTTGAAGGGCATTAATTTTAAAATTTGCATATCTCAAAATATATTGCAATGCTAATTTTTCTATTGATGTACGTCTTTAAATAAATTCGTATCTTCTTGAAGAAGAAAAGTAATTATGCGCAGTTTATTTATTTATTTATGATTAATTAGGCATTGCGCACAAATATAACTCCGACTGTGCGATAAAATTTGTTTATTTAGCATAAAATACGAACCCGCATATCATTCTCCTTTTCATCATAATAAACAATTTTAGCAACCTCATTAGAGTAGAAAAACAACGTTATCATTCATTCCTTTTAATCAAAGGATTTGTTATTCTGATATATATATGTATAAGATACATGCTTGTTAAATTATTGGAAATTTTAATCTGAATAAAATTTTCCTTGTAATCTTTTCGCAAACAGTGAAAACAAAAACAACTTAAAAAATAAATATGCATCCTTTGGAATTCTAAATTGAATTACCTTCTCATTTCCATAAGCATGATCTTGCAAGCGATTGCATATCAAAAAATGAACCAAATCAAAGTTATTACTTTTCTGTTTATTCATTAGTTTGAAAACAAAAATTGATAATGTGTGTGTGCATGCTTTAAACAATTTTCAATACATTGTTATCTGGTAATCAATTTAGAAATGCATTTTTATGTTTTAAAAGGAGAAATGCTTCTTCCTCTCAACCACCGTCAAAGAGTCAGTCATTCTGGAATATTAACTGTTCAAGAAGTCCAAAGAGCTGCTGACCAAGGAGCATATAAATGCGTTGTTCATAGTTCAGACACAGGACTTACCGCACATGGCGTTGTCAATGTCGCTATTGTTGGTAAGTAGATATATGTACAACTTTTATGTTATGCCATTTTTCAAGTAGTGATCAAAGTATTTATGTCGAAGAAATAATTTACTGGCACACACATTTCCCTTAATTCAATAATATTTGAATGATAATATAATTTTGCAACCAAAATTTCCTGCTACTTGTCATACACGTGCACATCAGCTCTGTAACCAGGATGAAGGGGCGACTAGGGCCAGGGGGTACTAGGACATATGGGGGTACAGGGCACCCAGGTATTTTTCTATATAAATATATATGTGTAGATCGATGGGGAAACTGGGACACAAGCATGGGACAAGGGGATACGCCCCTTCTGATCCGGCTTGGCTACAGGCCTGGTGCATATTCATGTATATTATAATACGAATGTACAAGCATGTGTTAAAGTTTGCATTCTGTATACAATTATGCTTAAAATCAATGTGCATTGTAAAAAGAAATAAAATATTCTGCCAACAATTCACAACTATAGTGTTTAACTACTCGTGTATATTATTCTAGGTGCTATTATCTCAGTGAAGATTATGAAATGTTAATTATATACGAGCAATAATTTCTGAAGGTGCTTCAATTGACGTTCAAAGAGTGAGTGCCGTATGATTTTGAGTGCCTCAATAACTGGAGAGTCCACTCGCTTCCCAACAACCGAACGTCGCCGCAAAAGATGCGTGTCGCGCGCCGATGTGGCATGGCGTAATAATGAGCTTCAACAGCAATTTAAGCCACGTGATTTCGTGACTTGATATAATCATAAGCTTCAGCGATGAATTTGCCGAACTATCCGAGACGCAAATTTAATTCCACAGCATCAAGGATCCAGTTTTCAAAAGGCTTTGTACGCAGACGGCAAATATTTATGTTATGAGGTATACGTGCCTCTATTTCAGCAAATTATCAGCGTTTTCTGAGATTTTGGAATAAATTATCAAGACAGGTTTCAATGCGAATTTGAATCAACAGGCTGCCGTGGATGGTATAATGTTTAGCACTGGAACGCTTATCCATATTTTAAGGAAGAATTAATCAAGTAATCAAGAATAATTTTAAGTAAATTTTGTCCAAAATGACATTCACCATAAGGTGGTATAGTCCATAATTTGAAGTCGAGACAAATAATAATTAGCTACCTTAGAGTTTCTAAATATCAACATATCAGTAGACATATACATATGTTGCGTAATAAAATTGATGAGTTGTAAGGGAACTACGTAGATGGGCATATCTGTTAACTGCAGTAGAATCCATGCTTTAAAGGAAAAGTTAGGATTTATATTTCCAAACCTTTCCCAAGTTTTCAATCTAAACCTAAATAAAGCAATAAAACATTGTTGGTATATGAAAACGCACATAGCATATAATGTGATCATACATATATTATTACTACCGTTATTATTATTGTACAGAAACCTTCTTCTTCTTCTTATAAAAAGTTTCAGGGAATACAATATGCTGAATTTTGTCCAATGCCCTCTGAATTAATGAACTGATGAGGATTTGTGAAGTAACTGTTGCGTTGACTTAAGTTATCTCATATAACAGGGTTTTAATTTGTGAACATTCAATGTATTTTGGTTTGAAATGAGACCCCACTTGTCGTAAACTTTGAATAGGAAACCTGGGTTATTTGCGGATGAATTAACGAAAGTAAATTTCAACACATTCGCATTCTATATGGTATATTAGACATATTTAACATATTATTACACAAATCAATATATGTTATTGACCTGCTTAGGGAGATCAGAATTACCACAGAAATAATCGGTTGAAGGAACCACAAATAAATAAACAATTAATTTTTAGGTGGAAGCAAGGTATCGCAAAAATAAAAAGGCTTTGTTTAAGGTTGAAATCGAAGCATGCAGTATCTTAACTTTTCCATGTTTTCTCAGTGCTTTATTTTTTATGAATGTTCTTCGTTTTTTTGGACTTACTTCGCTCGCGTTTCCGTTGCAACAATTATTTAAGTCATGTTATATGTTATATGCGGATCCATAACAGCATTGATAGTTACATTTACTAACTTAATTAGTCAATACAAGCTAAACGATTAGGGACAACGATGTTTCTGACACCTATTGATGAAAGTGAAGTCAATGCAGCCCAGGAACAAAAAAAATTAGAAAAAAATACCTGCAGACTCTACGGTGGTGCAATGAAAACTTGTACTCACAATGTGCTGTTTACCCTGGTTCCACACCTAACGGTATCAAAACAGAACACTTGCCCACAAACTATCCACTGTAGTGCATGGGTTGGTTTTCTATGACTTACGTGTTTCGGAGCTCTCTGAAAGGTCTAGTCCCCCTACCCAGTATGACATTTGCTGTTCTTGCACCTTAAAGCAAACAAAAAACATAACGAGAAGTATAGTCTAAAATGACAATTAAAATCGTATTATTATAAAACGATAAAAAAAAGTTAATTTAAAGTTGCATTGAAAAGAACTGTTCAAAAGTTCATTTCAATGCAACTTTAAATGATTAAACAAGAACGAATGTAAATGTAAGCAGCGAATGCATCCAGTAAGGTAGATAAAATAGAACTTTTAATTAACTGCATGGAGCGATTGAAACCGAGATAATGGAGCTTAAGCATGGGCGTAAAAAAAGCAAATGTGCAGGAATGGTAAATTTAATGAAAGCATCGAAACTGCTTCAAATCCTCTTGCCTCTTGTTTTAGTATCATCTCAATGTTTACACAGCGCGTGATAAAGAAGGAAATGGCCCAGCGATTGGTTTAGGGTACCATCATTTGTTGTAACAATCTTCAGGCTGTAAAGGGAGCTATTCAATCGATTCCTAAGGTGGTTTCATTTTATGGCTGGTGGAGTAGTTCTATTCTCTTACTAAAAAAATTGTACTTTTTTCAGCCTCCCAAATACCCATTATGTGAATAATGTCTAATTACTCAGTTGGAGAAATACTATATAAAGCTGCAATTGAGAAAAAAAGCACATCTTTCTCTTTAAACACCCATATATACATGTATATATATATATAAGCATATATCTTTTTCAGTAATAGCGATTCTGTTCTTCAACAGGGACTATAGAGAAAGAGTGTTATTGAGTTTTCTCTTGTAGATTATATTTACAGAGGGTTGTCTATCGGTTCTGTATGACCCAGTTCACAAGATAGCCTTTTCTCAATTATCTAAAATCCTAAATGAAAAAAAGTATATGTTTTCTAATGACAAAGGATTTGACATACAAGTGAAAAGAATACAATGTGTACCGTCATTAGCCCAGAATAAAGCTAATATACACCTAGAAAGAAAACAGAAAGTTTTTTTTTTTACAACTGAGATCCAAAGTTTTGTTATCTGTTATGTCACATATCCAATTTTAAACACTGAAATACTGTAATCTCCAAATCAATTGGAATCGTAATTACCGTGACATAAGGCAGCCCAAAAGCAAGGGCCCAAAAGTATGGGACGCAACCAACAACTGCGGTAATTAAAACAACTAATAAACGTTGGTATCTTCGTGGTGCTAATGAATTTACACAGCCTTTTGAAACTGCATAGAATCGTTAAGCATCGTGGTTGTTTTTATTACCAATACATTTCGTTATCCGCTACGGTATTGGATTTTAACTGTCTTCATAAATCTTTAGAGTATTGTTCTTCAACCTTACTGATCCACTTGGAAAATAAGCAACAACAGCTATTTTGCAACCATCCCAGGCACCTGCAGCTGCAGTTGCGTGGAATAGTTGTGTACGAGCCTATAGGTGATTGCTTGTGAAGTCCCAAACATTTTGTATTGAAGCTTAAATCTGGGGATCTGGCAGGCTATGGCATCATGTTATTCAGAGCCGCCTTGTGCGTCGCGCGCATGTTGTGCCCATCACAAAGATGCCTGATCAGGAGGAGAGCCATTTCAAGATGACAAATGTTAATTTTTATATATATACCTTATTCAGGTCAATTATAAAGTGAATAAATAACTAAATAAATTGAGACGATAAATGAAATTTTTTATTCCATTCATGAAGAAAACTTTTCTTGAAAAAATTGTATAATTTAAAACAAAGAGTAAGGAAGTAAGAAATGAATAGAAAACAATGAATTAGCCGCTTTGCCTTGATATACTACTGCATGGATAGTAAGTAGGCTCGAATTTAGGGTGCAAGGTATACATATTATTTCTGTATTAAAGAAATAAAAATTTCTCGAAAATAGTTTAATTTTAATTTGAAATTTGATTTAACGCGGGCGCTGAAATCCAAATTTCCACAAAGGCGCCGCTTACACAAGTGGCGGCTGTGATGTTAGTAACAACTGTTATTTCTATCCTGGAGTAAGGTTTAAAAATGACTTTTCACGAGCCAACTTCTCCATTTGAAATGTGAAAGCAGAAATTATATTAACACCTCTTAGAGATTCTCTTCAGACATTTGCCGTATGAGATATAACTAGTCGAAGAATATTCCTTAGACAAAGAATCCGAAACATACCACCTAATTGGATTTTTCAACAGAACCATGTCTCCATGATTTGCTTTTTTCCGAAGAAGCTTGTTTTAATCTTAAAATATTCACGCGATGTCATCATCACGAAGTATTTTCTAGATTTATATCCCAGGAAAAGTTTACGAAGAGTAATAGAGCATTTGTGCGTGTTGTGTATTCACTGGCAGTAATAAGCCCAGCTCGATATAAGATCTAACTACTTATATTTTAGATTATTTGCACAAATAATACCCTATATAATTGTAAAATATTTTCGATTATATATCTAGTACAGTGCTTGGTATTATTCCTGTAAATGGAGCATTTATAAGTCGTCGGATTCAAATCTACTGGAAATGACCTCTGGCCGATTAGGAATGGCAAATCTACCAAAAAAATCAATTTTTGATGATAATGGTTTTTTATGATCACGTATTTCCGAAAATTATCTGAATTTTGCTTTTACTTTCCTGCATTTTTTTGCTTTTATATTGTTTATATACCAGATGTTATATTCATGACCATTTTGTTATTTATGAAATAAACTTATATTTTTAAGTGTTAAAAAAGTGCTTTATCGTATTTATATAAATCGAACACTACGCAGATTAAATCAAACAACAATATCAATCAACGTTTATTGGCGTAGTGATACCAACGCCGATGGTATGGCGTGATTAGATGGTGAAACGTTCGAAAGAAAATAAATATTTCTGCCTTCGGTGGGACCTGAACCCACGACCTTCCACTTGCCGGGCGGAGGCTCTACCCACTGAGCTACGAAGGACAATATATAATCTCTTTACGAACGTATATAAAGACTTTACTGAACCTTATGTTCGTAGCTCAGATGGTAGAGCCTCCCCCCAGCAAGTGGAAGGTCGTGGGTTCAGGTCCCACAGAACGCAGAAATATTTATTTTCTTTCGAACGTTTCACCATCTAATCGCGCCATAACGTCGGCGCTGGTATCACGCCAATAAACGTTGATTTATATTGTTGTTTGAAAGTGCTTTATCGTATTTTTATCAAAATAAAGAGCGTGGGTACGCAAAGCTTGATTAAATCGGTATAAAAATCATTTAATAGCTCAGAAAAGTATCTAAATTTTTTAATAATTTTTCTTCGAACTTCTTCATTACGTTTCAAATTAAGCATTCTTGGATTCTTAGCAAGGAAGTTATTTAACTTCTGTGTTTTATTTTCCAATTTAACAGTTCAAATTTGTTAAAATTATTTTTTAAGATGGTAAAATTATTTTCTAAAATGATAAAATTAAGTCTTGTGCGGGTGCTGATTTGAAGTAGCCTAGATGAGTATCACGCCATAATGAAGGACTTACATTTTGAGGGACTGAGGTTCAACGTCTTCGTTAATCATTAGATTCAGCTTGCCAACGCGTCCCACCAGTATAGTAAACTTAAGAACAAATTATATGTTCTTGCTTCGTACTACGCTCATATGTGATGAGAGGCCGGAGGAGAGAGAAGCATCCATCTTGCAGTAGATTGATAATATTTGTTGACTTCGATGATGATGATTACATATAGTGAAATATTTCTATAACGATGATCTTTACTTATATCTAAACTATCATTTTGGACACACTGCATACTGTCTGTATACATACTTTATCCACTAAAAGACCTCTTGTATTAGAATATTAGAAACATATTAAAAGCAATTGTACTTTGATTTGGGAAAGAAGATAAAATGTTTTATGTAACTGAAACGACTTGCTGTGATTCTGGACATTCAAAATCAATTTAAATTTTGAAAATATGAATATATAATAAATTCATTTGTATTATTGTAAAATACATTACTTTCTCATCATTATAAAATAGATCATACAAGCATATTCAGTGTTTACTTAGTTTTTCAGGAATATCTGTCATATCCTACCTTTAAATAATTTGGTTCTTTTGCATAGGATAAATGAATATGTTTTACGTATATAAAAAATGTGCCTTTTCTTAATTATTTTTTTATAATACGACATCTTTTTAAACCTACGTCATTTCAATGAAAGGGATGAATATCATAAATATATTAATCCAACTTTCCACCTGGTTTGAACAGCTGTCATGAAAAAATTAATGAAAATTTTCAGTTTATTTTAACAGATTTAACAAACACGTTAATGTAACTTTCCAGCTGGTCTGAAAAGATGTCACAAACAAAATAACGAAACTTTCCAGTTGATTTGAACGGATGTCACAAATACCTTAATGTAACTTTTCAGTTGGTTTAGAAAGATGTTCCAAACATATTAAGGTTAATGTACACGTTGAAATGGCCAAATTTAGCAAAAAAAAGTATGTATTTATTTCATTCCATGTTCTGTTATCTTACAGAGCATACCAAACTTTTTTTAAAATTCTTAATAGTTTTCGCTATAGCTTTCGTGAGTTCCGCTTATTTCTGTGAATTTAGGAGTGTCGAAATTAATGTGTTTTGAAAATTTCAATTTCTGAAGAATTAATTTTTGCATTCCTTACAGCACTTGAACAATAATATTTCGAGTTCTAGTAAATATAATGATAAAATTTCAACTGATTCTTAAACATATTAATAGTGCTCCCGGGATGGTTCTCCATCAAAGATACCTACCGAGTCGAACTTTTTTAAACTGAATTTAAATTTGTAATTTCATTATATTACTGCATTTTTTAACCTTAAGTTCACATTTTTTTATACGTTAAAAATCTATCTGTTACATAATTATGAATTTGCACTATTAAAATTATAGTCATATTCCATGACGAATGTAAATTATCCTCGTCCGAGTAACGGTGTAATTATCTCAGTAAATAGCATATGATTAATTAACAAAAAGTAATAAATAATTTCTGATCCAAGAAACTGATATTTTTACGCACTGCTACACCATGTAAAAAACTGTACAAAAATATTCAAAATTGAAGAAATTATATCCAACGTATACACCCCTCTTAATGTAATATTCCACTTGGTTTAAACGGATAGCTTAAATACATTAATATAACTTTCCAACTGGTTTGAACAGATGTTACAAATTCCTATGCAAGTGCTTTAACTAACTTGAAATATATTTTCTTTCAGTATCCCCAGTGATCGATTCACGTTATTTCCTGGAAACCGCAACCGCGAACGAGGATTCAAGAAATAAACTCATGTGCACTGTTATAGAAGGTGACCCTCCACTCCGCTTCCATTGGCTGAAAAATGGACAACCATTTTTAGCACATGGCGACACAACAGTTCAGACTTTCGATGATTCCTCTATTGTCACTTTTAGAAAGATTAGTTCATCAGACCGAGGTTATTACACTTGCGTGGCTACTAACGTTGCTGCTTCCACCAATATGACCACCCAGATAATTGTCAATGGTTTGTATTGTTTAATAATAACTAACTACTAGCATCATTTTATCAATGTTTCTTTTATTGAAAAATTTATAATTCTTGACATTTAAAATTCGTGAATTAATAACGATACCAGAAATAAATGTTTCACATTAAGTACAATTTTACGTTTTTTGACATTTTATGAGCATAGTGTAATTTGATCAAATATTGTTGCGCAAATTCGAGAGGTTACATAAAACTTTAATTACTGTTGATCCATATAATTACCTTATCAATATACAGTCAAACCTCTTTGATATGAGTAGACTTAACATAAATTACTTTTAACACATATTTTCACCGGATTCCCGGTCAAATTGTGCAGGAATTTAAATGCGATCCTATCATTTTTTAAAACATGAATGATTTTGAACGTGAACGACGTTTTTATCACTCCGAATGTTTACGTAATCTAGGTTCGACTGTACTTCGTGCACATGTTAATATATGAGTGTATGTTTAAATGAGAAAGAAATTGAAATTGTTACGGAAATTGATTTTTTGGGGGTGGTATTGCAGAGGACTTGAATTGGAACAGGCAGATAGAAAGAGAGTTCGGAAATAGGGATTTTGAGAAAATTGTCGCGAACAGTCCCCGGAGATATATTACTGGGTCTATATTATCCATTTATATACAGTCACTTGACCTATTGTAATAGCATTTGGGAAAATCTAAATAAGAAAAATACCAGACTAATTAAATCGCTACAGATTAAATTTATAAAAATAATTGAAAAAACTAAAAGTTTAAATCAAATTATATTATTTAGTAAATATGGTATTCTACCAATAGATAAGATATATGATTATAGTATATTAAAAATAATGTTCAAAAGAATAAAAGAAAATAAATATACAGAGAATATTGAATTAATAGATTATGGAAACAATCGAGCTTCCAGAGAAAAGGTCAATATAGACTACCAAAAATTAGAACGGAATTTTATAAAATGGGAATTCAATATTCCGTCATAAGTAGTTGGAATAAAATACCAAACACTCTTAACGACATAAATAATATTAATCTATTTAGAAAAAAAAATATTAGATTATTTGCTAAGAGGTGATTTTGCGCCATTACATTGTTAGGGTCCTCAGCCTGTTAAATCGTATGATTTTTACTGGTGACTCGTCACGATGGATTGTGGTTATTTGTGGTTTATTGAATTGCAGTGTTATTGTTTATATATGTATTTTCTAAGTGAAATGGAAAGTTGCTACAACCATTGTGACAAATAAATAAAAATTGTTTGTTTGTTGTTAATATTTACCAATTTATTATGCACTTTGCTTTATATTGATTACATGTTACTTCTTCATTCTAAATTAAATTCTAACACTTATTTTTGATGAATAAGGATTTAAATTTCCATTTAATTTTCTATATAAAAAGAAATGGATTCTTCATTATTCGAAGCAATTTGCATTTGTAAATGTTTCTTAACTCCAGTAAAAAAAATAAACACAATTCTTGCACATTTTTTGTATTATATTTGATTAGTCCTCTAATGAGAAGAATAGTTAAATTGTTAGTTTCTCGTTAGGAATTCTTGTCGTCTATTCATTTCTCATTAACACAAATTGCAGGGATTCTCTAAATGTAGGTTTCATCGCCTTAAATCACATGGTTTGTGTACTTTCGTAAACTTTTCTACTTTGGGAACGTTGTAGGATTTCGAAAGAAATTAGCGAAATCTATTTTAACTTTTTTTTACGTTTCGTGTAGTTTTTTCCCAGGGACATCTGTCGTTTTATTTCTGGAGAATAATTAGTTCACCTGAAATATGCAGATTAACATTATCATAATTTTCTTGTTTTCGATGAATAAATATATACGAAAACTTGTTTCATTAACGACATAGTAACGACTTTATCAATTGTATAATGTGTTTCAGTTATTGAATGTTTCCATATGGTGCGTTATACATGGAAAAATTAAGTACTTCACTATTTATAAATATGAAACTGTGAACTAAAATTCAAAATTAAGCTAAAAATTGGTAGAAAACGTACAATAATTGCATTTAGTTATTTTTCCTGCTGTTTCCCATGATGTGAAACATGCATATAAAAAACACGCTAACTATTATTATATTAACTCACAACACGTCATTTAATATAACTAAATTTTATAAATATTATTTAATTATTGGTAAATTATTAAACAGTTCCGGGTTTCCCTGTAAATTTATAAATATTTTCCTAAAGATAGTTACTTTTATATTCCAGAAAAGCAATTTTTCGTTTCCAATTAATTTTATTGCATCATAATTAATTCCCTGAACACTCATAAAATTAGCCTTTATAAATTTTTAATTATTCAATTACTAAAACGTCTTACATATTTAAAATTTTAAACTAATTATCAAATATTTTATTTAATAGGTTTTTTTTATTTTTCATTAAAAGACACCGTATTTTCTTCTCTTAACATGTTCTCAGAACTTAACATCTGTAAACTATATTTTAACAGAATTATAATGTGAATCTGTAAATTTCAGTACATTTTCCAGATGAGTGCGTATGTAAAGATTTTTAAACAAAGTTTTATAAACCAAAATTTGCATATTTTTGCATTACGAACCAGCAAGACCACCTTTATATTTCCCGGAAAAGCGCTAGCAGATGAAGCTGTGGGCAACCATTGCGAATTATATTTGTAGTTTTGTTGAAATGAATGATTCGCATTGCATTACACGTTACATTACTCGTTTTGAAATGAATTCCAAAGCGGATTTAGCAAGAGAAACGTAAGACGCAATGGATTGCGAATATCTATAGACGCCTTACGGGTTTGCAATAAATACAGTTTTCAAATACGCTCAGTCAAGCGAACATATTCAAATTTTTTCGAATTCGTAGAAGCACGTGAACACAAGCAACGAGAATCAAGGGTGCGCGCCTTTGTGTTCGTCCAGAAATCCGCCAGCTGATGGCACATTAAGAAAGAGTTTCACACGATATTTTAACTGTCATTCAAACGAATGAATTGTATTACGTTACTCGAAATATTAGCTCTATCTAAACTCATTCTAAAACCCTTTCGAAATAGTAAAACTTGTTCCTGTACGTGCTTTGGATTATACAATAATTTCTGTCACCCACGTACAGGTTATAGCTCAAACTAGAGCTTTATTCATTTTTGGAGAAAAAGAGTAATATCTTTACAAACGGAGAGAGAGAGCGTTGTTTCCTGTCTTCATTCGTCTAGCGGTCTGGGGCCCTCCGGGCTAAACGGAGGGACCCTGGTTCGAATCCAGGATGGGGAAAGCGTCTCTTTTTCTCCAAAATTACATAAGCTCTAGTTTGAGCTAATTAATACGTGGGTGGCAAAAATTATTGTATAATAAATTCCCCCACGAAAACTCACAAAAATCTCGCCCCGGAGGCTTTCTTGTGTTGACCATATTTGGCAATTGTGTTATCCCTGCGGAGGGTAATAATACCTTAACAAAAATGAAGAAATACCGGAGCCGGGATCCGGCTGGAACCAGCCCAATTTAAGCCTTGTGCTGAATATGTACTCTTTGGCATATTTGGATACGCATAAGTATCGTCAGATAAGTACTTCTTGATATCTGTCAAATAACTGTGTGTTTCAGATCCCAAAACGGGCTTTTATAGAAAGAGATCTTGCGCAATGGAAACGAGAAGATTTTGTGGTTTGCGCATTCGTGATTTTAAACAAGGGAGCTGGGAAAAGACGTTCTTTCGGGATGGAGGAAAAAAAAAAAAGACCAGGAATATGGTAGAGAAAGGAGATATGAATTCCATCCAGAGGCGTAGCCGGGTTGGGGGTTGTTAACCCCCCATCGCAATGAAATTTTGTATATTTAATATAGGAATATATGAGTTGTAGCTCTGTAACCCCTCCCATTAAGCCTAAACCTCCCCTTATGAACTTTCTGACGACGCCACTGATTCCATCTCTTTGGAAAGACGCAATCTGCGATGAAATGGAAATTTACAAAAGCCATATTTGCGTAAAATATGTTTGTAAAGAAGTTAATAAAATATTATTCATTTTGTTGATTTTGTTAGCCTTTTCGTTTGTTTTTTAAGTTTGGCTGAAGTTGAAATAAGTCAGCTACATTCAACAGCGCACGCAGAAGATTTGTATAAGGAGGGGTGTATTAGACTATGTATTTTATATATATATATATATATATAAGAGAGAGAGAGACTGACTGAGAGAGACTCTCTCTCTCTGACTGACTGACTGACACAAAAATGTGTCGCAAAAGGAAGAAAAATTGTGCTCCCTATTTAGCAGAGAAAATTTCAAGCTTGAGTGGGTCTACTGATAGAACAGAATTGAACTTAAACGGCAGTTAGATTATCTTAGTCATTTGCATGCCAAAGGTTAAATACTGGTAAAGCAGGTAACAAGACGGATCATCCCAGCTTTCGGATGCATCATCAGCCGTTCTTCATCAGGAGGAATGAATTACTTCTGATGAAGAAATGTTTGTCCTCTCAAAGTTGGTGAACAATAAAAATAAAACCATGTAGAATGTACTTGAAGATGAAAGCATTGGCGCAGCCAGCGGGTTGGTTTGAAGGTTGAACCTCTCCAGAATTATTTAAAAGTATTATTTTTAAGATAGGGACATTTGAAAACATAATGACGCCACTTTTCACAGGAAACTGCTGCGGGAAAGTGGATACATGAATTTAAAATGTTGAGCAGGTGACACATTATGCAG
>QLNU02015003.1:55845085-55858117 GCA_006491805.2 Dysdera silvatica
TCATGAGAAGGATAGATACATGTTTGATAATGAAAATAAAATTCATCAGTTCAATTCTATAGCTAAGCTATCTGCTATTTTATTTAGTTTGCCTGCGTTTCCAACACTTACAATTTTTAATTATCTGTATTCATTTATTTATTATTTTATTTATTTCTTTATTTATTTGTGGGTTAAAACAGCAAAAGTTTTCACGAAACCTTATTATTTGACACTTGACTGTACTATGATTTTTTAAATGTAAAATTGGTTTTGCAAATGCAAACGCTGAGGAGAGATTTATTTGACTAAATTTTGTTTTCGTAAATTGTTAATTTATATAGAACGTATTTGTTTGTAAACCAGCTTTAGAAAAACGCGCCGATTTATAAGCGCCGTCGATTTCCTTTATATCTGACTTCACCACATAACATAGGTGTTCTGAGATAACTGCATTTTAGTTCATTTTAAAATTATGTTAATTTTAAAAATTCATAAAATTTGTGGAATTCACTTTTTTGCAGAAGATTCTTTCGGTTCCCATTGCTACTCATAGAGATCTTTTTACTGATATGCATTGTCGACGCAGGATACAAGCAGCACTTAAAACTGTTTCCTTGTCAATATAAACAAAAACTCATTGTCCCAAATATAAAACATCATTTGATTGGAAAGAGATATATTTCTTGCAAGGGATCTTTTGGAATAAAAGAACGTATAACATTATATCAACTTTACCAGACTCCAGAGTTTTCCCTACAACTTTAACCGATTTAGGCCCTGTGCCAGCTGCGTTGAATGCTTTGACAACGATGTCGTATCGTGTGAAAGGCTTCAAGCCAGTAATGTAAGTTGAATGTTGCTCGATGCCCAAGGCGGTTTCTATCTTTTTGAAATGGTAAGGCTCTCCAGAAGACGACTGTCTGTAGCCAATGAAGAAGCCGCGAATGAAGCCATTATGGGTGTCGTCAGGGGGAGCCTGAAAAGAAAAATATTAAAGCCACTCGAATTAGAGATCGATAAATCTACTTTCTGTAACAAAAATACGAAATATGTGGCAGGCATTTAATCGCCGTGAGCCGTATGACTATGTCGTAATGCAAGTACTTTTTAAAATTTGAAAATACATCTTAGTTTAAATAGTGTTACAGTTACAGAAAAAGTAGCAGAATAAAAAAAAAATTGATTTCTACTTTTTCTTTCACTCTATTTTCCTACTCGGAGGGAACGACATGACACGGACACTACTTACATTTCTTTCTGTTTATAGCATTTATTTGGCGTCTAGTTAAAACCAGCCATATCGGGGTGGCCCAACTTTTCATGAGAAATTGGCCACAAGGGTACTTCTACACAAAACCCCCTAGCCAAATATCGAACATAATTTCAATATCGTAAATTAAAGTATTCGAAATATATTCAGTATACGTAATTGTTATACTAAATTAAATATGTCATCAAATGCACAATTGAAATTTATTAAATATTTAATTTTTAAACAAATTTAATACAAAAACGGATGCATATGCTTTTGTGTTAGGAGCTATTTCTTTTGGTATACATGTTTAAAAATATTTCAAAATTATCGTACTAATATTTTTTTAATTGTTGATTTCGATATTTTTCCAGAATAAATACGTTTATGAACATAAAGACCGTTATATAAACATTATAGGCATTATATAAAAATTTACGTACGTAAATAAATGTACACAAACGAACAGATTTAAATTTATAAGGCCTTTGGATATTTTTCATCAATGAAGCCGAGGGCCACTAAATCGTTTTTATGGGTAGCATGCTGTCTGTGGGCCTTAGGGTTTACCAATCTATGGTATATAATTAAGGGCCTTCGTTTTTCCTATTAAATGTATATATATATATATATATATATAAAAGTTTTCCTCGCCCATTCTTGGCGGAAACAGGCTTTGGGACGGGCAGAGCGCCATGTTCCCAAGCCTCTTTTTACATCACTTCTTAATGTGCCATGTCTAGAAACTTCCTGACAATGTGACACGTGTTTAGGATTGTGGCTTTTTGTATTTCAATGTAGGTGTTTGGGTCAATGTTGAGTATCTCCAAATTCGTCGCAAGCGTTTTTGGTACTATCCCTGTTGCTGAGATGACTAACGGGATGATGAGGATCTTTTCCATACCCCATATATCTCGTACTTCATGTCTGAGATCTTGGTACTTGGTGATTTTCGTTGTGTAGGTTGTCTGTATGTTATTGGTGTTGGGTACTGCTATGTCGATTAAGTACGTGGTCTTATTCGATTTATCGACGAGGGTTATGTCAGGACGGTTATGTGGGACTGTCTTGTCTGTTATGATTGCTCTATCCCAGTAAAGCTTGTGTGTTTCGTTCTCATGCACGGTCTCTGGCTCATATTTGTAGTACGGGCATTTTTCTGTCAGAAAGCCAGCATTCGCTGCCAATTTCTGGTGGACTATTTTCGCTACTTGATCGTGTCTATGTTTGTAGTCTGACTGCGCAAGGATCTTGCATCCTGCCATCACGTGTTGGATTGTCTCCGATGCCGCATGACAGTGTCTGCATTTGTCGCTTTCTATGTCTTTTCTCTGGATGAATTTCTGATTGTTCCTTGTTGCGATCACTTGGTCTTGGATGGCTAGCATGAATCCTTCTGTCTCTGGCTGGAGAGTGCCTTTGGCCAGCCAAGAATTTGATGCCTTTTTGTCAACGTGTGGTTGTTGCAGGTCATTGTAGTGCCTGCCATGTAATGGTTTTCCGGCCCAAGTTCTCAGTTTCTGTTCGTTGGCTGTTTCCAGGACACGCTCTTCGGTACTACACAGGTTTAGTGGCGTGTAATTTGCATCTGCTTGTATTATGGCTTGGATGAGTGGCGATCGGGGACTCTTCAACTGGAAGTATTGCCTCATGCTCTGGATCTGCTTGTCATGTAAGTCTTTGAGGTCCGCTTGTCCGCGTCCTCCTTCTTCCCGGGGTAGTGTTTGCCGTTCAATTGCCGTTGCAGGGTGTAGTTGTCCGGCTCTTCTCTGGATGGTTCTCATTTTCCGCTGGAGTTGTTCTAGTTCAGTGTTGGACCATTTGATGATCCCGAAGGAGTAGGTGAGCACTGGTACCGCATATGCGTTAATTGCTTGCGTGGTGTTCTTCCCGCTCAGTTTCGTCTTCACAATGCTTCTAAGTCTTTCTTGGAATGCTTGCGTGAGCTGGACTTTGACTTTCTTGTGCTCCTGCTGCCGTTTTTGCATTATCCCTAGGTATTTGTAGGTTTCGCCCTCGTCCAAGGTCTTCAGTAGTCTCCCGTCTTCGAGTTCGATGCCTGGTAAATCTTCTTTGCTATTCTTCTGTATTTTGCACTTATCGAGGTACACTATATATATATTTTTTTTTTTTGCCTTTCTTGGTTTGTTCCATTTTTCTTTCTCTTTTTATTATAGTGTATATTTTATCGTCCAAATGTGTAAAACCACTATTCAAATCTTCTATCGGACGGTTTCTACATTAATTACACTTGTTATTTTAATCTTTTAGTGCATGTGTGTGCTATACTTTCTAATGACGAATTTTATAAGTAATTTCTTCAATAAGAAGGAAACATTGCTCTCAAATCCACTTATTTAAGATAATGTTACAATAGTAGTATATCATGGAAATTCCGGAATAAAGAGCCTCTTTTTTAATTTAAAATTAAATTAGTGATTTGGATTTTAGTTTATTCTAAGTTAAAATTTTGTGCCAAATGTTGAATACCCGACTTTTATATTCAATATATAAAATTACTAATTTTAACGTAAATTTCAGGAGATATAGGTGATTCAAAGCACGCGTTATATAGCAATAACATATGCGAAGTGGATGGTTGTGTTTTAATGATGCAAGGGCAGCAATGGCCAATATTCGCCAAGTGAGCATATACGAAGTGAGTTAAATATTTATTTAATACTTAATGAAATTATTTTAATTATGTAGAAAAGATATATAATGTATACAAAGAAGTACAACGATTTAGGCGTAGTAAAATTTTAATCACAAACGATGTTCATCAACATACGTTTCGGAAGGGCGTTGACCTATCCTCATCAGGAATGCGAGGGGTCTGAAAATAAACAGAACGCAAGCACTATAATGTTTACACGTCTGTGTTGCCGATTTGGGCGATGCCGGCTCCACCTGTTGGTGATAAAATACATAGATACGAATCTCCCTACTTCGAATCTACGCAGGCTGCAAAATTGTCGTCGATATAATAAGTTCCGTCTTTATATAAAGATAATATACAAGTTATCAGTTGCCAAAACCTTGTATAACGTTACTACAATATCATATGGATTGTTATCTCTTATTAACGTCGTTTCCTTTATAACGTCGTTATTAAAGGAAACGCTGCCTTTTATATATGCCCAGTGCATTCTCCTATTAAGTTTGAAGAAATGGAAGATGAGGGAGGGAAGAATGGCTTATTAAGAAATATTTTCATTAGTTTCATCCAGTGCATTTCCGTTTAAAATTGAAAAATAAAATCCGGAAGAGGTTAGAGGGAAAAAAAATTACATATGTATATAAGTAACTTAATATATAAAGACAACTTCAAATGCTATTAAATGTTAACATATTTGAAATTTGAAAATGTAATTATCCATTATAATAAATGCGCTATGCAGCAATTAATTATATAGAAATATATTAGAAATATTTATACAAAATTATTATTGAATTAAAAATATAAAAACGAGTGATGTTGCTAATGGTACCCTGAACTTGAGATCAGGGTGTAAACTTAAAATTTTTAATATTATATATATATATATGTGTGTGTGTGTGTGTGTGTGTACACATTTAGATGTAGTTAAAAATTAAAAAATTTCGAAGAGAGGTTTAACATTTTTGATTCTTGCTCTTGAGGAAAAAATCTGAGAATTTAAATTTTTTCAAAAATCGAGGTTGGGGAGACAAGCGCCTACCCTTGCCCTATTCTGCTGACGCCCATGTCCCGCAACAATAACAGCTTGATAATAAAGTTAGTATCGAAAAAATTGCTGTTGATCCAGTAGCGTACGCAGAAAATTCCTAAAAGTGTTGTCTGAATGTGAGAATTTTTACCTGCATCATAAGCTTCCTCGTAGACTTATTCAGGGGGAGGGACTGCTCCCAGCTAACTGGCCTCTAAGTCCGTGCCCTCATGGGGACAGGGCTTGTGCCGATATGGGCTATAGACCTCCGATAATCCAATGTATGCACATTTTGATAGAACCTCCAGCCCTTTCTGTACATATTCTTAATATTCTCCCACCATGGGGGGGGGGAGGGTTATGGCCCACATGAACCCTTCTTCCGTACGCTTATATCGTGATCAATTCTGAATTTTGACTATAGGCGTCGGCATGGTGGCCGGGGCACAGGACTTGTATTTCCATTTAGCAAGACAAATGTCAAAAATTGAATGGGGAGGTTTCGAGTATTATGTAAGCACCTTCAGGGAATTGCCTTTGTGCTTATTTTTCTAGGTTAGTTTATTTTTAATGTTAAATTTTGCTTTCCGGGGGGAAGGAATAAAATGGCACAAATGTTAATGGTTCTGTTAGTAAATATCTGTATGATATTATTACCCTTCACAGGGATAACACAATTGACAAATAATGGTCAACACAGAAAAGCCATTGGGGCCATATTTTTGTGAGTTTACGTAAACAACTTACCAAAAATTCGCGATTCTCGCCAAAAATTAGCGACTGCGAAATTTAGGAAACTAAATTCAAGAGGCGAGCCAAACTTTCAAATATAATTTTCACTGGCTCGAAATTGTTAACTTCCACCTTCCAGAGATGCACAGCTAATAAGATACCAATTTCTTGATAATACAGCCCAGATGCAGTGTATTGGACAACTAAGTGCATTATAGGTGTAACTTTCCTTTTTTATCCAATCATGCTTTGTTATTTGTTTATAGCCATAACTCCGTGGTTATTTATTTCCGACCCCCCATGTAAAGGGTCGCTATGGTCCATTTTGTACAAAGATCATGGCTATATACTTTTGTTCCGGTGCTTTCGGAACATCCTATATAGGAAAGATTACATTGGTAAAATATTTGGCATACTCCCCAACGTTGTAGCGTAGTGAGTTCATTTTTAAGTTTAGGGAGCTGAATTTTATTACATGTAGAGTAAATGACCCTAAAATTAGCATGTTTCAAATCTTTAGCATGGGATCTACTAATTTTTGGGAAAAATGGGAGTATGGCACTACCGGAACGTTCACCGTCATTGTGGTTAGAAAGCGTGGTTTGTGGTGAGAGTTGATGAATTTAGCAACATCCAAATCGGTAATGTTAGGCTATAATATCTGTGGATTGCAAGTGATTTTAAAAAAAAAATAATTTCGGGAGAGTGAAGAGGAGTTTGAGAATATTTTAGGGCGCGTTTAACATAAATATAGGATGCCGTCATTTTTTATTTAAGTGGATGAGAGGATTTAGCGTGAAGCGGGAATAATATCTCAAATAGTTGTCTTCAAGCTGATGTAATGAAATAGCGTCCTGTTTCTTAATAACAATATCAAGGAAAGGTAGGGTGTTCTCCTGCTCAAGGTCAAGTGAAATTTCAACGTTTTGTCTATCTACGTTTATCAACTATGTTTATCAATCTACGTCTATCAACGTTTTATCTATCTATAGTAGGAAGTAACGCCATAATTTGATCAAGTGGATCCTCTACAATGATGAATACATCTTCCACGTACCTGATTCAAAATTTGAAAGCGATATTGCTTAGGAGTTTGACTTCAAAATAGTGCATGTAGATGTCGCCCAAAATGCGTGATAACAGGTTAACCATTGACACACCCATTGCTGTCCCAAAAATACAAAATGTGTAGTGTTTATTCAAAATAGGCGTTAAAGTTATCAATTCAGTGATTTCCGGCGGTGAGTGGTGGAACGTATTAAGGTTTTTTTTTAAGAATGTAGGGAGTTATTTCATCACGTCGGTTTACAAAAAAACATCTGTGTTATTACTCCCGCCTCACGCAAAATCCTGTCATGCATTTAAAAAAAAAAAAAAAATGGCGGCGCTCTATACTTTTGTTAACCGCGCCTTAAAAATATGTCCAACTTTTTCTGCACTCTCTCAGGAACTGAATTTTCTAAATTCATTTGCAATCTACAGAGGTTATAACCCCACCACCATTATAGATTTGATCAATGCTAAATTCACCAAACTATCCCCACTAAATACTTTTTCTAATAGAAACGACGTTTTACACTCCGGTATTTTCGTTCTCGCATTTTTTCCTAAATGTTAGCAGCTCCCTTACTAAAATTCTGAAACGTGATAATTTTAAGATTATTTTCTCCCTCTACGATATAAATATAACTTTTAATGACATGTATGATATATAATTATACAAATATGATATATATATAGAAATATTTAATTGTATCTCACACATATAGTATATTAAATTCATCACTCTGAACTTAAAGATAAACTCCCTACTCTACAACGTTGGGAAGTACATGAAAAATATTTTGCCAATGCAACCTTTCTTGCATTGGCTAGACTAAATATGCTCTACTACGCAGGATTAAAGACAATAAGCGTTACGTTTCAAAGACCGAATTTAATAAATCCTCTATCGCTCTTCACTGCTTCCATAGAAACCACAAATTGGACTTCCAAGGCGCTTCGACCATCCGTCTACCGAAGTCGCCAGCAGAATTGGATTTTTTAGAAGGACTTTTTTCATAAACGTTCACTCTTAAAATATTATTAATGATCACAAGACGACTCCGAGTTTCAGCCAGGCGTGAAAAAGCTTAATTCCTGTCTTCCAAGTAACAAATAGCTCTTCATGATCTTCACGTTTCCTTTCGTCACCAATAGATGGAGCCGCCATCACACAAATCGGCAACACAGATATGTAAACACGACAACACCTTCATGCTGTTTAGTTTTGTGCCACTCGCATACCTGACGAAGGACGTTTAATACCTGTTCGAAATGTACGTCGATGATTATCGTTTTTTATTAAAATTTTACTATGCCTAAAACGTTGCACTTTTTTTCTCTTTTTTTTCTGCTTAGTGTTACGTCACTTTACTGATCTTAAATATATGTTTAGAACACTAAGATTACGCTATTTTTTATCGAATTTTGTAGGCGTTGAATATATATAATTTGCGCTTTTTATATTTATAAAAATATTTTTTTATTTTCTTTTAGTTGAAGATTTTGATATAATATATATATATTCACGCACACTCTGAAAATGTTTTTGATACTTTCCTTTCAAAATGCACATTGAAATCCAATATAAAGTTTTGGGAGAACGTCATCCATAATGTAACACTTACTTAGATACAGGAATATAATATTTATCACGATAAATATTGGAACTCCCACTGACTTTAGCAAATTATTTTAAGAACATCAATGCGAATTATTGAGTAGAAATTTTCCGCGGTTTGCATACATAAAACGCATGCATATTGTGTGTACAATATATGTATAATACTATATTAAGAGCTATTATTTATGGCATTCAAATACACATTCAGGTTTATTCCATTATTTTACTTGTTGAAATGGCGTTTTTAAGAAAATGATACATTGTACCTATTTGCGAATGAGCTGTATTTCCTAAGTTGTATGTAATTATTATCTCTGTACAATTTTCAGTTTTATTATTAAAAATATGCTTTTATAAACATAGTGTGCTGTCGATTTGACCAACTTCTATCTACCCCCAAAAACGTAAAAATTTTCTTAAAATCGAATATTTCGTAAATGGGAATTGATTTTTCTGTGATATGAAGTCACATCCCATCGCAGTGTAACGTAAATCTGGCCCCTTTAAGAATATGTGAAGGGGGATGTTCTAAGAGAAATACATTTTTGGCAGGGATTGAAGGGGGGGGCTGTAGCGGACAGTGAGATAACACGCCCGTTGCTTTAGCTCCAGTGTCGGGCCCTTACTATTCTTGTTTAAAAGTACTTCTATTAGATGTATATCACTACGAGTTTGCATGTTCGTTCCCGCTTGTGGAGAAGCAACGCTCTGTGAACACTGTCGTGAAATAAACGTATTGTTTTTGTTTCCTGAGGTGTTTAAATCGTGTCTTCAAGATTATAATTCAGCGTATAAACACCTACACTTTGGGAAAGCAACACTTTTTAAACGCCTCAAAGAGAATCTACGGGACGTGTCACATGTGCGCGGCGTCTCTGCTTTACAGCACACATACACCTTTCGGGAACCACATGTATACTCGCACCCAGGCCGGCAGATGCAACCTCAGTCGGTCACAGTTTCTATTATGGGGTTCTTTAGAACGCCAACGCCATGGTTCGTAAATTGGAGGTTTCAAAAACGCGTGGCTGCAACACAACGAAACAACTAATTGCACAGCTGTTAACGCTGCGCTCTTCCCCTAAATTGGATGGATATTTTTCTAAATCATATTCAGTTGAAAAGTGTCCTCATCCAAGGTAGTATTTTTAAATTAAAATGAAAAGTACAATATTCTCTGCTTTTTATTCCACACCGATTTTTAGAAAACCATAAATTGTGTACAGATCTTTTATACATAAGCGGAAGAAAAATTTTGTAAGAATGCGGTAGAGAAAACTTATTAAAAATGCTAATTAAATAAAAGAATTAGTGGGAACGGGATATTTTTTACCGCAACTTTAAATATTTTTCCAACATCACGCAATACTTATATACAAAAACAAAGTCGCAAGAATTTTAATTTAATTTCGTTAGTGAGTAACGAAAGAAAAGTTTCCGAGAATAATTTCATTGGGAAAAGAAAACTGTGAATATGATTTGAAACAAAATTCAGAACACTGGCAGAGTGTGCTTACCGCGACAAATATTAAACTGCAGATTCAAAAGGACAATTGATTATTTAATACAAAGGAAATGAGGTTGATTATTACAGGAAAAATACGATTTAGTACAGCACTCTTCGCTCACAAATAAGCTAACGATATTAATATCATATAATAAAGGGTCCATTACCTTAATACGTAAAGGGGCATATGCGCATTTTCTAACATTTTAAACCTATTATTTATCATTAATGCGATTATATGCTACATGAACATATTTACGGATTGGAAAAAAAAAAGACATTTCACAAAATTATGTAAGTTATCACTTACGCCTTTGGACATTTTTTAGTCATTTTCAATATAATTACGAGATCAGGTTCAGACTTTCACCTCTTTAAACAAAGCACGCATATTCCTTCGCGAATGAAGTTTATTCGAGAAAAATGAAACACCTTTTGATTTTCTGATTTAAGAGGAGGGGTGTTGTATTTTGTTTTTGGTGTTGTAAGTTGCGCATGCGTAGCTGTATATAATAGTAAGTATATCTATTCCTGAACGCTGGATAAAATTCACAGACATGACATAAAAAAAACTATCTGTCATTCTAATTTTCAATGAAATGGACAGATATTTATACAGGGAAAAATAATTACTACTTAGGTAAATACTTAGGGAAAAACGATCACTCCTTAGGGAAATACCTAGAGCAAAACAATTAATACTTAGGTAAATTCCTAGGGAAAAACGACCACTCCTTAGGGAAATAACTAGGGCAAAACAATTACTACAATTAATACTTAGGGAATTATTGGGGGAAAACAAATACTACAATTAATAATTAGGGAAATCTTAGGGGGAAAATAATTACTACAATTAAGGAAAAAAAATAATTTAATTAATTAATTAATTTAGGGAAAAACACAATTACTACAATTAAGGGTAAAACTTAATTTAATTAATTAATTTAGGCAAAACACAATTACTACAATTAAGGGTAAAACTTAATTTAATTAATTAATTTAGGGAAAACACAATTACTACAATTAAGGGTAAAACTTAATTTAATTAATTAATTTAGGGAAAAACAATTATTACTATATTTTTAATGGAGATTGAAGGTTGTGTGTTTGTTTCATGTTCCGGGATTTAAAATTTTTGGAAGGACCCTAACTACTTTCCACCTAAGGAATCAAACTCGGGAATACGGATAGATGGAAAAAGTGGCGAGCATTCAATTCCAACGAGATTCGAACTATTGTTTATTGCGTAGTAGATCATTACATTACCTCTATACGACTATATGGTTGCATTGCTGGTAACATGGTTATAAAAACGTCTATTATCTTAAATCCGTTCCGAAATATGTAAGTAATGATTATTTCTTCAGACAAAATTAAATATTTCCCATTTAGATTTTTAATTTGAATTAAATATGTGTTTATACTTTTCTTGCTTTTTTTTTTGTTTTGTTTTAAAATATGCATCATGCGATGAAAAACAACATAATATAATGCCTCCAAATATCGATATGCGAAGTTCCATACAAATTTTCGACAATTAAGATTTCAATTTGGAGAAACAGGAGTTCTTTCCATGTAGTTAACGGACTTTTTAAAAATATGCAATTCTTCAAATGCTAATATTAAGGAAACTTCCATATACAGCATTCACATAATCGATAGAGTTACTATAGTATATAATATACTATAATATAGTATATAGTTATACTAGTTGTATATGGTTTTTCTCACTTGAAGTAGGTTAAAATTTTTTTGCTTTCTGCGTTTCATAAATTTATGCTGAAAAGTTGCCGAGATGTTATTCAGAAAATTCACATGATGAACGCAACCTCTCTAAGGAGTTAACTATTATTAATTTGCAGCAGGAGACCTCACATTTTATGAGCTGTTTTAAATTAGTAAAGAGTTTTTACTTGTGTAGTGGTACAATAAGTTATGAGAAGACAAACATGCTTTAAAATTAACTAGACAACTTTAAGAGTCCTTATACTTATGTACTCAAACGAAATAACATATTTACTTATAGCTACTTCCAAGGTTTGACGATAGAGTTTGGTTATCATATTCATGTTTTAATTTTTAATGTGCACTTAAATTTTGCTAGTTTGATTGGGAAAGAAACATATGTGATACTTTTCTAAATAAATGGGTATTCCATTATATTTGACCGTATCATACCATCCCAATATTCAACACAACTAACAAAGGAGTTTTTGTAATTCAATTACAAACGTAATTTATTTTGGCTATTTTTTTAAAATATTAAAAGATACATATATAAACACACGTACATATATATGTATATATATATATATATATATATATATATATATATATATATATATATATACATACATATATATATATATATATATATATGTATAGCATAGAACAGAAAGAAGGAGGGACGTGGAGAAAATGGAAGAAGGTTTCCAATGTGCCCTGGCGGAATATGAAGGCTCGGATGCCGCAACAAGGCCAAGAATACCACGCCAACCGGCATCTTGGAAACTCTGCAAAGCAACCAAGATCCTCAATGAACATACTCTACCACTACACCTACAGAACCACAACTCCCTACAGGAAATACACACCGCCATATACTGTGCAGCAGTAGCGGCATCACGCGCCAATGGGTACGAAGTAAGGAACGAAGGCCGAAGTAACAGAGGAAACAAAGCCCAACCACCATGGCAAGTGAGACTGCAAAAAAGAATAGAAGAGCTCCGCAGCAGCATAGGGCGAATAACCCAGTACATGCAGGGAAATAGGGGTAAGAAATTAGTGAGGAAAGTGAAGATGGCCCTTAAGAGAAATAGGATTCATACAAGACACGAAGAGCCCAATAAACACATCAGCGAATATCTGGATACCCTCAAACAAAAACTGGGTGTATACGCCAGAAGACTCCGAAGATACAAAGACTATACCAACAAAAAACAACAGAACATGCAATTCCAAGCAAACCAGAAGGCCTTCTACAGGAAGCTTCGAGAGACCCCAGCGAACAAAGACAAGTACGAAGCCCCAAAGCCAGCAGAAATAGAGACCTTCTGGAAGACACTATGGTCCAATGAAGTACAGCACAAAAGCGCCCCCTGGATTCAGCAAGAAATGGAGGCTACGAGAGGAATAGAGGAGATGGAGTACACGGGCATCACGATAGAGGAACTCCAGCAGGTAATCCAACGTACGCACAACTGGA
>QLNU02015003.1:55863658-55885222 GCA_006491805.2 Dysdera silvatica
TGCATAGAGTAAGTATATAAATGGTCATGTTATGCAGAGACCTATAGTTTGACAAGGAACCTTTTAAGGCTTAGATAACTTGGGGATTACAGTAAGCAGTTTGTCGGTACGTATTACATTTTGGCCATTTGTGAGTCGAATCCGGATTACGTTTCAGAAGAAAGCTTTACCATTTCACCATAATAGGCAGTTGTATAAATAGGAATGTGATTAGCTCCTCTTGTAAGATAACACCCGCGCTCATTGCGCATTGAATGAAAAGAATCTTCTGACTTCAAAATCTATCTGGGTAAGACAGCATCCTCCTTACTTGCCATATTTGTTACCGATGAACTTCTCATTTTTCGGAAGACGGAACTGATACCAAGTGGTGCAAGTTTTAACTAGTAAGACCCAAAGAAGATAAGATCCAATTAAAAGAGGTATCGTTTTATAATTTTAACTTGCTTGCAGTCTAAATAGAATTTAATATTGTGGGGTGAGATTTAATTTACAGAATCTGTAATAAAGTCTTTTAATATATTATTTTTGTTTGTTTCATAATTAACACAGTCTAGTTACCTGACGGGGAACATTGTGTTTACATGGTTATATAGAGTGTCAACTAGGTAGTTTCTCAAAAAACTGCAACTGTAGTTTTCTTCTTGTTCTACGCAGAAGCACAATCTTTGGTTTGCGGTGACCTTAATTCATGTACATAAAGTACTATCTATAATATATGTTGAAGATGGCGTCTACTGGTATGATGATGTCATCGAATATCACATATTATCGATGGCTCTTCGCAGCATATCCTCATCAACAATTCCGATTTTTATACTAATGTTGCTCTCTAAGTCTTAAAACATAAGGGGCTCATTGCTGTGAGCACGAATCTTTGCATTAAAAAAACAAAACAAATATAATGTCCGTATGTAGAGAGGGCAAAAATATAGACTGTGGTAGGACTACCTGGTGAAATACTTCGTATCATCTATATAGCTCTACCATTAAATTCGGAATAAAACAAAATATATTCTTTCCATACAAAGGCAATCAAACATGATCCGTATATTTGTTATTTGGAAATGTACTCTTTAACAGAAAAATTGAGATTTATAAGAAAAACAAGGGATTTCAATGAAAAATAAGAATTTTTAATTATTATTATAATTCTTATTAAATTATAAAAGCATTATAAGAATAACAATAATTATAAGAATAATAGAAATATACGACTAATAAATATGAGAATAATAATAATTATTATAGTAATAATTATAGAAATAATAAGAAAAATTAAAATAATAAGAGTCATAGGAATAATAAGAAAAATAAGAATTACAAGACCTATTTTGAAGTATTAAGTTGTGAGATACGAGGTGAAACTTTCAGATGCAAGAATTAAAACTTCTTTGCATTTCCTTAGTATTTTACTAACTAAATATTTAATGATGTAATTTAAATTTTGCCAGAGAAATAAGGTTTACTGGATTTTTTAATTAGTTTACATAATTTACATAAAATTCTTCTATCGTGACACTTTGAAAGATTGCTCGATGAAAATTATGTGCAATTTAAGTGTTCCTTTTAAAAAATTGTTACATAATATGTGAGAACACAACTTTTATACAACTAATTTACTTGCAAATAATTGCAAAACGTGGTGTTAGCTGAACATGAATTTTGATGAACAAAATTATCAAGTCTATTTTATAGTTTATATTATTATGCACAAGACGGGCGTGCATCTGAAATGGCCTTTAGAATATATTTCATATCTACATATTTTATAACAATTTTTTACTTACATATCCATATTAATTCCAGAAATCTGATACAAAAATTTATACATGAATCATGTATATATTAACAAATATGTATATTACATTTCATTATTTCTTATAAGTGATAAGATTGTTTTAAAAATATTAATATTCGTAGTTCAACGAATAAGAATAAACTACTTTGGACTTCTTCTTAACAGCTTCTAAAAGCACATACTGTCAAAAATTATATTACATTGCAAACAAAGACGTAACTATCTTACAGAATTTAAATTAATCCTTGAGGCCCTAATGAATAGGTGACCCTTCATATCACTTTTGTGCATTTATTTTGATAAAACTAAAGCCCAAATCCATTTTTCCCACATTTTCCTCCTCATTTTCAGTAAAATAAAAGCCCAAAATTATTTTTAATCTAACAATAAGTGCCCCAAAAAACAACTGGCTATACTAATGTCGTCAAAGTAAATAATTCAAAGTAATTTTATCAAGATATATAGAAATAAATACACATTGACACAATTTATTTCCCAATACCATTCTTGCGTCTTATTAACCCCCCTTATATCCTATTATCTCCTTATATTCTATAACACCGCTAGAGTAATTATAACAATAAAATTATTAAACGAGCAATATAAATGAATGGTATTTTATAAATAAAATACAAAAATAAAAGCAAAAGGCAAAAAATTCCGCTACTGACAATATTTTTCAAAACCTTGCGCTTTTAAAAGTTCTTTATAATCTTTAAGTTTGAAGTAAAGCAAATAAAATTTTTGATGAGCCTATATCTTACATTTATTTAGCCCTTTTTCATTTTAAGTTCTAGAGAAAAATGGAAACGTTCTGTAATTTGAGATAAATATATGTATATTTTCATTTTGAAAGTGCAAAAAGTGTACCTTCCCCCATAGTTTTAACAGAAACTGGCAAGCTTGGTTCTCCAGTGCCAAGACTGTTAGAGGCAGTCATATATAAATGGTAGCGGGTCCCACAACGAAGTCCTTCTAGCGTGTATTGATCTTGGCTGGTGCCCAATCGCTGCTGTTTCCAATCTTCTTCATCTGTTTTATAGTGCAGGGTATAATCTTCAAAGAAAAGTAAATTCAAGAATGATTTATGAAGCAAACATTTTATATGTATGAGTTAAAATTATGGAGGAGCGAAGCGAAATATCTTACATCTAAGGCGTGGAAATGAAAAATGTGGCTTGTCCTATTCTAATACAGGAAAAGCAGAAGGCATTTAAAGTTCGCGTTACTAACAATAATTTATTGAAAAAGTATGAATATAAATATATGTCATGATAAATATACAAGAATAAATACAATATATGTAAATTGTCAAATTTAAATATAACATGTATAAATATACAAGTACAAATATAAAATCTATAAATATACAAGTATAAATGTAACATGTCTAAATATTCAAGTATTGGTGTACGAGTTTATTAAATGTAACATATCTGAATATGCAAGTATAAATATATCGTGAAAGTTCTATGTAAGGATACATTCTATGATGATTTTTTGCCTATAACGGATATCTTATTGATCCTTATGTTACACTGTACGTATATGTCGGAACCGGAGAAAATATATTTCGGTCCTTCAGACATTGCCACATACCATATTTCAAGTTTAGATGGACGAAATATAAATTACTCATAGTGATATCTTTGACCGATCCTAGAATCTTGTTATTTCTTTTTATGAGTTTTACTCAAGAACATCAAGGGACATACAGCGCAGGATCTGCAATTTACCACGGGATTAGAACCTTTTAAGGTTTAGGGAGCAAATCCCGCATCTCTCAGAGTTCGGTGATTAGTCAGTCGGTCAGTGTTTTATTTTAAACACGGTTGGCAGTCAAACATTAGATAACTGTACAATAGGTAAATGCGTAACCACTTCGCCACCGCAGGGCTCGAATTTTCTTATAGAAAGAGAGTACGTCGCATACACACACAAGCAAACAATGGCCTCTTGCACTTAAAGAAATGGTTTCTAAACAACTTTTCGCGACTTTGTGGATTTTTCAATTCATTCATTCATTCATTCATTCATTCATCCGATCGCACGCACGCACACACATATACAACCCCCCCCCCCTGGCAGCGATGGAATTTGTAGCGATATCATTAGCAAAACTATCCAATTTTTCCTTAAATTTCATGAAACACTCTTTAATGGTTGCCTAAATAACGGCAAATTTCCGAGCATATCATCAGCTATTTCGAAAAACCTGGCAAGGAAACTTCCGACGATGCCTCAAAATATCGCCCCATAAGTTTGCTTCCTCTCAGCGGTAAACTACTAGAAAAGCTAATGATTAACAGGATTATGTATTTTTTAAACAGAGAGAAGCGCTTAAGTGAGAACCAATATGGATTCACAGCTCAAAAAAGTGCCAGTTTTATAGGGTAAAAGAGTTTATTTAAACAAACTTACCGAATAAAAATGATGGTTATTTATTTTAATGGTTTTTTTGGACGTTAAGGGAGCTTTTGATGCAGCATGATGGCCCGCAATATTAAAGAAACTTCGTACCTTCAAATGCTCGAAAAATCTTTTCCAGCTGGCCAAAAGTTATTTTAGCGATAGAATCGCAACTCTTGACACGACAACAATCTCTGTTAGCAAAAGGGTTACCAAGGGATGTCCGCAGGGATCATGTTGCGGACCAGGATTTTGGAACATTTTCTTTGATTCTATTGAACCGGTGTAGAAGTAATTGCATTTGCTGACGGTCTCCTACTTCTAATTACAGCAAAGACTGGGTTAGAATTAGAAATGACTGAAAACGTTTGCTTAAACCAACTTTTTGAATGGTCAACCAACAACAAAGTTATATTTAATGAAAATAAATCAAAAACCATTCACATCTCACGTAAAGGGGTAAACCACTTTGTATCGGTTTTCATGGATGGCAAAAAACTTGAAATAGTTAAAGATCTAACTTATCTCTGAGTACATTTGGACAGTAATTTGAATTAGAATCTCCATCTCCATATCAAGGACATCTGCAATAAAGCTCTGAAAATAATTAATTCATTATCAAAAATGGCTAAGGTCTCCTGGGGAATAGGATCACCAGCATTAAAAATTATCTATGAAGGTGCTATTGTTCCCTTGATGACCTATGCGGCACCTGCACGGTTCATAGCTTTAGATAAATTATACAACCAAAGGAAACTCAAGTCAGTTCAGAAAAGCATCACCATTCGGATAATCAAAGGTTTCCGTACTACGTCCTACGACGCTGTTTACTTGTTGGCAGGAATTGCTCCGGTCTGTTTAAAAATTAAAGGAATATTAGAAACTTATCACTACATGAAAGAAATTAGAAAAACAGTCACGGATTACCAGTTCTCTTCAATAACTGGCTGCATGCTCGTAAAATGGTTCACATATTTGATACGAATGATATCAATTACGAATTCCAAGTATTTACAGATGGAAGTAAAATTAATAACTGCGTTGGATGTGCTTACATAATTTACAAAAATAGTCACGAAGTCACTAAACGAAGTTTCAGGCTTCACCCTCTTTGTTCCAATAACCAAGCGGAAGCAATAGCAATTGAAAAAGCCTTAGAAAAACTGAAACATCCTGTATTTAGTAATTCCACAAAAACAGTTATTATTTCCACAGACAGTCAGATTACAATCGACTCAATTGAAAATTACAATTACAATTTTTCCATTACGGAGAATACACGGCATGTATGTATGAATAAATTGCAGCTACAAAACTGGAAAATGAAACTGAAATGGGTAAAAAGTTACAACTGAATGTAACGAAAAAGTGGATGTATTTGTCAAGCTGGCAGCCAAATCAGAAGATTTACCATTAATATATGAAAAAGTCCCTGTCATAGAAATAAAAAATATGATCAAAGATTCATTATCCAGCAAATGGGAGGATCATTGGCAACAAACTGAGAACGGAAGCCTCACAAAAAGATTTTTCCCTTCCGTCAAAGATAGGTTAAACGCAAATCACTTAAAAATCACATATCAGCTAACGCAACTCCTAACAGGACATGGAAGATTCGGTCAGTACTTTCGACGTTTTGGCATTCGAGAATCGTCAGCATGCTCCTGTGATGGAACTGTTGAACAAACCGTGGATCATGTCATACTACGCTGCCCAACTCTGGAAGCAGCTAGAATTGGCCTACTCAAGAAAACAGTTGCCCACGGTGAACTATGTCCATTAGAACTAAATGAACTGGTCTCGGAACGTTATTTTGGCGACTTTTTAGCTTTTGCTAAGAGTTTGGACATCATGCAAATTTAATCTATAATGTACGCTTCCTACTGATCATTCTTACTCCACGTGATTGCTGTTATTTTTGTTGGATTGCACATACCTTGTATATATATATATATATATATGATGTAAACTATATTAATTCTGTAACATACATGCCTTAAGCGAGGAAATCAAAACATGTAATATTTTATGGTGCATGTTAAATAAATACTCTTTAAAACACACAAACCCATCTAGACTTTTCTAGATTATCCCACTGTATTGCGCTTATCGAATTCCATAAGTCAACTGCACTTTTATAAACAATTAGCTAACTGTTACAAACTTCTTATATGAATTAAATTGTTTATATATTGCATGTATTTTCTCAAAGCTGTACAATGAGAACATTGAAACATGCAATACTTAATGTTGCATGTTGAATTAGTACATTTCTAGGGAAAAACATACACACACACATATAAGTACATATTTACGTACATTGCTGGCAGTTAAAAGTACAGCACAAAGAAAGACGAGGCATCAAAGCTATATGCATTGAATGCATAGCTTTTGTTACAATGATGAAACTTGCCTGTTATAAGGTTGAGATTTCTGAAATAACAGAATCGATTACATGTTTCCCCAATAGCTTACTTATTCTGTAGGTTTCAGATCAATTTGATGATTTCCTCATAGTGTTGTAATTTAAAATGAGAGTAGAGTATCTTTAGGAAAGAAAAACGATACAGCATAAAATATAGAACAAACCAGTTATCGCCGATTTGTCTTTAATATCTTTTTCCCATGCGATTTCTACCGTAGAGCTGGTCGTTTTCTTAATTTGGACGAGAGGGGAAGTCGGCGGTGCTGAAATGAAGGAAAATGCATATTACAAATTTAGTATTTGAGAAGTGGATGCATTATAGGTTAGTAATATAGCAAAAACAAAATAATATATTTTTATTATCGTAAACAAGGAATTAAACGTTTGAGATAGGCCTATTAGATAAATCTTCGACAAAATAGAGATTTGATTTCACGTGTATATCATTTATGTACGTAATATTTATTGAACTGTTTAGCATTTAAGTTGTTTGGTTGTTCCTCCTTTGATTGTACCGCCTTTGCAAATTTTTTATCATGTGTTATATATAAATTTACAGTTATGCACTTTTTATGTCTTAAACTTACGAACGGGAGGGTCTGTAATTATGACAATCTCGCCTATGTAGCATCCCTACAGAAATTCGAGTTTTAGAAAATTTGTATTGATTTATATGCTGAGTTGTTTTCCATGATCTTTACTACATATTTTAATGAAAAAAATAAAAATTATTAAAATTTAACTTTTTACTTTAGACACTTATTTTATTGAGAGTCTTACTTTAGTTAGTTTCAGTGTTTATCAGTAAAACGACTTTTTTGAACAAAACTATAATCACGCTCATCGTATTTGTGAAGATGCTCCTCATTTCCTGAGGCGTAATTAGATTTTTCTCGATTAACACATAGTCCAATTTTTGTACCATTTTTTTACCGTCTATGAAACTGCAATATACGATACAAGACACAAATTTTGTCTATCCGTTACGTACTTCTAAAAATTCTAGCATACTAAGATTAAACAGATACTGCAATTTCGTTGTCATACTATCATAAAAACAGATATTAAAAAAAAATGCAGCAAGTATTGGAAAAACCTAAAAAGAGGCAAAAGTTCGTTAAGCAAGCAAAAATATGTACGCTATAATATAAAACAGGTAATTCAGATCGAGGAAAAAACATGTGAGCAATATCATTTCAAATTTTGAAATTAAAAGTGGACAACTTCATTAATTTTGAAGAGTGACTTATTTTGCAAATAATTTCCGAGAATTGTTTTAGTACCACTACCTCTAACGCTTTCCTGTGATGACACACGTGTTGTATTCCACAATAGAAATGCTAGTTCACTTTGTAGGCATTCTTAACTGCTGCCACTGAGAATAGCAACGAAATAAATCTTAAGAAGTTCAGTTACTAAAATTGTCAAAATACCCAATTGTTTCCTTTTTGATGATGTTTTCTATATGTGCACAATTTAACTTTCCGCATCTGGCAACGTATATTATATAACTTTATTTTCACTTTTTATATTTGGCAACAGTACGTGCAATTGTTTTCCGAATTCTAAAATCAAATCAGTCTTCCGTTTACCATCGAAGTGTGCACACGTGCCACGAAGTCTGTGCCAAAAAAGTCTACTAAATTTCTTTAATGATGTACAGGTATTCGAATTAAATTATTTGAGTGTATTAATATATTATTATGAACATTCACAGTATTAATAAATATTGTTTTCAAACTAGATTGAATTACTGCATTTATTTAATATGATATTTCTTTAAATCGTGACCCGGAGGTGGTCCAGTTGAAGAAATATTTTATTCAAGAGTTACAGCAATTCTATCCAGTTTGAAAGCAATATTGATTAATGCTTTAAATGTTTAGAATAACTCCTTAATACACGCCAATCACTTTGTGGTTTCTTTCTTGTTTTCTTTTGGTCTCTTTTTCATGGAATTTAAAGGAGTGTTGTTTTTGCTAAAGGTAGGAATCAGAATTATATCAACCGTCATCTCTAATTAATGTGTATCAAAATGTATGCAGTCCACACATTTCTATTGCCCCATTAACACCACAGCGCGGTGATGCCAAAAATGGTTATCAGCGCTAATAAACCAAGCAGCGGCACTATAACGCATTAAGGTCGAAACAATCGACGCCAGAGCCATCCAGATATAATTTTTAGTTGATGTTTCTAAATACAATAAACTAAATGTAAAAGTATGTGTGAAAAAATCTATATACCTTTAGTGAAATTTAATAAAATTAATGAATTTTTTAATCTTAAAAAAATTGTGCATTATAATCATTATTATCATATTCTTCAATTGCAGATATATGACTTGAAAACAAATATACTTAAAATTATATACATAACATTTCTAGAGCATAAATTAATTTCCCGCCTGATATTCTGAGCCTATAGTACCCATGTGTAATAATTCCAGAAGCATTTCGTTTAAAACCCGCTAATTTATAACAACTAATTTCGGAGATAAATATGATGACAATCTCCAACAAATGTACTTTAAAATTCTTAATATGGCCCTTGGCAATAAAGTTTAAATTTATCTGTAAAATTTTCAAAAGTGTTCTCAATAGATTTAATAAGTTGACTAATTATAATTTTAATTTCACAGATGCTAATCCATGGGGAATAATACATGCGCGAAAGTCATGGTTTAAAGGGGAGCACATAATCTAATTTTCCAAAAATTGGTTCTCATTTCTCGGGTTATAATTTGAATCGGTGAAATGTCAGGGAATCTATATATTAAAAGTAAAATTATATCATTCACTCAATGTCAAGTGTTTAATAACTTAAAATACGAATTACCGTCTTTAATGTACATTAATATATCACCGTTAAAATATTAATTAATGAAGTCGTCCATCATCAGATTACAGAATCATATCATCATAAAGCCCATAATACTAAATATCCATTATTCATAATTTATAAAATATATTTTAGACAGAAAATCTATCATATTTTGTAAGAGTCAATAAATCAAGCTTGTTATTAGCTTCCAGTTGATTAGTGAACAAAAATTATTTTCAGCTTAAAACCATAATTATTTATTTAATAACAAACAGAATATAAATATTTCTTGTAACGTGGAACAAATATTCGCGCATTTTATCTTTGCACCTCAACATGTAGACAAGCGATGACATAATAGTAATGCGTTTGGCTACTCTGCGTATTATCGGGGTTTGCACCAATGGAGTACCGAGTAAGTATACTGAAGTAAGAGAGTATATATATATATATATACACGCACACATATATATATACATGCACACGCTCACACACACACACGCGCACACACACACGCGCGCGCGCGCACACACATATATACATAATACACGCGCACACACACACACACATATATATATATATATATATGCTCAGAAGTAAGAGAGTACCCAAGTAAGTTTCCAGAACTTGCCTTTCCTCATATATACAAATCCGTGGTTCTGAGTATAATTACCCAGGCCAAAAAGAGGTTTGGATTCTGCTGAAAAATATAAATGCTGCCATTACGTGATCTCACATCTGCCTTCAAACTATAACGTATAGACTTATGAAATTGATTTTATAAAATTTATTTAATTGTACATGCAATTCTTAAAATATTATGGTTATGGAGATCAACAATTATTAAAAAATTCAATCGATGTATACGCTACGTTGTTTGAAAATTATTTTTTGGATTTTAGAATATAGTTCTGGGCTTAATTAATGTCTTCTTTGAATGTTTCTAATGAATATTTTGCATATGACAAAATAAATTCAACTTTCCTATTATATTAGTTATTTCTTTATACGAGAAATTGCACCTTGTAGATTCAAATTTTGAAAATATAAATACAAGTAAAACAGCAAAAACAATATATTCCCTCAATCAGTTGAAAAATCCACTTCAAATGTAACCAGAATATAATATACTCACCCTGTTTAAAAATAAAGCATTGCCAGTTACAGATTTTAGATTAATTTTATTAATATGCATTCGATTAATTTATAGTTAACTAAGTGACACTTAGTTTACAGCTGTTAGTTTTGGAACTACTTCTTTTCATTAATTCTTAAAGAGGCGTAGGATCTTTGCAAATGATTTCTTGGTCGCCTTGGTTTCTTAAATATTTCGTGATCACTTTCTATAATATGCCTTCTTGAAAATTTGCTCTCAAAGTTTTACTTCATGTTTTATGGGTCCACACCTTTTGCTTTCCCGTTGAGGATCCCAATTTAACGTGTGTCTTTAAACGCCACTTCATTTATAAAACAAATTTTGTTTGCTATTGTATTGGTTTTCCTGCTTGGCATGCGCAAAGTAGCACGCGTAACGTTATTTTTAAAATTTTGTGACTTGTTAATGCTTTATAGTCGTTACAAATTTAAAATACTTTATGTTCGTCAAAGCCAATTCTGACATTTTTATTCTAGGTCTTACAACTTCCTTTGTTCCCCCTTCATTGGGCAAATGCTAACGTGGTATTGGAAATATTTTACACCACGATAATTTTGTCGTATATTTCTGTGTATGCTCAATTATTACAGCTGATTTTAATATTTTTCCTTATTACTTTATTTATTTAATTTTTTCATTCATGCATTTTTCCGATCTCTCTTCCATGTCTCATTTCTTCTGCGTCTGGAAGAAAGTCGATTGCGAAATCAAAGCCTTATCTCTTTGCTCCATTTCATGTCCATGAATTTAATTTAGTTGCGTTACTCATTAACATTTCCAGTACCACCAGGAGGATAATTGGTGACAATAAACAGCTTTGTTCAGTCCCGTTGTCACTTCAAAAGCGTTCATGATTTTCCCAGTATGTAAAACCCGGAAGTCGTTTTTCGGTAAATGCTTTTAATTAGATATATGACTCTTGCTCGTATTCCGTACCATCACTTTTTAATTAGTAATGAATAATTGTTTAATTTTTTTATCAACCAATTTACAAAAATAATATGCGATTTTTTCCAAAGTTTCTATTTTTATGCAGTTGGGGAAAAATTAGCTTTAAAACAGACAAATGAAGTGGGGAATATGAGAAAATTCACATGGATTCTAGCGAATTTTGTTCGCCAATAACAAAATTTATAACTCACTATCTTGTTTTAATGCTGCCCTCTATTGGTCTGAAACTTAAATAACTTCGAACACTTAAAAACTTTCAACTGCTGTATACGGAAGTGCCTAGTTTGTATACAGGTGGCATTAAGTTCAGTGGAAAATATTTGATAATGAAGTAACAAAATTTAGAGATATTTTTATTTTTCCATAAAAGATAGTTTAATAAATACGCAATATACATCTGTCCAAAAAAGAAAATAATAAAACATGCAAATGTTCTTCATTATCAATTTACAATAAAAAAAAAGAAAGAAAACGGAAGGGAGGAAGACATAAACATCCTAAGAAGGAAGCCTGACGTTAGCAAATAATAATTTTGATTCTGAAATAATATTTGAACACTTGTAAATAATTAAGAGAAAATGAAAATAAAAAGTCAGTATAGAGCACGTTTTCTTTGTTTAGTTTCGTAACTTTATAGAACGTGGGGAAAATAAACTATATAATTATACAAAATAATGATGAATTTTCCCTAATTAAATAATTTTCGAGTTTTCTGTGATGTAGTCGATGGAGGAGAATTGCGGAAAGCTTCCGTTCGTGAACAGAATTTTAAACCTAGGAATTTTCCATATTTGATATGAAAAGTATATAAGTTTGTATTGACTCCAGAAATGATCGTATAAATAATATTAAACGCATTAAATACATGCAAGTAGCTTTTATCCACTGCCTTCATGAGCGTTTATTTGTAAGTTACCACCAAATATATGCTCTAATGAGTTGCTGTGATGACACGTAATGTAATGTAAGGAAATGAATACTCTCAGAAATTCTACGGTTTCAAGGGTTGTAGGTTTCATTTCGTGATGTTTGTCATGATTACAAAGACGTCCGCTATTACTGATATTTGTTAATATGGAAATAATTACTTGAAACAGATATGTGTGGAGAAACCGCCAATATAAATGCAAACTATGCTTTATTAGACAAGTTACTGAAAGAGAGATAATTATAGAACAGTCACCACATTCAATAGTTCAATCTGTTGATAACACACGTATTAAACAAGATATATTCATTATAGGAAATGTTATTAAGGCTGTAGGGGTGTAAACACTATTACATATTTCGTGCATAAGATTTATTTTTTTGCTTTTTTGATGTTTAAAAGAACAAAATAATTTATCAACAAAGCAAAACTTTAAATAGAAATATTTTTGCATACAGATAAGCGAATAATTTAATAATCATAGAAGAACTGTTTCAAGTACCGCTCACATCCTGAAGCGCATCATACATCAATAGAAAGTTATTTACAACCAGTAAAGGGAAATATAAACATTTTTGAGTAGAAATAAATTTCTCAGTTTTTATCGATTTTTAAAATTAGCATTGACATGTAACTTTCCCGCTACGCACTCAAGATCCATACCGCCAACTTTTCAATGAGGCAAAGTTCATTCATGTCATTTGGCTCGAATATGGAAATTTGGCTTTCTTCGGCATACACGAAAGAAAAAAGGAGAATGATAATTTCATGTAAAAGATAATTCCAGTAATTTCAACGTTTTTAGTTGTTTTTTAACTGAATGTTGGATATGCGTAATTTCTTGATAACGTAAAGTAACACATAATCAATATCTTACAGTCAGTTTTAAATTTAGTTATCGAAAAATACGGTGCCTAATATAATATCGCAGTGTTTCCCAACCTTCTTCAAGCCGCAACTCCTTCTCTATAGTAAAGAAGTAGCCAGTAACATGCTCTGTCCTTTATCACGACACTTGCATAACAAAAACATTTCGACATGGTAAAGAAAATGTATTAAATATAAAGTTATAATATACATCATACTAATATATATATATTGCATTAATAATATACGCTATATTAATAATATATATTATAAATATACAGTCCACAACCATTAATTGAATATTGCAATGTGGCCATATTAAAAGATAAATCGTTATGAAAATTTGGCTTAAAATGCCTTATAAAAATAATTGCAACCCCCCCCCCGGGTTAGGAACCACTGTAATATCAAATGAAAAATTATGTGAAAAGAACTTCAGATACTTCTAGATACAGCAGTTACCAACCACCCTCTCTATTTTTATTTCTTTGATCAAAACAAAAATTTTATTAAAAAAACATAAACTATGTTACTGTAAACGAAATTTCTGTCAATCTAACTGTACGCAATGAAATATTAAAACGCATCCCCTAGTTTATAAGCAATTTCAATCGTAAAAATATAAAGCTATGATGCGAAACGCTTTGTCAGCTGTCAACCACACTGACATTTCTTCCCAATCTTTTTAATAAATTTCATGCGTATCATTTCAAGTTCATGGGAAGGAATACAACTTTGAGAACTGACCAGATCTTTAATTTCTACTTTAAACGTAATGCGATAGAAAGTTAGGCTTTGATACTTTTTATATAAATGATCATTTTCAGTCGTAGCACATTTCTTCATATTTTATTGCATTTGTATTTTTATGAGTAGGGCACTCATTCATATTTATACGAATTTCTATTTTCATGAGAAGGATAGATACATGTTTGATAATGAAAATAAAATTCATCAGTTCAATTCTATAGCTAAGCTATCTGCTATTTTATTTAGTTTGCCTGCGTTTCCAACACTTACAATTTTTAATTATCTGTATTCATTTATTTATTATTTTATTTATTTCTTTATTTATTTGTGGGTTAAAACAGCAAAAGTTTTCACGAAACCTTATTATTTGACACTTGACTGTACTATGATTTTTTAAATGTAAAATTGGTTTTGCAAATGCAAACGCTGAGGAGAGATTTATTTGAATAAATTTTGTTTTCGTAAATTGTTAATTTATATAGAACGTATTTGTTTGTAAACCAGCTTTAGAAAAACGCGCCGATTTATAAGCGCCGTCGATTTCCTTTATATCTGACTTCACCACATAACATAGGTGTTCTGAGATAACTGCATTTTAGTTCATTTTAAAATTATGTTAATTTTAAAAATTCATAAAATTTGTGGAATTCACTTTTTTGCAGAAGATTCTTTCGGTTCCCATTGCTACTCATAGAGATCTTTTTACTGATATGCATTGTCGACGCAGGATACAAGCAGCACTTAAAACTGTTTCCTTGTCAATATAAACAAAAACTCATTGTCCCAAATATAAAACATCATTTGATTGGAAAGAGATATATTTCTTGCAAGGGATCTTTTGGAATAAAAGAACGTATAACATTATATCAACTTTACCAGACTCCAGAGTTTTCCCTACAACTTTAACCGATTTAGGCCCTGTGCCAGCTGCGTTGAATGCTTTGACAACGATGTCGTATCGTGTGAAAGGCTTCAAGCCAGTAATGTAAGTTGAATGTTGCTCGATGCCCAAGGCGGTTTCTATCTTTTTGAAATGGTAAGGCTCTCCAGAAGACGACTGTCTGTAGCCAATGAAGAAGCCGCGAATGAAGCCATTATGGGTGTCGTCAGGGGGAGCCTGAAAAGAAAAATATTAAAGCCACTCGAATTAGAGATCGATAAATCTACTTTCTGTAACAAAAATACGAAATATGTGGCAGGCATTTAATCGCCGTGAGCCGTATGACTATGTCGTAATGCAAGTACTTTTTAAAATTTGAAAATACATCTTAGTTTAAATAGTGTTACAGTTACAGAAAAAGTAGCAGAATAAAAAAAAAATTGATTTCTACTTTTTCTTTCACTCTATTTTCCTACTCGGAGGGAACGACATGACACGGACACTACTTACATTTCTTTCTGTTTATAGCATTTATTTGGCGTCTAGTTAAAACCAGCCATATCGGGGTGGCCCAACTTTTCATGAGAAATTGGCCACAAGGGTACTTCTACACAAAACCCCCTAGCCAAATATCGAACATAATTTCAATATCGTAAATTAAAGTATTCGAAATATATTCAGTATACGTAATTGTTATACTAAATTAAATATGTCATCAAATGCACAATTGAAATTTATTAAATATTTAATTTTTAAACAAATTTAATACAAAAACGGATGCATATGCTTTTGTGTTAGGAGCTATTTCTTTTGGTATACATGTTTAAAAATATTTCAAAATTATCGTACTAATATTTTTTTAATTGTTGATTTCGATATTTTTCCAGAATAAATACGTTTATGAACATAAAGACCGTTATATAAACATTATAGGCATTATATAAAAATTTACGTACGTAAATAAATGTACACAAACGAACAGATTTAAATTTATAAGGCCTTTGGATATTTTTCATCAATGAAGCCGAGGGCCACTAAATCGTTTTTATGGGTAGCATGCTGTCTGTGGGCCTTAGGGTTTACCAATCTATGGTATATAATTAAGGGCCTTCGTTTTTCCTATTAAAATGTATATATTTTTTTTTTTTGCCTTTCTTGGTTTGTTCCATTTTTCTTTCTCTTTTTATTATAGTGTATATTTTATCGTCCAAATGTGTAAAACCACTATTCAAATCTTCTATCGGACGGTTTCTACATTAATTACACTTGTTATTTTAATCTTTTAGTGCATGTGTGTGCTATACTTTCTAATGACGAATTTTATAAGTAATTTCTTCAATAAGAAGGAAACATTGCTCTCAAATCCACTTATTTAAGATAATTTTACAATAGTAGTATATCATGGAAATTCCGGAATAAAGAGCCTCTTTTTTAATTTAAAATTAAATTAGTGATTTGGATTTTAGTTTATTCTAAGTTAAAATTTTGTGCCAAATGTTGAATACCCGACTTTTATATTCAATATATAAAATTACTAATTTTAACGTAAATTTCAGGAGATATAGGTGATTCAAAGCACGCGTTATATAGCAATAACATATGCCAAGTGGATGGTTGTGTTTTAATGATGCAAGGGCAGCAATGGCCAATATTCGCCAAGTGAGCATATACGAAGTGAGTTAAATATTTATTTAATACTTAATGAAATTATTTTAATTATGTAGAAAAGATATATAATGTATACAAAGAAGTACAACGATTTAGGCGTAGTAAAATTTTAATCACAAACGATGTTCATCAACATACGTTTCGGAAGGGCGTTGACCTATCCTCATCAGGAATGCGAGGGGTCTGAAAATAAACAGAACGCAAGCACTATAATGTTTACACGTCTGTGTTGCCGATTTGGGCGATGCCGGCTCCACCTGTTGGTGATAAAATACATAGATACGAATCTCCCTACTTCGAATCTACGCAGGCTGCAAAATTGTCGTCGATATAATAAGTTCCGTCTTTATATAAAGATAATATACAACGTTATCAGTTGCCGTAATCTTGTGTAACGTCACTACAGTATCATATGGATTGTTATCTGTTATTATAACGTTGCATAATTTTATTAAAGGAAACGCTGCCTTTTATATATGTCCCGTTCATTCTCCTTTTATGTTCGAAGAAATGGAAGATGAGGGAGGGAAGAATGGCTTATTAAGAAATATTTGCATTATTTTTAGCCAGTGCATTTCCATTTAAAATTGAAAAATAAAATCGCAAAGAGGTTAGAGGGAAAAAAAATTACATATGTATATAAGTAACTTAATATATAAAGACAACTTCAAATGCTATTAAATATTAACATACATGATATTTGAAAATGTAATTATTCATTATAATAAATGTGTTATGCAGCAATTCATTATATAGAAATATATTTGAAATAGTTATAAAAAAGTATCATTATTGAATTAAAAATATAAAAGGAGTTATGTTGCTAATGGTACCCTGAACTTGAGATCAGGGTGTAAACTTAAAATTTTTAATATTATATATATATATATGTGTGTGTGTGTGTGTGTGTGTACACATTTAGATGTAGTTAAAAATTAAAAAATTTCGAAGAGAGGTTTAACATTTTTGATTCTTGCTCTTGAGGAAAAAATCTGAGAATTTAAATTTTTTCAAAAATCGAGGTTGGGGAGACAAGCGCCTACCCTTGCCCTATTCTGCTGACGCCCATGTCTGTAAGTAAATAATAAATAGCTTGATAATAAAAGTTAGTATCGAAAAATTACCCTTGATCCAGTAGCGTACGCAGAAAATTTCTAAAAGGGGTTGGTTCGAATGAGAATTTTTACTTCTGCATCTAGCTTCCCGTAGACTTATTCAGGGGAGGACTGTCTCCAGCCAACTGCCCCCCAAGTCCGCTGTGCCCTTCATGGGGGACAGGGCTTGTGCCGATATGGGCTATAGGACTCGCGCCCTCCGATAATCCAAGGTATGATACATTTTTGGATAGAAACCCAGTCCGCCTGGACATATTCTTAAATATTCTCCCAATTGCGCGGGTGGGACGAGGGTTATGGCCCACATGAATCCCTCTCCCGTACGCTTATGTCTTGATCAATTCTGAATAATGACGACTATAGGCGCCAGCATGGTGGCCGGGTCGCAGGACTTGTATTTCCATTTAGCAAGACAAATGTCAAAAATTGAATGGGGAGGTTTCGAGTATTATGTAAGCACCTTCAGGGAATTGCCTTTGTGCTTATTTTTCTAGGTTAGTTTATTTTTAATGTTAAATTTTGCTTTCCGGGGGGAAGGAATAAAATGGCACAAATGTTAATGGTTCTGTTAGTAAATATCTGTATGATATTATTACCCTTCACAGGGATAACACAATTGACAAATATGGTCAACACTGAAAAGCCATTGGGGCCATATTTTTGTGAGTTTACGTAAACAACTTACCAAAAATTCGCCATTCTCGCCAAATATTGGCGACGGCGAAATTTAGGAAACTAAATTCAAGAGGCGAGTCAAACCTTCAAATGCAATTTTCATTGGCTCGAAATCGTTAACTCCCACATTCCAGAGACAAACGGAGAAAAAGAAACCTGTTTTTGGATAATACAGCCAAGATTCAGTCTATTGGATAAATAAGTTCATTATAGGTGTAACTTTCCTTTTTTATCCAACCATGCTTTGTTATTTGTTTATAGTCATAACTCCGTGCATATTCATTTCCGACCCCTTATATAAAGGGCCATTGTGGCCCATTTTGCACAAGGTTCACGGCTATATACTTTTGTTCCGGTGTTTTCGGAACATCCTATATAGGAAAGATTACATTGGTAAAATATTTGGCATACTCCCCAACGTTGTAGCGTAGTGAGTTCATTTTTAAGTTTAGGGAGCTGAATTTTATTACATGTAGAGTAAATGACCCTAAAATTAGCATGTTTCAAATCTTTAGCATGGGATCTACTAATTTTTGGGAAAAATGGGAGTATGGCACTACCGGAACGTTCACCGTCATTGTGGTTAGAAAGCGTGGTTTGTGGTGAGAGTTGATGAATTTAGCAACATCCAAATCGGTAATGTTAGGCTATAATATCTGTGGATTGCAAGTGATTTTAAAAAAAAAATAATTTCGGGAGAGTGAAGAGGAGTTTGAGAATATTTTAGGGCGCGTTTAACATAAATATAGGATGCCGTCATTTTTTATTTAAGTGGATGAGAGGATTTAGCGTGAAGCGGGAATAATATCTCAAATAGTTGTCTTCAAGCTGATGTAATGAAATAGCGTCCTGTTTCTTAATAACAATATCAAGGAAAGGTAGGGTGTTCTCCTGCTCAAGGTCAAGTGAAATTTCAACGTTTTGTCTATCTACGTTTATCAACTATGTTTATCAATCTACGTCTATCAACGTTTTATCTATCTATAGTAGGAAGTAACGCCATAATTTGATCAAGTGGATCCTCTACAATGATGAATACATCTTCCACGTACCTGATTCAAAATTTGAAAGCGATATTGCTTAGGAGTTTGACTTCAAAATAGTGCATGTAGATGTCGCCCAAAATGCGTGATAACAGGTTAACCATTGACACACCCATTGCTGTCCCAAAAATACAAAATGTGTAGTGTTTATTCAAAATAGGCGTTAAAGTTATCAATTCAGTGATTTCCGGCGGTGAGTGGTGGAACGTATTAAGGTTTTTTTTTAAGAATGTAGGGAGTTATTTCATCACGTCGGTTTACAAAAAAACATCTGTGTTATTACTCCCGCCTCACGCAAAATCCTGTCATGCATTTAAAAAAAAAAAAAAAAATGGCGGCGCTCTATACTTTTGTTAACCGCGCCTTAAAAATATGTCCAACTTTTTCTGCACTCTCTCAGGAACTGAATTTTCTAAATTCATTTGCAATCTACAGAGGTTATAACCCCACCACCATTATAGATTTGATCAATGCTAAATTCACCAAACTATCCCCACTAAATACTTTTTCTAATAGAAACGACGTTTTACACTCCGGTATTTTCGTTCTCGCATTTTTTCCTAAATGTTAGCAGCTCCCTTACTAAAATTCTGAAACGTGATAATTTTAAGATTATTTTCTCCCTCTACGATATAAATATAACTTTTAATGACATGTATGATATATAATTATACAAATATGATATATATATATTTATATTACAGGCCTGCACAAAAGTTTAGACACAGAGGCAAATTATAAATAAAAGCGAGAATTTGCATTGAACTTCGCCGATATTGTATCTAAATAATCCTAGAACCAATAATAAATTGTGCAACTTAAAAGATTACCAAAAGTACTGAAACAAAATATCCCAACACCGTAATATTGGAATCTGCATGCCACAAATGTTTAGGCACATATGTCAGATTTATGCAAATTAACGGCGCGAAGTTCCCAAGTGATCGAAGGGGCGTTTCCCAGAGTTGTTATATAAGGCCTGAAATAATTTAGAATGCTTAGAACGATGCCGAAGTCAAAGCAATTTACGAATGACGAGATTTTGAAGATTTGGAGGCTGAAAACTAAAGGTAAATCTGTTACTCAAATTTCTGTTGCATTGAACCGTTCAAAGCGAGGCATTTATCGAGTGTTATCCCGGGGTGATCAGTATCAACCAAAATCACGATCTGGGAGGCCTCGAGTGACCAGCATTCGGGATGATAGACAAATACGAAGATTGGCTTCAAATGAAAGCCTGTCTGCAAATCAAATAAAAAACACGTTAGCAATGCGAGTGTCAAGAGAAACCATACGTAGAAGGATTGTAGAATGCAGGCATTTGAGATATGCAAAAATGCGCCGCAAGCCCTGCTTGCAATTACATCATAAACAAGCACGACTACAATGGGCAAGGCAGCACATATCATACAGTGACGAATGGCTGCAGGTGTTATTTAGTGATGAAAAAAAGTGGAACTTAGATGGTCCCGATGGCCTTTCGCACTACTGGCACGATCTTCGAAAACGCCCCTTAAGTCGGTTCAGCAGACGTCAAGGAGGAGGTTCAGTCATGGTTTGGGGAGCCTTTAGCTTCAATGGACAGACTTCTTTGGCGTTTTTGAATGGAAAACAAGATTCCAAGGCATACCAGGCAACTCTTGAAAGTCACCTATTACCTTTTGGCGAACTTTTATGTGGACGAAACTGGGTTTTCCAACAAGATAATGCGTCCATCCACACATCCAGGTCAACAAAAGAATGGATGAGCGCTAAAAATATTACAGTTCTCGATTGGCCTGCTCTTAGTCCTGACTGTAATCCCATCGAAAATGTATGGGGCATACTAACGAATGTTGTGTATGCCAATGGAAAGCAATATCCGTCCGTTTTAGAACTTAAAAAGGCTATAGAAGAAGCGTGGTTTAATTTTGAACCAGAAACCTTTCAAAATCTTGTGCTTTCAATGAACGACCGCGTATTTAATCTAATACGAAGTAATGGTGGCTACATTGATTATTAAAATTGTTCATTTCCTTATGCAAGTGCTAAAATTTATGTTTGTGCCTAAACTTTTGTGCCACATATTTTACT
>QLNU02015003.1:55885322-55907690 GCA_006491805.2 Dysdera silvatica
TATTGTTGCTTTTGCTTGCCCTCTGTCCACTACTTGCTTTATAGAAGCCTTTTTTTTCTTTTGTTATGTTTCAAAAACTTATCTGCTTTGCGAACTGAATACTTGCGATAAACAAAATTTTTATGTTGACTGGACTTCTCCAAGGCCTTCTGTCAGTTATTAAATTCTTTTGAAACAAGTTGACCTGTGACATGTAGTGATATTAAACCGACTACATTGTGTGAAAAGATTATGAAATTAAGAAATTATTATATGTGTCAATTAATTTGAAAAAGACATAATTGATCTGCTATTCATACTGGTCGTAAGAAAAAGAAGAAAACTTGATCGTTTGTTAGAAGTGATAGCCTTATTTCTCTCGATGTTTCCATTTCTATGACTTCCACACAAAATCCGTGTTTGCAACTTTCCTGCAGTCGCCTTGCGGTGGAAAAGTGTTGTAACGCGTTCGCCTAGTACGCCGTTAATCCGGGTTCGACTCCCAGCAGTGCAAAGAACGCTTACTCAGAGATCTCATAAAAGATCGCACTGCTCACTGTAGTCCGGGGTTTGGTTCCCTAGGCCTTAAGAGGTTCGGATTCCTCGGAAAACAGTAGGTCCCGGCGCAGCATGACCATTGTAGTCTTTGAGCCGTAAAACCACAGACAATAAAGCTTCCCTGCACACAAAGCTTATGTTAGAATTTTGATAATTATTCCAAATATACCATACAAATATTAAATAACACTGATAGCTTCGTGATACTTCAAATTCAATAAAATTTTTTCTTCACTTTTCCCCTCGAATTTTTTCTTCACATTCCTAAAAACGTCAAATTTACTGAAAGTGCTAGAGGGGAATATATTACCCACAAAAAATTAAATTAAAACTGACAAAACGTAGCAAAATAAAAAGAGAAAACTCCGAAGTTCCGTGCACATCAATAGCACTTCTATTTCCTTCGCTATACTTTTTAATCATTCGTTAGTAAAAGAGATGTGAAGGAAATAAGTATATTGACAAACTTTAAAAACCTTTTATTTACAATGGGTAAAACATAACAGATATTTAAATCACCGACAGCTCTCCGAAAAAACATTTTGAAATAACATTTACAATAACTGTCAAGTACAATTGAATACCGATAAGGAATTAGGTATTAAAATTACTTTATAGTTTAAGACCAATAATTACCAGAGGCGTATTTTGCAAAGGGGACAGGATTTGTCCAAAAATAATGAATTTTTTCTGGATATCATTAAGGTTTGATGTTAAGGAAATGATTATAAGTTTAAGAGCGCCAAAATCAAACGCTTTGCTTTATTAGCTTAAACATGAGGTATGTAATTTATATATTTCTGGCCGGGATTTGATTATCTGCGCTGTATTTATAACATTTTTGATTTAAAGGATCTGATATTACTTATAAAATATGCAACTGCAGGTATTTGTTGCTATATTAATATGGTTTTGTATAATTTACTGTTATCAAATTATAATTTTCCCCTTTCTAAATGACTAGTATTAGCTATGATTTCGTTTGCTGATAATTGTTTTTCTTTGAATAACTGGCAGTGCATTTACTTTGAATAATTAGAAATGTTTTTATTTGAATAACAAATAATTATTTTTCTTTAAATGATTATTCACTAGCATTTTCATTTAAAGATAAGTAATATAGCTAACTTAAAAATTCAAACTATTTCCACTTTGGATAGAAAAATTGTGAATAGCAAAAATTTTATTTCGATGGCTAAGAAAAGTTTTCTTAGAATAACAGGCATCGATTTTCTCTGAATGACAAAATGATCTTTTTTAAATAATTAATAATAACTAGCAATAATCTTGTTGTGAATAATGCTGAATCACTCTCTCTGACATTATTGTACATAAAAATAAACAGTATGTCTAACCAAATGAGGAATCACAGCTATTGTTTCTTTGTATAGATAACATAATAACCGCATTTAAACTATTTTATAACTAACACTATGTAAACATAAATGAGCACTAACATACAATGCAGCTAATTAGTTAATTCCATATAAATTAACTTACTTTAACTTACTTGTTGAGAATACCAAGACTTTTCACTCTTATAAAACTCCTCAAACAATGAATATAATAATATTTTTAGTTCTCCATGTTTAATAAAACAACAAAACAAATAGATTCGTAAAATATTGTATTCTTTGTTTAAGAGCAAACTATGTTATGGTTTCAATGAAATAAAATATGATAGTTTCCCTGATCAAAAAGTGTGCTCGTTTTCTGTAATAGAATTGAAAACGCATATTTTACAATAATGTGTAATTTATTAAGCAATTCGGTAATCGCTACGCAGTGCAATATGTTTTAATCTTGATTTAACCTCACCTCATCAAACGTCAACGATGTCAGAAAACATGAAAAGATCTTCTCATCAAGGGGAAATTTTCTGGCACGAAACTTTGAAAATTATGTTAAACTTCCTATTCATCATAAACCGCTTCTTTATGAAAACTACAAATGTTTTTTCTACGGTCCCATAGCACTTTTTCTTCTAAGAATAAATCAGTACATTGTGTCGATTTATCTTTCAAGGGGAAACTGATTTAAAACAAAACTAACGTATATGTTTTTAGTTTATTTAGTACAAATTATTGCAGTTTAGAAAAGACTTAGTTCTACTAGATTAGTTTAATGTTCATGTAGAAATAAACTCGTGATCTCAAAACAATACTTTTATAGACATTTATTTCTATGAAAGGGAGATGTTGATCTGTTGTTTCTTGAAATAGAAGATATTGTCTTTTAATAAAATCGCGCATATATTTAGAAATAGGTTGATATTCGTGTCATGGGATCTATTAAATATGGCAGTAATGTTTTACATGACAATAATACGATGACGATATAAAAAGTGTATTTCCACATGTATATGGGGGTTTCTGGAAATCTTTGTATATATATATAGTTCTACGTTTAATTGACTAAATTATGCTAGCCGTGTTAAGTGATTGTGTTAAATTTTGAAGACACACAGATCTCTCTTTTCAAGCGACGAAGACCTTTTCCATTTGTGTTTAAGTTTTGAAACACTTGGGAAGTGGTAAAATTTAAATTATGGAAATTCGGAACTATATCTTTGACGTCGCATTTTATTCTGCATGAACATTTCAACATGTAAAATGGTTCGTGTGAGATTTCTGTTGTCTCATGGTATAGTATATATATATATCGTCATATTCGGGCATATTTGAACATTTACATACATATTGCAGAATGTAATGGATTGTGATTTTAAATATATTATTGGCAAAAAAACGTGCACGCAATTGGTTATCAAAAGGCTATTGGGAAGTCGTACGTCAATACAAATATCAACTTTAGACATTCTAAGTATGGTGGCCGTTCCTAGAACGAGTTCATTTATAAATAAGACACAAAAAAAAACGTTTTAGAAGCGTATTTATGTCAAGATTGAATTCAAGCTACGCGTTTGTCAACTTACATTGGAATATCTCAACAAACTTGATTACGGATCCGCGAATCAACCTCGTTTGTTGACGATATTCCACGTGTTCACTCCCGAAGAAGGGCGAACTTCTATCGCCCGAAACGCGTAGCTTGAACTCAATCTTGACATAAATACGCTTCTAAAACGTTGTTTTTTGTGTCTTATTTATATTGCGTATTGTTTCGTCGAATATTTCCACGAGTTCATTTATATTTGAGTATCGTGATTGATTTTTAAAAACATCCATATAATTTAACGATTACATAGAAATCTCATTAAAACGTTTGTTTTGAGAATACACCACAGCCAAAGTTTATTTCGGTTGAAGTATCTACAAATACGCTGTGCGCCGTGGTCCACACAGCAATAACCAGCAAAATATAATCCAATTTGCCGTCTATGAAAATGAGCAATCACAAAGAGTCCTTGACGATTCATTTAGATTCCAGATCAATATGTCATCGTGCAGGCTTTTGGCTACTGCTGGATTGGCTACCCCATTTCTCGGAGGTCCCTGACCCAATGGAACGTGATGGACAATCTGAAAGTGACTTGTTAACTTGAGTATCTGAAATAAACATATATGTCATTTCACATTAGTTTCTCACAACAGTTATAAACACATTCTCTACTATAAACATGATTACAAGTACACTTCAGGGATATTTATTTTACATGGTAGTAACTCTGTGGTTGCGTAAAGGTAACGCGTTCATCTATTGGGCTATTAACTCGAGTTCCTTACCGTGTAGCGAACCTACTGCTTTTCCATAGTCCGGGGTTTAGTTTCCTGGATAGAAAATTTCTGATTCATCAGAAAATTATAGATTCTGAGCCAGCCAGCGAACATTGAAGAATAATAGAAAGAGACGAACATATTCTCCACACACGAAGGTCGTGTCGCCAATCACCGCCATATAGCTGGTCTCGAATGTAACGTAGTCCATGTAAATTATTCTGTCGAAAAATCCAAAACAAAACCATTGCTTCAATTCATGTAATGTTATTCATGAGACTGGCAACAACTTTTGAGATTCACCTTCTCTTTATTATAATTTTGTGCTCGTTGGACGCAGCTCGGTTTTAGCTGTATTATATTTACTTTGTAATAAATATATATATATATGGGGAAAGGAATGAACGTGGCGATCAACTCATCGAATTTGCAGAAGCTGAAAATCTTAGCATCATGAATTCATTTTTTAAGAAGAAACCGCAAAGAAAATGGACATGGAAACACCCAAATGGGGGAACTAGTGAAATTGACTATATCCTGGCAAACAAGAAATCAATTATTGAAGATTGCAGTGTACTGAACAGATTTAATACTGGAAGTGATCATCGAATGGTGAGATGTAAAGTGCACTTAAATACTAAATTAGAACGACAGAAGCTCATTAGGAAACAAGTAAGTAAGAGGGTGGATCTAATGAAACTGAAAGTAAATACCGAGGCATTCAAGTTGGAATTAAAAAATCGCTTTTCTGCACTGGAAGGACTTATTGATGAAAGTGATATCTCAGAAGCAAATGAAAACATTGTTAAGACAATAGTTGAAACTGCTGGGGAAATTGGTGGTGTAACCTGTAAAAAGCACAATAGCAAATTATCTGAGAAGACGAAACAGCTCATGAAAAGGCGAAGAGATATGAAGGTGGACAATCGAAATACCAGTTCCAGGATTGAGTACATAGAACTTTGTAAAACTCTGCGCAAAAGCATGAAAGAAGACATAAGAAAATTCAACTGTGAGCTAGTAAGGAAAGCCATTGAAAATAACAAGAGCCTTAGGGTTGTTAAAGGAAGTTTATCTGTTGGGAAGAAACACATCATTGCATTAAAAGGAGAGGATGGCACCGTAACAAGAAATAGGGAAGAAATACTTAGAAGAGTTGAAGAATTCTACAAAAATCTATACGAAAGTAACAGTGAATTAAACGAAGACATTGAAATAGTCGAAGGAACAGCTCCTAAAATCTTAAAAGAAGAAGTTTCATTTGCAATAAAAAATATGAAGAAAGGAAGAGCCCCTGGTGATGATGGTATTACATTAGATATCCTAAAAGAAGCTGGAGAATATGTAGAAGACATACTTGCAAAATTCTTTACCAAATGTCTTAACAGCGGTAACATACCAAACCAATGGGATTCTGCAACAGTAATTCTTTTGCATAAAAAAGGTGATAAAGAGGATTTGAAAAATTACCGACCAATTAGCTTGTTACCTGCTATTTATAAAATCTTCACAAAAGTGCTAACACATCGCCTGCAGAAAAAATTAGATGCAGCTCAACCAAGAGAACAAGCTGGATTTCGAAGTGGATTCAGTACAGTGGACCATATTCAAGTATTAAGAGAATTAATTGAAAGAACACATGAATATGAACTTCCATTGTGTGTTGCATTTATTGACTATGAGAAGGCCTTTGACTCTATAAAAACATCAGCAGTCATCAACTCTTTAAGATCAACAGACATTGAGGATGTGTACATTGACATGGTGAAACGTGTGTATAAAAATGCAAGTGCAAAATTTCGGTTACATAAAGATACCAAAACTATCAAACTTGGCAAAGGGGTGAGGCAGGGAGATACCATTTCTCCAAAACTTTTTACTTCTGCTTTACAGATGATTTTTCAGCTGATAAATTGGAATAACAAGGGAATAAAAATAAATGGTGAATATTTAAATCATCTGCGGTTTGCTGATGACATTGTTATTTTTTCAACGAACCCATCAGAACTCCAAGACATGGTACAGGAGCTCTCAACTAGAAGTAAAGAAGTTGGACTCAAGATGAACCTACAAAAAACTAAGATCATGTTCAATAATTTTGTAGAGGAAACAAAAATACAAGTTGACAACACTGAGCTAGAAATTGCTGATTCATATATTTACCTTGGCCAGCTGATTTCAATGGATGGCAACATTATGAAAGAACTCAACAGACGTATTAAACTTGGCTGGAGTGCATTTGGAAGAAACAGTTTTATCCTGAAGGGGAAATTGCCTTTGTGTCTAAAAAGAAAGGTCTTCAACCAGTGTGTATTGCCAGTCCTCTCTTATGGATCAGAGACATGGAGTCTAACAGTTGGAGCAATACGAAAGTTACAGACAACGCAAAGGAGCATGGAGAGGTGCATGCTTGGAATAACTAGGAGAGATCGAAAAAGAAACACTTGGGTGAGAGAGCAAACTAGAGTAGAGGACATCATTGTTAAAGTAAAAGGACTGAAATGGCGATGGGCTGGGCATATTGCAAGAAGAACTGATCAACGATGGACAACAGAAATTCTGAACTGGATTCCAAGAGACCACCGAAGACCTAGAAAACGTCCTCAAACTAGATGGGTGGATGAAATAAGAAAACAGGTTGGGGTGACGTGGAAGCGAATTGCTCAGGATAGACTTGTGTGGAAAGCATTTGGAGAGACCTTCATCCAGCAGTGGATAGATAATGGTTGAATATGATGATGATGATATATATATAAAGTAAATATATAATTTTTTTAACTAAAAATGGAAAGAATCTTGAAGGATAAACTCAATGAAATGCATAGTTTCAAAGAATTTGCCTTTTTGTTTATTATATTTAAATTAAAAAGAGAAAATAAAAATGCAAAAGACAAGGCGTCTGCTTTCGAACACAAGACTTCAGTTTTAATTCACATGTCCACGTTTTATTTTGAGATTGGTCAACGATTTAAAATATATATATATAAGATGAAAACTAAAAAAAAAAATACGGCAATTAGTTTCCTTAAACAAAAACGAAAAGAAGATTGCATTTTTAGAATGATCCTAGGATTTTAAAATGTCACAGTAATACCAGATGGTGTTTTTAGAGAGTTAATTTGATTGAAATATTTTAATATTAATTAGTAAAAAATAATTTGATTTAAAAATTAGTGCACCAAAATTTAAATATTTGTTTACTGGTTTTAATGTTTAATCGTATTTACCTTGTTTGTACGAAGAGGACATGTATATAGGCCTTCCTGGATGCCTCTTTATTGTGGCAAACAAGCCATCAGACGTCTTGAAATATTAAAAAAATACATACCTTATTTACAATATATTTAATCCAATATTATGACAAATATTTATAACAATTTGCACTATAAATTACAGATTTGCTTCGGTAAAAAATTAACAAAAAATGTATAAACCAATTTCTCCACGTATTTACGACTGATAAAAACATTTTAACGTATAATAATATTCCTACATTTTCAAAAATACGGTATTTATAAACTATTACATTTAAAAATCGGCATAGATCGATGAATAGAAATATTGTTCGTATAGAAATATGTTATCGTATAATAAGGATTCATTTCATAACACTGGCATCTTAAATTTTAGGAGGGAATGTATTTTGCATATAAAACTTTATTACCGCTGTTTGCAAGAAACTAATAATGGTTTTAACGTGAGTTTTCAAAATAAGCTTATACAAATATGCCACATATAAAGTATATTTTATATGCTTTTCAGGTATCAATAGAGATTTTCAAGAATTATGTTAATATTCTCTCTTTCTCTCTCACCCGTTATATACCGCGAAGAATATAACCCATTTATTTACATACGAATATACCGTCAACATATAACACATTTCCGCTACAACCCGTTGTTAGTGTAATGTTTCATCGAAAGTTAAGTCCCATTAATGTTCACCTCTAGATGGCGCTGTTGTTAAGTGATAAGAAGAAATATGGCGACTCTGACAGGATTCACAGTTTATTGATTGACACGAATACACATCTCAACCAATGTCGTTTGTGGAAGAAAGGCTGAATTCAACTCAAATATGGATTGATGCCTTTATTGTCATACAGAAACCGTGGCTGATCTAGCCGCCGACGTTCACATTTTCGCGTACACTGTATCTCCAATATGCCTGACTAAGTTTGTCATATGTTTTGTCTACTGTGCGAAGTAAACACACCACAAATCATACATACCTTTGTGAAGACATTGCGGTTAAAATGTTCTTGCATATCGTCTATCTGTCTCTTATTACGGATTGCAAAGGTTATGCTTCTACGGGGCTGAGGAATCTGAAACTATGTAGCCAAGGGAATAAAACCACAGACAACGGTGGGACTGCACGCATTCTGTGATACCACTGGGAATCAAAACTTGATTGGTAATGAGATAAGCGAATGCTTTACTACCACGCCACAATAGAGCAGTCAATCTACGTTTTTTTTTTCCAGGAATCCACATCTCTTAATCCTAGGGGTCAACCCCGGGCTTCAGTGAACTTCAGTCAGTCGGTAAGGTACGTTTTCTTTCACCTTTGGGTGTTAAATTCGGAGCAATAACAGGAAGAACGCTATTTACCATGGCGCCACAAAATGGTCGATTCTCTATATGAAATAGCTATAAATTTCTATGAAATATAAAACCTAGGATGGTAACACAATTTGCAGAAAAAGAGAATTTTCGGAAACCTAGTGGGGGTACGATCCCACCTCTCTTCTTTACCGGAGAATGCTCTAACCACTAAGCTACAAGTGACTTGTCAAAGCGTATTCATTATGAACTGATTATTCTCAGAAAATAGGCTATTAACGGGCATAAAATCGTCTGAGAATAACTAGTTCATAGTGAATCCTTTATAAACGATCGCGGGAAGAGGAACGACAGGTCATCTGTAGCTTAGTGATTAGAGCATTTCTCTGGCAAAGAAGAGACTTGGGGTCGTACCCCACTAGGTTTTCGAAAATTCAAATTTTCTCCGAGTTATTATACCATAATTTCCATAATCCATCGTTAAGGAGGAAATAAAAAAAAAGCCGTTTCTATGTTAAGATTTCAAAATTTTGTAAGTTGTCGAGCTCACTACTATTGAAATTAGAAGTGGGCGCTGTGAATGGCTTTCGACGTCACAATGGGAAAAGAAGTAGTGAAGTCCATGTTACAGAAGCGTAGCTTTGAAAAAAGACACACGAACTCGAGTAATTACAAATGGAATAAAAATAAATAATATGGTTCCAGAAGCACTAATGATGATTCTAATGACGGTAAGGCTCCATGTCATTGTAATCGATTGACTTTTTTATTTGAATGGTTTGGAAACGTACATGCCTAGATTTTGTAATATTTTTTATAGAAAATCAATTTGCGAAAATTGTTGCATAAGGTTTGGACATTTTTTTCGACAGAACCACATTGGAAATACAGTCTGTACCGCTTATGTGGTCACCTGCATATATATGGTGACCCCGCTTATATGGTCTGTTTTTTAAAGTCCCGCCTAACGAAATAGAAGATTTTGTGTTAAGCAACACCGCCTATATAGTCGTTTTATTTTTCTCAGTATCCGATATATGGTCGGGGTTTTTCTTTTCGATGTCAACCAATCGATCCAAAAAGCATTTCTTAATTTATCTGCTATCTTATCTCCCAACCGACAACAGGCGTGATGATTGGGCATTAATTTGATGGGAAGGGTGGCCGCCTAAACAACAGCACTCTAATCTCGGACAGGTATAAACATCAAAAGACCTTAACAGACAATGGGCTAAAGTGACATTTTCAATCCATTCTGACGTACAGAGACACTCTGCTGGTGCTGGTGTCGTCATTTAACATCTACCGGGAACCAATTCACGATCAATCCACCCCGGAGAGCAGATGAAATAGATGGATGGCACGAAGGTACACCAAGGCCGGCCGATATTCCTACTGAAGTCCACCGGATACCGTTGTACTGGTGCGGGTCGCCGCGATCGCGGCAGAGAACGCCCACGGGTCGTCCCTGAAATCAGAGAGCACAAAACACCATCAATCCCATCCAACCATCTAGGCTGGTGTCCCATACATTCGCAGATATAATGATCAACGCCATACATGAGCGGAGATGGCGGCCATATAGTCCGGAACCGAACAAAGGACGTCCGCACGACCCCAAAGGCGAAGACCGGACTACGAGGAAAGAGAGAGAGCCAAGTCTCAGAATAGCGGACACAAGCACGAGTCCACCCTAATCCAGCGGCCTGGCCAATGTCCCGTAGACTCCAACATAGTCAAGCCCCACCACACGCGACAAAATCATACGAGCAGGAACCAACGCCCGCCAGATCCGGACCGCAGCAGAAAGATGTCCGCACGCCACCAGAGCTGAAACCGGCGGAAAGAGGTGAAAACAACAAAAAATGCTAGAATGCGACCAATAGCAGACGTAACGTAAATGTTCTCGGGTATTTCTTTTCTTGCTAATTCCTGAGCAGCAGATAAACATTTCAAGACTGTTCGGGACTTCGAGAAAGTTGTATTAACAATTGATACAAAAAGGCGGCAATCCTGCATAATAGACTACTTTAAGCGCGCAGAATATGGATTTACAGGTAAATTAAAAGATTTTAATAAAAAAATCTCGTAAGTAACTTTATTAAAAAATTTAATTTTTTTGTAAAATTTGTATTTCGCCCCTCATATATGGTTACCCAGCTTATATGGTCATATTTTCACAGACCGCTGGGCTAACCATATAACAGATACAGACCGTAAAATTATTTTTTCTTATATGGTGAAATTCAAGCAAACGAGAAGTTTTTTATCAACAACTTGCTTAATATAGCCTTTTCGTTAAGTTTCGATAAAGAGAGTGAGTGAGTGCAGTGTGTTTAAATATTTTACTGTTCCATTCCATGAAAATTTCGTGATTTGGATGAACACTCAAATGCAGGTTCTAATCTCATCTAATTCTAAACTTATCACGTTAATATTCTTTATATCTTAAAAAAATACTATCAATATCAGAGTCACGTCAAAATAAATATATCGACGTGAATTATATATAGGAGGAAGTCAATTCCCCATTCATCCTTTCTTTCAAAATTGCAAGGTAAAATTTATCTAACCTACCCGTAACTTAACCAGTGTCTCTTTTTCTCATAAACAAAAATATCTCTAGTTTGAGCTACTAATACGTGGGTGTCAAATTTATTAGTAATAAAAAAAGTCCCCTATGAAAAACTCACAAAAAACTCGCCCCGGTGGCTTTGTGTGTTGACCATTATTTGGCAATTGTGTTATCCCTGTGAAGGGTAATAATATCTTACAACTTAACCAGCCTTTAACATATTGTTAGGTTGGCACACCAGTCACTGAATCGGTGAAAAAATGGAAACAATAATTAATAAGACATAAGAATAATTAAAAGCGTAAAAAGGTGGTTGTTATATGGAAATGGAGGACACGTTGGACAATCACAAAATTATAGTATTAAAAAACATATTTCAATGATCTTTCATGGAGTTCCAAAATGTTCCTTTAAACCAACATCATCAAGAGTTGGATAAATTTTTTTTGTCAAAATGTAGACTGTTTACCATAAAAAATAAAAATATCCGCAAATCGTAGATTTTTTTCATGAAAATTTAAAAAAAAATGATTAATGTGAGCTAAAATAACTAAGCTTTTATTATTAATTTATTTATAAATACTTCAGTTCTAAATAACAACTACTTCCTAATAACTGGCAATTTTGAAAGTCCAATAGATGATCATTATTCAGGTGTTTTACTCCAATCACACACAGCTTTAGAGCATAGGCACACTTTATTTGCATACCAATGGCGCCAAAATTTTGACTGGTCATTAAAATTAACTTACTGGTTTTTATATAACCACGACATACAGTGAGGAATATTAATATAAGGCTCAATAGTACTATACAGAAACGTTAGATATCCTGTTAAACATTCAGTTCCTATTTTAACAATTGTCGTTTAAGTTATACAGTAGAGTCTCCATATAACGAACTTCCATTTAACAAAGTTTTCTATTTAATGAAATTTTCGGCGGAACCTTGACTTTGAATGGCACTAACATGTAAATTTGTCTCCATATTACGAAAAACAATTTCTATATAACGAAGTTCTTTTTATAAAGAATTTGATTTTTTTAATTTACCTTTTACAATTTTTCAGCGGGATGGTTAGGTAGAAGGGGTAGTTGAGGATTTTAAGCAAAAAGACGGAGGTGAGGTAGCCTTCTGTATAGTAGACATAGGGTCAGTTGTGATAAATAATTCTATTGTTCTAAACTGGGAACTTCGAAGCAGCGGGGATGTATCACTCTGCAGGTGTGGCTAAGCCACGAAATTTGCTTCTCGCACATACGTGTTGCATTGTTGAAGAAAATGTTATAGATGACGTGTTCCGATATTTACAAAAGTGTGAGAATTTCTATGAACGAAATGTTTTTTATAAGAAACTTGTACAAAGCAAAATTAGTGATTATTTCTCTGTTTCAAATATGTTGTATGAGGATCATACAGATATAAAGTAATCCTCAGTCTTTACTTTTGTTATTAATTTGTACGTACTTGTATACGAAAAATATTTAAATTCGTTGAAAAAGAAGAGTCTACTGAATTTAGTCTTTACTGTCCAAATTTAGCTTTTTTCATTTTATCGAAATTAAGTTTCAACATTTATGTTAATTTCTATTTAACGAATTTTCCTTATAACGAAGTTTTTCAGAGGAACGATGGCACTTCGTTAAATAGAGACTCGACTGTACTTCTAAATAGCTGCAACTGACATTATCATGCGTCATGCTTGTCAAACACGAGTTTGTGGTTTTGGATAATGATGAACTACGTCGTGTAAAGTTGCTATTATACTATCGCGCTATTCATTTGTTTACCCAAGGCGTCTGTAGCTTTCGTAGCAGATATATGTGCCTTTCTTAATGTATTGCTATCAACATGCTTTTATTGATGCATCGATCCAGCCAACTTGATTGCCAGAACGTCGTGCAGTCACTTGTTAAACATAGCCATGCGATGAAGGGCATTTTCTCAATTAACTGAATAACCGCAGTGAGTACATTCAAAGCATCTGCATCAGTTTCTAAAATCAGTATAATGATATCGGGGTAAAAATTGCATTTCTAATAAACGACGTCCCTTGTGTGTGTGTGTGTTCTAAGATATTTTACGAATTTTCATGTGCTGAACGATTACATTGAACTTTAATCAACACTTAAATAATAATAAGACATGGCATTTCGACTGCCCGCGTTTAATTCTTGAATCAGAACCTCATGTATGACCCATCACAGCAAGGATTGATGTGTTGCAAAGGAGAAAATGTCACCCTCCCGGGTCGGAATCGAATCAACGACCACTCTCATATGAACAAAAGCGTCTTTATAACTATATACACCGAATCCTGGAAGATAATGCCTTTATCATCGTACATGTTTTCCAAGGGGAAATTCAGAATTATTATTGGTATCAAAGGAGGACTATGAGGCATTGATTTTGCAACGCTTTGGAAGGGGATTAAGGAAATAGAAAGAAAATGAAATTATAACTAAAGTTGACTAAAACTAAAGTAGGACCTCCATATAATGAAATCGACGGTTCCATAAAAAAAAATTCGTTATATAGAAAATTTGATACATGGAAACGATGTATTCGTGAATCAGGGCAATGAAATATGATACCACAATTAAAATCCCATTTTTCAGTAAACGACTGTTTCTCATAAATAACATCCAGCCATTTAAAAATAGATGTTTTAAGCGTACGTATTGTACTCCCACGGTATCAGGAAACCCGATATCGCTGACGTGACTACTCGATTTTCTGTTTTGGTCGTTAAAAATTTCGTTATATAGAAATTTATTCCGTTATATAGAAACACTTTCATATGTAACGACCATGGGGATTTGCCAAAACTTCACTATATGGAGAATTTCGCTATACGGAAATTCGTTATCTGTGGGTTCTACTGCATTTTTAAGCCCGTCTAGAATGTATTTCTGTATGGAGTTTCGCGGTAACCATAGAACGCAATTAGGGTAGCAAGATTTTTTGTCACAGTGCATAATTATAAATCATATATTTTGCTTATAAGTAATACGGAAAAAAATATTATATATAAAAAATAGTACAAAATGTAAAATACTTGATATACAGTATATAGATGGAGTCATTACAATCATCAAAAGTAAAAATATATATTCAACCAACTATATAACATATATATATATATATATATATATGTGTGTGTATGTCATGAAATGTATAACTATCTTACCTGTTCTGTCGCATCGTTGCATGTGTAAGGTTCAGCATATTCAGGTTTTGCGCCTAAAAGTGTGAAATAATTCATAAGTACGCAGATGATTTACATGCAAATACATTTTTAAAAAATTTCACCTAATGATGCATTAAATTATTTCATCATTGAACGTTGGTATCACCATTTAAAAATAACTTATTTTAGCGATTTTTATATACCTACTCAGAATTAATCAATTTTTGCCCCTTAACGAAAAATTACATCAAACTTAAAATTATTTCTTTGGGTTTTATATTTTGAGGTCGTCCGAAAAAATTAATGAATTTCTTATTCACTTGGATTTGGGTTAACGTTTAAAAAATAGTTAATTCCGAAATACAAGAATTATCTCTCTTGTTTAAAACATCATTGATTATTATGAGGAAATTTGTGATGAAATAAATTAAAATGTTAATAAAATCCATAAGTCAATTTCAAATTATTTTATATTTAGTTTTGTATTTATCGGACATATAATTGCCAGAAAAAAAAAGATAACGCTATGTCAGGGACTGAATTTAATAAGCCAAATGTAGATTACTAAACAGACGCTTTATTAAATAGAGCTATTTCAGTCCATCATGCGTGGTTGTTCTTCTGTATTTCATATATTAAAGTATTCATATTTATTCTTTCTATGATCATCATCTTTAAAAATATTAAAGAAGATATAAAATGGTATTTTAATTTTACCCTCATATATATATATATATATAAGGCGCGAAACGCTTCCACTAGTTTTTGTTGTCTGAGTTTCGTCTCGGCGTTTTATTGTTGGGTTGAGAAATATGCGCGTTTAGGAAAACACGCTTAAAGTTACGCATAAGTTGAATATTTCTTTGTACCAAATTTAAAACAGTACACTTCATAATACTAATCAATCCTAGAATATCCAGGTAAATAATTAATAATACATGACTAGATTGATCACAATATTGACTACTATACTAGTTTTATCATAATATGAACTTCTATATAGGATTGACTTTAATATAGACAACTATACTAGATTGACCATAATAACTAGATTTATCTAAAATAATTAGATTGATCTAAAATAAACAATTATTTATTGGAATACACAGAGAGCATGATTATTAAACAAACATATATATATATAGTTTTATTACAAGCTTTTCAGAATATTATACAGAGGACATCCAAAAATATAAAGTATTTTGAACATATAAATTGAATGAATGAAATGAAGTTTTATTCTAATAATTTAAAAGTTGGGCAGACGAATGATTTTGACACACATGCACAGTTTCTAGACCTGAATATTGAAGTTTAGAATGGAAGCTTGATTACTAATGTATTTTCTAAAACAAAAAATTTTATCTTTAATACTGTCAATTTTCAACATTACTCTTCAATGCTTTCATACGAAGTCTTCAATAATATAGTATGTGGTTGCCAAAAAGAATAAATTTATTTTGTTCCACAAAAGGTGACATGGACCTTAGAATTAATGAATTAATTCATGAGCTTAAGAAATTAGAGTATTCTATTAATAAAATCAGAAAATTTTTCACTGGGTACAATTTTTCTGATAGATGGCGCCACAAACCTTAGTTTTTCCAGTTTATTTGCCATGGTAAATTTGAAGTTAACAAGGTTAGTTATTCAAAAATGGCGATGTTATAGTGGTGATTGAGTGTCATATATAAAGCACATGGATTGTGTCATTTGTGAGATATGGTTTTCTCATAGAAGATTTGATTTATAGTTTTGGTTATTGGTTATAATACCCGGGGCTGTGGTCTGGTTCACATTTCGACATCATTGTAGTGACAGTTGGTACCACAAAACTAGTTTAAACCCAGGATCCTGTCTGTACTCAGGATGTGAAGTCTTTGTGTGATTGGGGCATAGTTTGTGTAAATATTTTTTTTTATATATTTTAGCTTGCATATATATGTATAAATTTTGTATATTCATTTATTTTTATAAAAATAATCTAATACATTTTAATATATATATTAAATTAATTTAAAATACACCCGTCACATATTTCTTTAGTGCAAGCAATTCAAGCAAACGGTAAGGGAATTAAAAGAGATTAAGAACTTTTATAACAAAAGGAATTGCTTTACCTGACGGTATCACATAATGGGAATTAATTGCAGGTGATTTATTACTCGCTTGTTTACCAATGTCACTCATCATTATGGAGTCCGTACTCGGTTTCCTTCCAGGATAATCTGCAATAACGAATCACAAATTGGGTAAATTATAATCGTTATTGATAACCTAAAAGCATCAAAGAATGAAACAACCATTTCTCTTTGCGCTTACCTATACCCCTGCGCCTATCTTCTGTATGCTTTCGTAAACAGACGGCTACTGTGAAGATTACCATCACCAAAACTAAAGATGACACTACCACGGGAATAACCAAAGCTGCATTTTTGTAGAAAGGTATGTCCGGCTCTTGCTTCCCGTAAGCAGGGAATGATGTTGGCACTAAAACAATTAAGAACAAATAAATAAATAAATAAATAAATAAACTTTATTATTGCATTTACGGAAGACCTTTACCTTACCCTTTTTATTGCGTACAGACAGACAGACAGAAAAACCAAAAGCAATAGCGGGTTCAATATCTATTGAAACCCGCTAATTAATTAATTTATTAATAGTGTTAAGGATACCATTTAAAATCATTTTAATATTCTTTGTTTTCCACATGTATTGTTGTTCGAAACGAAAAACAATTCACTCCCATCGTTGTTTACGAAAGCGAATATTTTTGAATAAAACCGATTTATATTATTATGTAATTTCATGTATCAGAACCAGTGATATGGAATTTATATTATGCGTATTGATGAGAGCAGGAGACGAAAGGAGAAAAATGTTTTCTATAGAGTTCCTGAAATATTAATACGCCATATGATCATCTCTACAGCTATCGCGGCTATTCCTCATTCTTTGTATGATACTATTAATCGTTATAGCTTCTAAGTTGACAAATGTTTAGATTAATAAATTCGATTTGTTTCTAGTTTTAAGGCGCAAGAAGAGCATAAATATTTCTACGCCGCAACTTGAAGTTTTATATTGAATCTGAACTTCTTAATGTCTAAGGGGCCAACCCACAATCTACAATGGACGATTAGTAAGTGTCCTTTTTTGACACACTTGGGTATTGCAACCAGGTTAACGGTACAGTAGGCGAACGCATTAACACTGGTCACCCTCAAGGCTTAAATCAATCTGACTGCGTTTCGTTTCGCATACTCTTAATTGTCTACAGTTCTGGAGATCATCCTTTATTATCGAGTATTAACTTACTCCAAATAATAGGTTGCTGGTTTGGTTGTGAATTCTCCGGCGCAAGTGTCATTCTGCGCCTGAATTCTATGACGCAAGTGTCATTCTGCGCCGGTAAAAGGCTGATAATGGTGAAAAAAAAACCGCTAAAATATCAGTGAAAAAAGTAGATAAAAAATAACCAACACACAAAATAATAATAATAACTACACTAACAGAAATAAACACATGTTTTGTGATTTTATGACGCTAGAAGCGAAAAGGACATGAGGTGCCAAGTCTTACAACTTTCCGCGGGATACAAATCTGCAACTAAGAGGTTCAAAGATTCAAATATTGATTTAAAGGACAAACGGCGGATTCTCTGCACCAACAGTATTCAAACCCAGATTTTAATGATGGTAGGAATACCGTGATGCTACCGTACCTTTTAAAATACATTGAATAACTCTTAATCAATGTTAGCTTTATCGCCCTCTATTATCTACTTTGCATTTTTGTTTGTGCAAATGTATAAGCTAGCCTATCCATGATAATTTAGAATATGGTAAAAACATGAACGTGCTTTCTCTTGTTATTTTGCTATTAACTTTGAATTTCTTTTATGTTTTCACTAGAATGTAAAATAATGTCATTTCAAAGGACGCAATATAAAAAGACCACATATGTTCATCTTCACTATGAAGGCCGTCATGAATGAAACTATAAATTTTAATATTAATTTCACATAATGTAAAACTATGTTGTCATGCATGCCGTTTGTATATTTGTAATAAAGTAAGTGCGCAAAATAATATAAAATAAAAATATCTCTAAATATTACTTAATAAGCAAACTTTTTCGTTTTAGTTTAAGTGAAGGTTTAAGGATTGCGTTGAGTGTGGGTTATCGGTTAGAAAATGTTTTCATTTGTTTACTGATTTCAAATATTATTTATCCCTAACTGATATAATAATAACGATAAGATTTCATTTATTATTTACTTTCACATAACAACGCAACATACATGTTTCTTGTTTATTAATACATTCTTTTATATGTTCATATTTTTACATACATCTTGCATATATTTACACTAATATGGAAAACAGGTCAGTAATATATACTTGAGAATAAACTGCTCGTGACTTGTACAAGTAAAAATAAGCCACAAAGCAGAACAGACATTAAAATATATCTATTTAATAAGAATAAAAACAAAGGCATTAGGTGATTTGAATTATCCATGCACTACTCCAGATTATTTAATAACCACATTTCAACCTTTCATTTAATAGTTATATATTGTATGTTTTCTCCAATTCCCCATATACATACATGTTACATACTTCAAAGAAAAATACTCTGCTAAAACGAAGACCTATAATTTTTTTTTTCATGATGAAGGGGAAAGATAAAGAAGAAAGCCGAGAGGAGATTGACATGAAGGCAAGTACCACCGACCTGAGGTTTCATGAGGGGGTAGAGTTATATGATCCCGTACCAGCCTCTTCCGTATTAAATAATGCTAGATATGTACGATGTATTTAGCCAAGATGAATAATGAATTAAATTTCTGCAAATGTATTTGAACTATCTGGCTGTGTCTAAGTCCGTAACGGGAAAAGCAATCTGAACGTCTCGGAAATGAGGACACCAACTGCAGGATGGTGTTGCGTTATGATGCGATTACAGAACGACTATACATATTATATTCACTGCCCCGTGTGCAATAGCTAGAAATCACATTCTCATGAATACGTAAAATTTTATGAATACTTTCCTATATATATATATATATATACCTGTCGATTGAGCTGCAAATGGCATTGTACGGAAACGGTATTCCCCTTGGGTCATTCCAGCATCGCTGTGGGCGTTCACCATGATCACATATTCACGATCTGGCATTAGATGTCTTAGAACATAATGATCAATAGGTGCGCTTAGTTTCTCTGATGTTGATGTTCCCTGTGTTTGATGTTTCGGACGATACTGCACTATGAAATGTTGAATAGGGCATCCACTGATTTGCCATTGATTCAATTTTAGCGTTACTGAGGTGCTATTTGGTACCAGGAACACACTTGCAGGTGGTGACATCGGCGCTGAAAATATTATCGTGGAAAAAGCTTTAAATTTCTAAAAATTACATAATATATATGTTACAAATGTCGAAAAAAATGAACATAGTTACACGAATCAAGAGATCGTATGACCTAAGTATAAACAGACAAAAGCGACCTTATTGTTACTATTTATATTGATTATTTAATGACATTTCGTGCAATAAAATGCGACACTCCAGCTTATTGGCTAAAGTTTTATCAGATGTCAGTCTTCTAAAAATACGAAAACAACGCAATCCTTTATAGAGATTCGTACTAATAGTAAAAATATTGGAAAACGATAGCCAAAATCCTTACCAATCATGGACACTATATTATTTGCGGCAAGCTGTCCAATTGGGTTAAACAGATAGTGATAGCAGACAACACTGCACATAGCGACTAAGTTTGTAATATAAACCAGCATGGTAACTGAGTCTACTCTATTAAGGATCTTGACTCCCTATATCCAAGCAAATAATAATCAAGCTAGAGCGTGAATTTTATATCGAACATTCTTACAAATAATCTCTGGTTTTCCATCAACCAACGTGCATGTGCTATCACAGGCTTATCCATGAAGTGACATGCGTAAATGAATTGTACCTTTTACCACTTTGTATCTTTTCTATTTTGAAAAAAATATGCATGCGTTTTAAAATAGTTGAGTGCATTGGTTGCTTCCACTATTAAATTAATGTATGTGGTGGAACAGTAAAGAATCGAAATCATGTTCCCACATAATGAACAATAATTCGTACATGAATACACTAAAAGTGTTTTCTCGTGCGCAAGGAAATAGATCTGATTATTTAATTTTAACTATTTACAATCATTGAAAAAATTAAATTAAAAAAATTTCTTGCGTCACTATAACCTTGCAGAATATACTCTCAACATAAATAATTTCTATAAATAAACCTGCATAGAATTTTTGATCCATACCAGATTTTAAAGCGCACAATATAATGGAAAATACTACAAATTGGGCTTCAAAATATATTACCAAAAAAGTTATATTATTTATATAACATGTGCTTCTAAAATTATTAAATAGGTATTAAAAATACGAAGGCAAGTTTAACGTTGTAGGCATAATGAAATTCATTGAACAAGTTTCAATGTCACGAACGTTTATTGTACTTTGTTTCAATGTCAGAAAGACATTTTCCTCCCTCATGAGGATCATATGTGAACTATAAACGAACACTAGGGTTCTGTGTTTCGCCGTGTCTATCGTTGTTGCGGTTCCTGTTAATTGGGGACAGTTTATTAATGAATTTGATATCGTCAACCTTACATACTGTCCGTTCACTAAAAGTAGTCAACATTTAGAATTAACGGGGGGTGACGTTGCAAATGGCCTAGCTGATTACAACAGAGTGGGACCAAATTTCAGAACTGGGTTTTAGCGAACGTTTGTCTGCGCCAAAAACCAGTTCTGAAATGACGTCCTCCCCTCTGCTGTAATCGGCTAGGCCGTTTGTGACGTCAGCTCCCGTTATTTCTAACTGTTTCATCGGACTACTTTTCGTGAACGGACATTATTTATCTTTAAGCTATTTTTAATAAACATACAAAAATATAATCAAAAAATTTCATTAAATAAGCGTATAAAAGCACATTTCTACAATTCATATTTTATATAAAATATACCCGTACACGTTATATACATTTAAATATATAAAAAGGACAATAATAGGGTCAGATTTTAGACTTATACACGCACATACACACACAAACACATATATATATAGATATAAGACCGCAGTGCGGCAAGGATGGGGTTTTGAGCGTTCCACCCCATTGAAACAATGTCATTTATTGTAAAATAAAATAGTTTATAACTGAAATTTTTATTTCCGTCAAAACTCCTCACTTTTCATAAAAAACACCATCCGTTTTAAATCCTGTGTATAGATATGCACAGAATCTAATATCGATGAGGAAAAGAGGTTAATCTGTTGGACCACCGCCTGGATCCTTCTATAATTTAAAAAAAATATTATTAAAATTAACATTTGTTATAAAAGATAACTTATCTAAGTAACTGAAATAGATGTACCACAAACAGCACCTACATTTTCTTGAGTAATATTTTAAAGTAAATATTGATGGATAATTAAAGAGTTTTAACCAGCATAATATTCGAAGTTCCCAAATTATTTTTTAAGAAACCTATCACTATTAATATACCTCAAAATATGTTACTTCTTTTAAGTTCCTTTTTAAAGAATAATTATAATATACCTCAAAATAGTACCTCAATGATATACCTCAAAAATAATACCTCAATAATATACCTCAAAATATGTTACATCTTTTATGTTCCTTTTTAAAGAATAATTCTGTAACAGGACTAAATAAGTGTAAGGTGTATCAAAAGAAAATGCACATAGGCCTACATAAATTATACTGAAATATTTTCGGGCAATA
>QLNU02015003.1:55907790-55951630 GCA_006491805.2 Dysdera silvatica
GCGACAATTTATAAAAATTTCCACGTTGCTTCGTAAAGTTTTTCATTTTTCTACCTAATTTTTATACATATTTTCATTTCTGTTGAGCTCATTATTATGAATTTAGAAAATGTTATGATAACATTACCTGGTTCTATGAGGAGATATAAGGGAAATTATGCAAAAAAAAGAGAATCGAAAATCAGTTCATTCAGAAAACAACAAATATTTTAAATGATCTCTTAAAATATCTTTGAAAGTATTGAGGCCGGTATCTCTTTGAAAATCTGAACATAAAAAAGGTAAGATCTTGTGTGGGATATGTATTCCTTGAGCCACAAAATGATGTATGAAACTGTCATTGACTCTGCTGCTAAGCCCCAAAATATCATTTCTTAAATCTGCAATGATTGTTTAATAAAACACAGACACACTTCATTCCTCTAGTAATTGAAAACATTGATGTTATTTTCAAATAAGTCCACATATTAGAACGAAATTATACACTATAAAATAAGTGTAAATATATTTCTTATCTCCGTGTATAATAATGTCAATTGTGTCTTAAAGTGTCATTCATGCACTATGACACTAACGTGTAAATATGTATGTGTAAAGGTTACATAACAGCTGCAAAAAAGAAAATAAATTTAAATTGAAAGTGCGTATTATTTGATGTTGTATTTCAATATAATTAATGTTATGAGTTACACCATATTATTGGTTAATTAATTCATTTACAATTTGCAGCCCCTACGTCTCCTTCAGCAAGTGTATTTTTGGTACCTAACAGTACATCTGTGGCATTAAAGCTAAACCAATGGCAAGATGGCGGATGTGCTATTGAATATTTTATAGTGCAATACAGGCCTAAGCAACATTTAAGTCAGTGGACAGCCACTTCCGACAAATTACGTGCACCAATTGACCAACACGTAATTCGACATCTCAGTCCTGACAGAGAATATGTTGTGTTGGTCAGTGCCTATAACGAAGCTGGTATGACCCAAGGAGAATTCCGTTTTAGAACTATGCCATTTGCTGCGCAATCATCAGGTATGGTATGATTGGGCAGTAGTATTTTCTTAATAAATTAATCTTCTTTTAGCGATCTTCTCAATACCTATAATTTTGGAAACATCGTTTGAGAACATAAAGTTAATCTTTTTTTTTATCATTATGCAGGCATATCATTATAACGGTATATAATTGGAGTCTCCTTTGAGATCTTCGTGTCGAGGCAATACTGAAAGTATAATTAAATTCCGAAGCTAAATATTTCTTTCAATTTATATTGATTTGCTTATCTTTTTCGTAATACAGATGGTTTAAAGTACCAATGCTTAAGAAATATTAACGGTTTGAGAACCGAGAGCGGAGCAAGAAAGCGGACGAAGGAATCCCCAAAACTATTTTCTGAATCTTCCTTTGATGAGATACCATGATTTTATACGGTGAAAATTTTACAGTTAGTTTGATCAGATACGACAATCTTCTTCAAAGCTGGATATAGAGGGGTTCACAGGTGTATTTCAGAAAGATACTGGAAAGAAACGTGAAATAAATGTGAAAAGGTATCTCAAAGTTTTGAATTTGTGCGGCAATTAATTGTATAATGATAATTATGGGGTAGAAATTTAGTAATATATTATTTATTTAATAGTAACTAAATAGTGAAATAATTAATTTTATCTAATTACAGACTAAAATCACGAAGCTAATCAAATAGTTGCGTGACGATATATGAAGTTTATATGTATATATGGTTAATTCTTCACATAAACAAGATTTCTTTCACGCAGCAAAACTTGGACTCTGCTCTTCGAAATGCGAACTGAAGCCAGTACCTCCCCGATTGATGGCCACTTCGCTTTGGTAGATAACTTGTGAAATGAGCATTGGCTTTTAAAATTGACAAATTTAGCAAAGAAGTGTTAAAGGATTCAGTCTCTAGTCTCAAGGAATAGCAGTGACTATTTCTGAAGTTTACGGTAATGTCAGACTTTTAAAAAGAAAATCTTTTCCTCGAAAATATAGATTGAGGTAGTTCACAAATGGTAAAACAATTTAGATAAGAGGTAGATTCGGATGTACTTAGAGATGTCTGCAATGAGTTGCACATTCGTCTACTAAATCTGGCTTCATTTTCAGGAAGAAATCTCTAGAAAGTTTAAAGAAGCTTTTGGATTGTAAACCTATATTTTGCTTCATCATAAAAGCTTGCCTCTCTGTCATTGTACCATTATGAGCGCTTAATTAATTTAATATTGTATTCTGCGATAAGAGCGCATTTTGAAAATGAGAACTTACTATCGGAATCGCATTGTCAACTAAAAGAGACGAATTTATTATTTTGTAAGAAAAACGAAAGTCACTTATCTGCCCAGTAGCGGTTCTAGAAAAAAAAATTGTAGATCGGGGGGAGGGGGGTATTTCCTGCACGTGCACATAGGCAATATAATAAAATCTGATTATATTTTGTGGGGCATGGCCACCCTGGCCCTAGCCTAGAACAGACACGGCATCTGCTCCTTGCAGCCAGTCACGTGGGAAGTATAGTGAATATAAGGAAGCGGTGAATGGCATATATTTTTATCATACTAACTTTGGTAAAAGGACAAGGAATTGCATTAAACCATGCGCTTTCCAGCAGCCGGAAAACTAAACCGGCGCTCACCAGACGGCCATAACTGCAAACGCCGCATTAATCGTATATTATTGGACTACCCTTCTTCCAAGCTAAAATTTCTGATCGACACCGGCGCCGATATATCTGTGCTACCAAAAAACCATCTACCTCAAGCAAACCAACACACGATCTAGTACTCCACGCCGCGAATGGAACGAAAATTCACACGTTTGACAATGAGCGCCTAACCGTGGACTTGAACCTACACCGCACATTTACATGGATCTTCAGCATTGCAGAAGTCAACCAACCAATATTAGAAGCAGACTTCATAAAGCACTTTAACCTACTGGGTGACGTAAAAGAAAGCTTTCCCCTGCGGAGCAAAAAGTATAGCACGTATGATTGCAAACTCTTCGTTCCATACGCCGCAATCAAGCACTTTCCACATAACCTCGAAGGAGAAAATTCAATATCTTCCTAAGAAGATAATCTTCAACACATCCAAAACAGACAAATCTTCAATGCACTCCATAATCTCTCGCACCAGACATCTTGCGTCCAAAAAGCTGATGACAGAAAGATATGTTTGGACATCGATCACCAAAGACGTCACGCAATGGGCTCGATGCTGCTTGGACTGCCAACAGTCTAAAGTACCCCGACACAACCATAGCCCTATGCAACAATTCATGATGCCATCACAACAGTTTGATCATGCACACGTTGATCTCGTTGGTCCATTACCACCCTCCAACTGCAACTCGTACCTTCTCATCTATGTGGATAGGTATACGAGATAGTCAGGAGCAATACCGGTAGCTGACATGACCGCCGAAACAGCTGCTAGAGTCCTCATCGATCATTGGATCGCTCATTTTTGTCTGCCATCAGTCATCGCCACAGATCAGGGTCGACAATTCCAATCATCACTATTACTTCGCTGACGAATTCACTGGCCACAAAACACATCCCCAAGACAACGTACCACCGTTCCAGCAATGGACTTGTCGAGAGCTTCCCTCGTTCACTCAAACAAGCCATTAGATGCCATCGCAACCCACAGTAGACCAAGGCACTCTCATTGGTGCTCCTGGGACTACGCACAGAATTGAAAGAGGACGAGGAATTAAAGTGCACAACAGCCGAATTGATTTACGGCTCAGCCATTAGACTCCCAGCGGATTTCCTGTCCCCCTCAGAAAAAACAACGATGGAACTGTCAGCATTCCTCCAACGCCTACGTAACACCATGCAAACATTGTCAACCAAACCAACATCGCTCACATTAACCACACACACCGTCCATTCACTCATCACTGATGGACTCTTGTTCTCACGTCTTCGTACGATATGACGGGATTAGGAAATCGCTACAGCCACCGTACGATGGAACATAAAAAATTATCAAACGAAAACACAAGCACTCCACACTGGAGATTAGAGGTAAACACTCAGTCATCGGCATTGACCGCCTAAAACCGGAATTCATCGCGGATGAGTCTGATAAAGCCGAGCCAATCACTTTAATCTTAACACCAGCCACTTCTAATGGTCCAACAACTATCCCCAATCAAAGCAACGAGCCTGCAACCATCCAAGCACCCACCACCACCACACGTTCGGGACGGCGGGTACGATTTAACCCTCGATACCTCTGAACCTTATACCTTTGGTAATTGGGGGGAGGGGGGGTACTATGGGAGACGCGTCCACAGACCGACAGAAAAACTTTAGTAAACGGAACTGGCAACGGACTCAAAAAAGGAGATCGAAAAAGAACTGGTTATGAACATTCGTTCTCTCAACCTCAGTTTCGAAAGCACGTGTAGAAAACGCTTTCGCGCTGTACGTAATGTTAATTAAATTCTCTTGATGTATCTCAATTTTCGCATTTAATTCTTTACTATTATAGACGGTATTAACCTCCTATAGTCCCAAATTCAGCCAGATAAATAACGAGAAATAGAAATTGTGCAAATTAAAACATCTTTATACGTTATTACTAAATCCTAATACTATATTTTCTTGTTATTTTTTGATGCCAAGAAATAGCTTCAATTTTGCAACGTAAAAAAGGGTTTTAAAAAGTGAATCTATTTGGATAATATATTGTGAATTTAAAATGCCGTGTTTGAATTTTTTCTCAAATGTTTCATCTTACTGAATATTTTTTGCTTTTACTGTTTTCGTTCATGTAACTCTATTTCTTATTTCTCTGAAATTAATGGGAAAAAATAACGTTCACAACACACTAAAACGTTATTTTAAATAGGCCCAAATACTCATAAATACCTAACATCATGAATATTAAGTACCGTCATTCGGTTTAGTACCTAATTACCTAATTGCCTTATGAAGATTTAAGATGAAAATACCTTCGCCTTTTACCAAGACACGTGTGTTCAAAGTGATGTTTCGTTAAAATGGCATTTAAATTTGTAATTTCTTTTAGATCTTTCATAAGGTAAAATGAATTTAGATCAAAATTGAAATTATTTAGAAATCGAAAAAATGAATTGGTGTTTTTTGTTACACAATAAAATATCGACTAAGAACTTGAAAAGTAAATTTAGATCGAAACAGCCAAGCATGCATATACGCAGCGGCGTAGCTAGATATTTTGCCACCTGGGGCGAGTGACTCTCATTGGCCATAAATAAGCCCCAAAGTGTGGTAACAAAACAAAACAAAAAAGAGAGTTTGTTTTTTAAAGGCTAATTGCCGCCCTCCGAATTGTGGCGCCTGGGGCGACCGCCCCCTTGCCCCGCCTAGCTACGATACTGCATATACGTTCCTTTGTTATAAACGCAATGATAATATTCACCCACAAATTTTACTCCTCAAAAAGGTTCGGCAACCCAAACAATTTGAGAACCGTTAGTCTAATAATTAAACGAAATTATATAGACGTTGCGCCATCTATCGGCTGAAATTTGAACAAATAAAAAGTTGTCATCCAGTTTTCCATTACGCGTCCATCTTTTCGAGTCTAAAACGAACGAAACAATGTTCGATTTAACCCCTGCCACTATACGTGTGCAATATAATAATAAAATAATTATGTCGCAACATTCAAAGAAGGCTCTAGCGCATGATTTCAAAAAAGGTGGTTTTAATTGAAACTAATTTTTCTCGAACCGGAAATTTTATTTCATAGATAGAAATATTGTTATAAAAGAACACGATGATTGTCCAGGGCTTGCAATAACAAGTAAAAATAAATGTTGTCAGTAGTCGGAATGCAAAAGAAAAGGTAAAGAAAATAGAATGATAAATAAGTAATGTAGAAAAACAAAATCGAGATAATAATAGTAAAAGTAACGAAAGAAGGAAAATTAATTAGAAAACGTTACGAAAATAAACATTCTTTCTCAACTCTTCGCTTGAAAAAGTGAACAGTAGTCCTTGAAACGATGCGAAATTGTCTTGTGCTGTTCGTGAGCATTACTTTTATTCTTACACTTTTTCTGTTGCTCTCTACTTCATTTTCTTTTTATTTCGCTATTTTTTTTTACTTTTTTGCGTCATTTCCCTAACTTTTTCTAATTTATTTTCTTCCTTTCGTATTATACTTCGTGCTAGTCTTATTTCCATTTTACTTTTTCTAGTTCACTTATTTTTATTTTACTTACTTTTCTTTCGCATGTCGAACAGTGGCGTGTTTGTTTTACTCGTTATAGAAGAATTGTAAAATAAAGGGATTAATCCCCCAGATTACTTCTTTATCCATGGCTTTGATTCAAAGAAGCAGAATACAAAAGAAAATATATATATGTATATGATATGAATATTGTCATATTTTATTAGGAAGCACTTGAGCGCTTGAATGATGAGTAATTGTTCAATTAATCAACTAATTAGTGGAACTGAGGTTTCTTCTAATTTCCGTTGACATGTTGAAAAATTGTTGCTAAAATTATAAAGGTTTTAAACTTTCATTGTTAGGATGTTTAAACATCTTTTTGCAAACCGCAAGTACATGGAGCATTTTAATTATTAACCGCAAAAATATTAGCTTATCCAAAAATTAATTAATTATGTTCGTTTATAATACCCTTAATTTTTAAAATGTTACTTTTTACGCTAAATGTATGTACGTTAAAATATTAATATACATCCTGTTATTTAGTAATTTATAAGCAAGTTATATATATGTTAATATTCACTAATGTATGCTCATGATTAGGGAATTATCATTAAATTGTTCTTATTTTCCAAGGTACGAGCATATATATTTCACCTAAGTTATTTAGTAACAATAATATCAAACATAATTAAAAAATAAATTGTTACCGTGTAAAATACAATATTCGAAATATTTGTAAAGTATAACTGCTTTATTTCGTATTTAGAAGCTACGCCTTTTCCCGCATATGGAAAACAGGAGACAGACCTGCCATTTTATAAAAATGCTGCTCTTATTATCCCAGTCGTGGTGTCGTCATTGGTCTTTGTGATGGTGGCATTCACTGTCGCTGTATGTTTTAAGAAACACTCCGAAGAGAGACGTGGAAGGATGGGTTTGTAAAATTCTTTTAAATTAGTCAGAAACGGAATCAATTTTTAAACTCAATTGTGAATTAAACGAAATTTAAGTGTTTGTAAATCAACTGCTTCTTAATTATTTTCTTTTTTTGTTGTAGATTATGAAAATCGTAAATCCACAAGTGATTCGTTAATGATGAGCGAAATGTGCAAATCTAATAATAAATCATCGGCTATAAGCTCACATTATGTCATTCCTGCGGGTAAGGTTTATGCCACTAATTAGAATATCATTATGATTTCAAAATTTTGAAAATTATGGAATTATTGAAGATAGAAATATAATTTTGATTAAGCCTTTTTTGAGGGTTGGGTTACACTTTGAACCCATGAGAACAAAAAGAAATTAATTCACGTTTTTCTTCAGATGAAGGCGAAACATGATCACTAAAATGCCTTTAAGGGGACGTAGAACTTTTAAAATCCAAAACAATACAAAATTTGGCACTAATTTTAAAACTTGTTTCTTCTAGAAGTATTACGTGAATTCAAATGAAATAAAAACATTTAAAATAGTCATATATTCTGCATTCTTATCATATGAGTATTATTTTTCAATAGATTATAATTTTTTCTTAATTTACAAACCAAGGAATGCTTATTTTCAACTTAACGAAACACCGAAACCCACTGCACGCATGGTTACAACTTAAATTTTAGTTTAATATGAGTTTTTATTAATAATAATTATTTAGAAATGTTGTCTCTTTGCACCCTACCCAAAAAACAAAGTTATGACAAATATTATACACATTTAAACTTTTTTTAACTTTTAAATATGATATTTATGTAATTGCTTGAATCTTGCCTTTTGAATCCTTATGAATCTGCCTCATATTTACAAAATACAGTATATGTGGCAACTTTTAGCTAGGAAGGCTAAAGTTTCATAAGCTAAAGATATTTTTAAAGTTTCGTTAAATTATATTAAACTGTTTTTCAGAAAATATGCGTGCAAACTTCATAAAGTACGTTTCGTGAAAACAAGCTTCAAAGTTTTATTTGCCTTTAAATAATATACTACTGGTGTTTATGTTTTTGCTGCTTTTTTGAGCTTAATACTCAGTCGATTTTCACCGGGTTTGATGAAAATGTTTTGAAAATGCTCAGAAAAATCTATACTTTTTTTACAATAATTAAAAAAGCGATGTTTTGAATATTTTGAAAGTCCTAGATCCCCTTAAACAAATATCAATTTTTAAATACTTAATTATTGATGTTTATTAATTATTTTGTATTTTTATTCTGAACACTGTGCCTTTTACTTTTCGCATATCTCACCATTCCGACGAGAGTCTATAACTCAAAATTCGGCGAAAATGACTTAACGTTGCAACCACGCGTAGAAAAAGGTTCTGCATCCTGCAGTGTAAACGTTAGGCTATAAGTTATTCAGGTTTCCGCTGGCTGGCACATATCTTTAGATGAACACAATATCGATCAATATAGCCGGAAAGAGTTTTTTGCGTCTTCTGAACATCAGAATTTTTTGAGTTGTAACACTTTCGTCGCAAGGGTGCGATATGTTGCGTCGTATGAATTTCAGTTCGGATATCATAGCAAAAAAAACACTATCTTCCAACTAAAAACAATAATTAACAATAAAAAATATAACAAAATAAAAATAATAATTACGGAGTACGAAACGTCTTAAATCTTTCGATCGCATGTTTCCGTATTCGGCGGCCGTAGATTGTTTCGCGTGATCTTGTTTACGATATCGTGACCCAATAAACTCCTTAAACCATCCGACAAGAACCAGATCAACGAAGCAAGTTTGAAACATAAAATTGAAAGCAAAACAAACCACAAAAGGAAATGACGTAAGTGTCAAAAGCGCCAAAAAGATTTAGGATTAAAACTAGGTAAACTGCGTGCGGATTCTTCGCATGATACAACGTGAAACAGAAAGTAAGAAAATAAAAAAGTAAAAACTACGTCAAAATGAATAAAATTATTTAACCGAACAAAGACATCCCAGTTATTGAAACACATATAAGGCTTTAATTTTTATAATAAGTCAATTTAATTTTTTGATCATCAGGAAAAATACTTAAGATTTTGTCACATGTTATTAGTTGTAAGAAATTTTCAATCATTATCGTGGCTTTCCTTCTTGTAATAATATTTAGTATTTTTTGTAATGAGATTCAGTAGCTTATTCAGGAGATTCCGAGATATAAAAGAACTGCGATACAAAAGGAAATATTCTAAAAATAATTAATATTTAGAAGGGTCCCACAAATTTTGGTCTCGTATCGGGCGCCATATTATCTAAATAGTTTTGATGGTGAATTTTTAAACGCATTCTGAGTGCTACTTATATCTTCGCATATAATATGCGAATATCCATATTCAGAAACACGATACATAAAAGTAAGGGAAACCAATATAACGAAAAGAGATGTCAACAGAATGATTAAATTTCCTGAAGCGCATTTTATGAACAATGGATATTTCCGCCCACCCAAAATTTACGTTAATAACTTCATTGCTTGAATATTAATTTAAAAAAAAAAGACATTCTTTGTATTTTATTAAAATTTAAACACCCTTTTTAAGCTTTCATATCGGAAACGTTTTGTAATCTTCTTTATTTTAATTAAATATTACCCCTTAAGGCTTTTTTCTTCAGCATGCGTAATAGAATAGGTAAACCACTTGAACACGAAAAGAATATGCAAATTATCCCCTCGCTGTTTGAATGAAATGAACTTAAATGTAAACATAAAATTTTGTCGCTTCGAAGAACGCCGATGACAGAGGTGACAACTAAAACATTAATTCCAAATGAACCAAAACACATAAAAATAATAAAAAATTCAGATTTTCCAAATCTATATTCCAAGCCACACCTGGGAGCATGATCCTTCTTTTCAAGCTAACAAAGCAACCTTAATTTCAAAAATATGTTCTCCATCTCAATAGATTCGTCTGTGCTTTTCATTCTAAAATTTAGTTTGGAGCTATTTTTCGCCCCATTGTGTTTGCGCGTTTTTGTTCAAGCCTTAAAAACGATATTTAAATGAAAATATGCAAATTTATTTACTTCACAATTTCATTTTTTTAGTTTATTTTCTTTTACGCATAATTTAATCTTTTTTCGGTGTTTGGATAACATTTCATTCCGTTTTTAATTAAAATATATTTCGGAACTAACGATATTAATCGATCGTTTAATTTTCGCAGTTGGATAAACAGAAACTAACATTCATTTGGATGTGTATTCGTTTGTTATCGACCAGTACTCATACATAGTACAGAAAATAATAGAAATGTATAAAAATGCCAAAATTTCGATGTAATTTAGCCAAGAAATGTGTGAATGATGTCAATATTCAACTGCTTCCTTTGCTGTAAATTACAATTTCAATTAAAAAATTGTGAACACCCATAAATTAAAAAAATAGCTAGAAGATACAATAATAGCTATCTATTCTTTATTTTAAAGGAAGAAGTGCATTTAGCCGTGTTTATGGCAATATAATATACACTTTCACCATTGTTATTTCATTTATCGTATTTATTTTATTTCATTCATTATATTTGTAATCAATGAAACACTTAATTATTAATAAATATAAATAATTATTCATAAATATACATAATTACTTACTGATAAATATGTGTAATTAATTATTGGTCAATGTAAGTGAGTATATATTATTTAATATATGTGATTAATTATTAATAAAATACATAATTATTGATAAAATATATCAACAGTTATAATATATAAAATTATTTGCATATATATTAAATCATTAGTATGCTACGTTATTATTTAAGCAATAATAATAATAATAATAACAAAAGACTGAATTTTCCTAATGAGTAAACTGGTATGATTGAAAAGAACGTTACAGTGGTTAAAAATTCTTTTATAGCCTGAACATATCTTCGACCATTCTAAACGATGGTCATTATCAGATGCATATCGTTTGATGATCATCGTTTAGAATGGTCGAAAACATGTTTATGCTATTAAAGAATTTTAAACCACTACAACCTTGTTTTGAAACATATTTGCGATTGGTTGTGCAGTTTTTGGAGTAATCTGGAGTAATTTTTGGAGTAATTTAATCAGTATATTATATCATTAATTATAGTTCACAGAAAATGCACAGAACAATATGCCATAAATATTAAAATGGCTAACTTATAGAGCCATTGGTGTAACTAAAGAAAGCATACATAGGGGCTGCTTACTTCCCCAGTATGAAAAATGTAGACATCCAGAGAAACGTAAATTTCAAATGAATATTAGGCGTAGAGCTTCGACAGTAGGGTAATAGACCCCACTAGACTACAGGGCTAGCTATGTCAATGCAAAAATTAGTCAGAAATTTTATGCTTTCATGAAAACGATAACGAATAAGTTAATACTAGAAACTATATTATAATCGAAAATTGTTTCAGTGTTTCAAAACATTAAGTGAAAAGGAAGAAAGAATACAAAAAGTGCAAAAAAGTTACGAAAAAGTACTGGTAGATGAAAAGAATCCCATTTCCGTAACAAAAGTCATTTTTACTTTAATAAAATTAATAAAGTTATTTTAATAGCAAACATTGTTCAATCTTACCAATAGATGGCAGCACCAATTTTGGGAAAATTTTAACAAATGATGCTACACTTTTTTCAAATCTATAAAGACATTGTGTAAAATTATAATGATATTTTATTAATTGTATTTATGAATATTGATGAAGGTTTTAAATATTGATTAAAACTAAGTACAATTGTTGATAAGACAATGCAGAAAAAGCAGATTCTGGGTGCGAACACTACCATTTAAAAAAATATTATTAGATGTGAAATTATATTGTTCATGATAAAAAATAATTTTAAAAAACTTAAACGTAGTTTATCAAACTGTTCACCTTTTTAAAACCTTCTGCAGGGGTCAATGATGGAATATGAACAAAAAGCATTTATCACAGATTCCCAAGACAAAAGCGAATTTTTACTTGACATTTCTCTCTTTCCACCACTGTAGTTTATTAACGTGTGTGTATATATATAATAGAAACCGCCCAAAGTCATCAGTTGCAGAAATAATGAGAGAAATATCGTGTTACAGATGCGGAAATACGTTCTGAAGAGATGCAGCGATTTCAGCCAATTCATATAATATTTATTAGAGCTTTAAAATGTTTACATTAGTTCGCCAAAAGACAATTAAATTACAAAGCAACGTTAAAAGAATTTTGAACGCCATTTTATTGGCGGAGCCTTCAAGGGACGTGTACACAGGTCGGAGGAAAATCGAAGACTGATTGCTTTTTAAAATTCCGAAAACAATCACATATACTGTTGCCAAATATATGAAACGAAATTATAATTATACAAAATCTGTTGCCAGATGCAGAAAGTAAAATTCGTGCAATCAGAAAAGATTATGTAAAAGGAAACTATTTGGCAGTTTGCCAAGTTTGGAAATTAAACATATTCAGCTTTATTTCCGTAAGTCTTTAAGTGGCAACAATTAGAAAAAGCCTGCAAAACGAACTAGAAATTCTATTGTGGGAGCTCAAAATATACTCTCCTTTTTTAGAGAAAAAAAATGTAGTTTTTTCTTTTTCTTATAAAGTTAACATACAAAATATGCAATTTATGAACGTAGAATTAGAATGTTTTTCCAATCTGAGCCCTGTTTACATGCGCATTTGCTTTCCATTGTTTGCATTTCTGTTTTTTTTTTGCATTTTGCTAATTTTTATACACACGAAAGCAAACAAATTTAGCATTTTGCTAATGCTTTATACACACGAAAAGGAAATTGGCTGTTAACTTAATGAATCGTAGGCTTTAAAAATATTTGAGACTATACCTTTTGTGACAAAATGGAATTTAAAATCATCGTTTATGCTAAAAGAGCTATACCATTGAGCCATACTTAGGGGTGTAGCAATTTACAAAACGTTTGGAGCGGGGCTCAATTAGCTTCAACGCAGTCTTGTGATTTTTCATTACACAGCGAAAAATATTTTGATATGAAAGGCCTGAGACCATTAAGAATCCTATTTCCTACGCTAGTGCCCATGCAATACACGTCACAAAAGAAAACATTGTGTAATATCAATTACTTAATGCTATACACCATGAAACCTTGTAGGAAAAAATTGAATTTGGAGAAAGGAAATATGATGCAAAAATAAGAAATTACATCCACTAAACTAATGAACTTTTTATAAAAGAGAACATTTTCCCTCAGGCAACTCTAAGAGTAAGACTTTAATATAATTACTAGGATAAAAGTAATTACTAATTTAAATGAAACTACCCGTTGTTAGAACTTCTCATGATCATATATTTGTTGTTATGCTTTAGTCTTTGAAAGGAAAATTCAAACTATGTATTCAGAGTTGTTGACCTCGTAATTAATTATTTTGTTTCAGCCTTTAAAATAAGCACACTATATTTATTAAATTACCTTATCCATTGTCTCCTTTGCCTTTGCTCTAGGGTCTAAACCTGATTACGCCGAGCCTTATACATGCAATAATTTAGCTCCACAAGTAAGTTTGATTCTGTTTTGAATAATGTAATTTACTTCACTAGATTTTTAGTAGGAAGTCACTCCCTTGTTTCTGTTTTATGAAAAAATGTATTTCTATTAAAATTGTGTATATATATTATGTAATTTAACATTTAAGGCCTACATGTAATAAGCCAATAACTGTTTTTTCAAAGCATTTGATATAGTAAATGTGATTTTGAATTGTGCAGAGAAATATAAAAACTATACGGTGGAACTTCGTTAATAAGAATAATTGCGGGAATAAAAAAATCTCATTTAAGTAAATGATAGTATATAAGAGATGGAATTTTTCATGCTATTCATTTCGTTACTATTGGCGTAACAAAATATGTACCTATTTTTTAATCTGAATATTATTTTGATTTAAAAATTATATAATTTAAGTAAAAATGTATTTGTAATAGCCAAAAAGCAACAATTTTTTTTCATTCTAGAATTAAATAATAGTATTATTGCATTTGAAAAAGAAAACAGTTGTAATCTCGTTTTTATTTTGATTAGGATAACGCCTTCAAAAGTCTTTCAATTTATCATTTATTTCTAACATCTGGCTAGAATACACAGCTTCCACAACAGAATAGGGCATAGTTTTTAATACATTAAAATTTTTATCATGCTGATATGTGTTTCTATTTAAAATGACGCCTTTTTCTTTCTTGTCTGTCTTATATTAACGCATTTGGCATATTAGAATTCGAGCTTTACAATCCACTTTAATTTTCATCAAATATTTTAGTAGTTGTAACATCTGAAGTCATGATGTCATCGTCTATGGAAACATAAGCCTTAAGTACCATAGTAGCGCAGTGGCAATGTGCTTATGTTCTGTGCAATTAAACGGGATTCCTATCAATGGTGTTGAAGAATACGTTCCATTTTTCTATTTTTCTGCCTACCTGTTGCACAGAATTTTGTTACTGGGGCAATAAATGTTCGGAATTCTCAGCGAAATATATAGCCCAGCCAAAGCTACTCCTAGCAGGGGACTCAAAATTGTACCTGGTCGATCCGAAAAACTGTTGTTTTGTTATAATTATATTGTCTTTGAATTTTAAGTCAAGGAAAATATCAAGGTGATTTATTCTATTTCATTTTCTAAATAAAGGTCTTAAATATGCAATATTTGCCTGATAACTATTTATATCTATGTATACATGGATATGAAAGCAAGTATTACACTTCAAAACTTCTTAATTAACTAATATTAAATTTATAAGATCAACGATAACTATTTCGATTTTGAGCGATCCCAGAAACGGCCCTATACAAACATGTTAAACATGTTTAGCGACGAAACTTGTACCCCGCCAATAGCTGATAATCACTCAGCTGGTTTTCTTTTACTTTATATTGCTTTTTCCTTGTGGCAAACGGTTTTATTAGCTATGTAATTTAAGGTTAAGTATCGCTACCATAGTCATAGCGAAAAGTTCATAAAGAGGAGGCTCAGTGGGTGGGTTACATAGCTACAGCTCTACATATTCATGTGTATAAAATTTAGTTGCAACCGGTTATAACACCCATCAACCCCTCCTCCCTGCGTACGCCAATGACTGCTACCTCCCTTCTTGAGGAGGTGCAAGTTTTATGGGGCGATTAAGTTACTCATGATACTCCAGAGGAAACTATTTATCATGCGACCGTCAACTTTAAGATCATATATATTGCGTCGAGACCCAAATTTTTTTAATGACTTCACAGCTGTTTTTCCATTATTACATGTTAAGCTGTTAATTCATAGCATATGAATTCATTTATCAAAGTAAGTATACATTTTTAATCACAGAAATAAAAAAGTGTATTCTAGCCAGACGTTAGAAATAAATGATAAATTGAAAGACTTTTGATCGCTTTCCCTAGATCAAACTTACCACCATATGAAATGAGAAATCTCAACTGTCGAAAGCAGCCGCTAATTCTTCAGCTACTTTCAATTATTACATGGTCAGCTTTTTTATGTCATATGCTTTCATTTGATATGACAAAACTAAATCATTTCACATAAAGAAAAAGTGGCTATTCCTGGGACCGAAGTCAGCATACCCGTATCCAGAGGGGGGGGGAACTTTTGGGACCCTCCCCCCGAAACTAAAACCCCATTTTTAATGGAATTTGGCTACAACTTTGCATGCTGTGATTGCATCGATACACACTGTACAAATTTTTGAACCCCCAAAATTTAATCCTGGATACAGCCTTGGAAGTCAGGCAATATATAATGAAGAAACTTAACATTTAGCGAAAATTTATGATTTCGTAATTGGTTCTTTAGCTATTTCAAGTTCTGCTTTCTCTTTTAATTGAAGGGGGTTTCATATTTTTAAAGTAAAACTAAATTATTTGAAAAAAGAAAACACATTTCCATTTCCGGAAGCCAACTCAAAAATCTATGTTGTGATGAAGAATCCAATGAAATGAAAAGATTTTTTTAATGCAACACCATTTTCTAGCCTTTCGACCATTAGTTCTTTAGCGGCCAAATATCAGTTTGACAGTTTGAAAAGAAACGCAATAAGGTTTTTCACAGTATTATTGTTCATCGTATTTTATAGATTTGGGATGAAGGAGATGGTTCCCTGTCATTAGGTTAAGTTCGCTGAAAGGGCATGTGTTTGAATTAGTGAAGTTAATTCGATGGAGATGATGTTATAGGATGAATAAATTTGGCTTACAAAGTTAATTGGTATTTCCTCGGCTACTTTTATGTTATTACACTTTCCGTTAGTTTCCACGGCAAATAATCTCCAATACTAGGATCAAAGGTAATTAGTTAATTAAAAGGAATATCACATTCCCATTTCCATGAACGAACGCAGAACTATGTGCTTTGGCGGAACTCGATTATCAATGTTAATTGTTAATTGCTTAATTGCTTCTCTATTATTATATTTTCTATTCGCTTTTACGATGAGAGCGTTTTATTTGCTAAATCAAAACCAAATTATTTAATTGGAAAATTGCAACCAGCCCGTAATCGCGCGGTTGAACAGGGAATGCAATTTAATAGGGAAACTCAGCATTCAGCGATAATGGATATTTCTTAGCAAATTTGCTGCTATTACACGTGTTATTTCTTTTTATATCGAAAGGTTTTATTTACGAGAATTGAACAAAATTGAAAAAAAGACGAGAGTCATACATCTAAGATTCGAACTTAGACTATACGTTGTAACAAAGCTCTACTGATATGGATATATTTCCTTTACTATTTCTCAGATATCTCAACTTCCATTTTCTGAAAAAGTAGAAGCTAACCCTTAAAGAATTAATAATATCCTGTAAAACCTTACATACGAAGAAAAGGAACATCATGTTCTCGAGTTTAGATAGCCTAGTCGATAGAAGGCACTCCGTATCATATGGACAGCCCCCACTTCAAATCCGCATCGTATGGACAATCCCCACTTCAACTCCACATCGTATGGACAGTCCCCACTTCAACCCCACATCGTATGGACAGTCCCCACTTCAGCTCCACGTCGTATGGACAGTCTCCACTTCAGCTCCACATCGTATGGACAGTTTCCACTTCAACACCGTGTCCAGACGTTGACTCTTCTTTTCCTTTATAAAAGCTCTAGTTTGTAACTCATAAATCAACTCATAAATTTGTAACTCATCATTTGTAGCTCATATGTGTGTATCGAAACATTAGTTATTTTATATTGCTCCCATTTCAAATCTTGATCAAAACCTCCTTTTGTGGCCTTACGTTTTCATCGGTATTATGCAAATTGCTCTTACCCAGCGAAGGATAATAATATTCTATAAAATTTTATATATGAAGAAATGAGGGTGAGGTATCGTTCCTAGTTTCCCTGATTCGTCGCATTAATACTCCTTCTGGTTATTTAAAAAAATTAGAAAATTAATTCATTTTTGGCTAGGTTCAAACTGGTTCAGTGCATGAGCTTTTACAATGTTGTCTCTGTTTTTAAAAATAAAGGAAGTAGGGGTCTTTTTAATCCCATATTTTCCCACTATTTCTTCTCTAATTTGCCATTACTAAGCTCCTTCAAAATAACTAAATTGTTCCTAAGCTCAACGATTGCTACAATTTTTATTTATTTTCATTAAATTTTAGATTTGTCACACGTTATAGCAACGGAAAGAGAATATGGACATACTAAGGAAGGAGAGAAAAAAGTAAAACTGGAATAAACCAATTTTGAAAATTTCACGTACAAGCAATGGCGTAGCATGGGGGTTCCCCGGGCGCGAAATTTCAATATTGGACTTGTGAAAGGGAGTGCTAAAGGGACTCAGGGAGCACAATACAACTTGCCCCGGCTCTAGAAATCCACTCTACAAAGCTGTATAAAGGGCTGTGTAAATTTTTCATGGTGATCAGATGTTTGCATGAAGTGAAAATGAGATTGACGGGTGTTTATTTACATAAAGAAGATGTCTTGTTTCTCTTTTAGGGTCCGTTGGATACGAATTAATATTAAATGGTGTTTTATGTTAAACATATTAATAATAAAGGAAGTTAAAATCATTGCATTTTTTAGTCACTTTGACGGGAGATGAAAAGTAGTTCACATTAATGGCTATATACGTACTTAAGCGTATTTATGTTAACGAAGTTACACTGTGTAAAAAATGTTAATATTTTAATTATGCCTTCAGTTAAATGACAAGAATGATTTTAACGATGGCAATATGATATTGCAGAAGGTAATGTTCAACAATCAGTTGATAGTTTCACTGTGGATAATTAATTCGATTGTTTTCTGATATTAAACCATTTAGAATAATGGTCGCTAAAGTGGTCGATATCGACCCCCAGTGGTCAATGGGGAAAAATTCATAGTAAGGGTAAGATTTAATTCTGTGAACTAGGATTACCTCCAATTTTACTGACAGCGCAAGTAAGAGTGAATCATGAGAACATTGACATGAACAGGACGTTTAATGTTTGTTATTTCTTACCAAATAAGTAGTTTCTTTCATTGTGAAGATTACGATTTCCTGTAGAAAAAGCAGTGCAAGAAAAATTTTAATACTCTATATAAATAAAAAACATTTTTAAGATGGAGCAAGGTAATGAAAATAGTTACGGTTGTATATGTAGAGTTACATGGAGATATAAGGCTGAAACAACCTAATTTTGAATCTACAACTGCCAATCTTGTTAAGAGTCACGAAGATGGCCATTCACATTTCCAACCATAGAGATTCGTTTACTGAGTTAATAAAAGTTTTATTTTTTCATATATATCAAGAGTGTACTATTGTCATCTAAATTAAATTGTATATATTATTTATTTTAATATAATTAATTATATTTCATTTTATTTATTTTATTACAATTTATTTACTTTATTATAATTTATTTATTTTATTATAACTAATTTATTTTATTATAATTTATTTATTTTATTATAACAAATTTTATTTACCTTAATATAATTATGTAATAGTAACATAAACGGTGTCGATAGAAGGTCAAGGAACACTTAAAGGGGTCTATGGTCAATTAAGTTTAGCAAACCCTGGTTTAGAATTTAGAAAATACGTTTGTATGAATAGTAACACATTTCTTCACGAGATGGCGACACCTGCTATTCGTAGCTTAGGCATTAACTGTTAAAGTATTGTGATCATTGCTTTCAAGGCACTTTTCCATCAAATCGTTTAACTATAATCATTTAATTTAATAATAATTGTTTTTCCATCAAATCGTTTAACTTATAGACAGTGGCGTAGCTACTTTTTTTGTGGCTCTTAGTGAAGAAATTTTTTTGAAATTCCTGTTTTTAATAAAGAAAAAGGGCCCAAAAATTAAAGGAGGGACAATTTGCTAATGCCTTTAATGCTTATCTACTTTTTCTGTAGAGTAGCTATATACACCCGCTTGTGGCGTTCTATTTAATTCTGATTAAACGCTATGTTTATTCTATAAATTTATAGAAAACGTCCAGTAATTGTTAATTTGAAACAACTGTGAATATGCATATGTGAAATAAAAATATAATTTATCTTGTTAAAATATAAATTAAATTTATAGTACATAGACACAAAATACCAAAATCAGCTTAGTCCAATTTTAGAGATATATAATTATCAAGTTTTATATTTTAAATTATTTCTACATTTTTTTCCCCTTCAGTTTAAATTTGTTTTAATGTATTTTTTTTTTATATTCCAATGCGGGTTACATTCCGTACAAAAATAACGAACATTTAATCTTCTCTTACCAATGAATAATGCTCAATACAATTTTTAATTAATTACATCGAGATATGTTAATATTGTATTATGTACTTATTTCATTTTAAATATATATTGATAAAAACACATATGTAACCGATCTTCAAGCACCCTGTACGTACATTAGAGATACACAGGGGCGAACTGGGTAGCCAGCCAACCGTTCCCCGGATCTCATATGTTATATAACTCCGATAATCCAAGGTATGCACCCTTTGAGAGGACCCAGTCCACCTCTGGCGATATATACAAAAAATTATTTTCCTCAGTTTGACCTAAATTTAGCAGATATATCTGCTATTTGTTTATGTATTTAAACTATCAGCAATCAAAGTATTAATATATTAGATGCATGTTCAATTCTAAAAAGCCTTTCGGAAAATGTCAGTTGATCGTGTCACAGCCGTTTCATTACCCCACTATATATTATCCCCGTATCTAAAGGGGGATCTTATGGAACCGGTCCCCCCGAAACTAAATTTTTAATGGGACTTGGCTACGGCCTTTAATGCTGTCACTGTATAGATACATAATGTAAAAATTTTTCAACCCCCCCCCCACCGAAATGAACTTCTGGTTACCGTCTTGCTATATATATCCGTAAACGTGATATAAATAACCAATCAATTCACATATATTATGCATAACATGTATTCGCGCTTTAAATTAAATTCTGAATATACGTTTTTTGTAACATTAACGAATATTGTGTTATATTAATATTTATAATATTCGTAGGTTATTGCAATTTTTTATACGGAAATTTATATGCCTTTTTACATAAAACCAACGAATAGCGTAGGATGTTAAAAGACATAAGGAGGATCAAACACATATTATATATATTTAAACATTACAATATATATAATATTGTATATATTTTAAAGCAATATTGTGATCGTGCCCTCATGGGACCAACGCTTATGACAGCAATCGACTATTTTTAATACGTCAAATGATAAGTTTCGAAATTACATTGATATATCTCACCATGATAAATGTTCATTTATTTTAAAGAAAACAAGAAGAAAATTATATATATATAACAACATAAACATAACATAAAAGTATTGTCAGATTGTATACATATATATATAGTAGGTTCATTTTCTAGTAACTTTAAGTTTATGTTCATCTTGAGAACAAAAGAATTGTAGAACATTGAACATAAGCAAAATTTCTTAAATTCTTGAGTAATAATTGTTAATTTGATTGATGTTAAAATAAATTCGTTATAGCCTAATTATTATAATATTCAAAATGAAATATATGCATGTGTACGTTTCAAATAATGTATTTTTGGAATTACAATTTATACCCGATACCCATATTTATGTGTGCATGCGCCTACGATTTCTAACTCATGCTAAATATTTGTTTGACTCATGTAAGCGGGAAATAATAAAATAAAAGAATACAGGCCCCCTCAGGCTGACCTCAAACTAGCCATTATAATTTTCTTTAAACCCGAGCATAGTCGTGCATTCTCTTAATTTCGAACATATGATATCAGATTAGAAGCTTCTGCTCAAAATTATAATATCCTAGTAAACCTTTGGACTTGCCTTGAGCGAAGAGTAGCCGTTTTAGGTATTTAATTAAAATTCTATGGGAATGATAAACGAGTCCATCACGAGTCATCTCGTAATTAATTATCATAGATATTTAAATAGCTACCTATCATATAATACAATAAAAGGCGTACAATTTTCAATGACATTGTAAGAGAGAGGTATTTGTATGTATCCTTAGGCGTACTCTGGCAGGAGCAAATGGTGGCAATTGCCCAAGTTTTTTTTTAGAAAAGAGGCAAAATCGTATTTTTTTCCCTTAAAATTTTGGGTTTTCGTTTTTTTCCCCCATCCCCTGCTTTTGCTGTATTTAACCCCCAAGTTACCATACAATAATTGTTTGCAACCCACTTATATGTAAGTCAAACTAGAGCTTTTTGTTTTTGGAGAAAAAGAGACGCTTTCCCCATCCTGGATTCGAACCAGGGTCCCTCCGTAAAAAACTCACAAAATTCTCGCCCCGGAGGCTTTTCTGTGTTGACCATATTTGGCAATTGTGTTATCCCTGTGAAGGGTAATAATATCTTACATCCCCAAGTTACGCCTACGTATGTATCAACGTACATTTCGATAATTGCTGTTTCCTCCCAGAAGACTTGAACGCTTAAATTCGTTTACCCCTATTTGCCTTCGCTCTTTTATGTTATTTTCACCAATCAACATTAAGACATTATTACTGACTTAACTCTGTCTGATCTAAAAAATAACTTTCCTTCTCGGCATAAGAAATAATAAAATATTTTTAAAACAATCCTTCTTATCCACATCCATAAATCATTTATCTCTTTCGTTAATTTTTCGTCTTTTACTATCCATCTACCTTCGTGCATGTAAGGTGCCAGGAAGTTTTGTCGCTAAGGGCGATGCTGTATTTCCCGTTGGAGACGGACAAAGGTTCTATTACTAGTCAGCCTTAGCTAGTATTATAAAATATTACAATTATGCTAGCAACTAAACAACATCCGGGCCGTGCGAAATATTACAAATATGATGAGAGGAAAACAAGAAAACTCCGCAACGATGACCACAAATGATGTAAAAAAATCTGATATGATGGCAAAAGTACAAGGAACACAGAAATAATTCAGAGCAGATGAAGTGCGGGAGTGTATTTAGATGAAAAGACTAGAGATGAGTTCGGGCTCACTTTTTTTAGGCGTGATCCCATCTGAGCCTGACCAAACCCAAAGTTTCAAACAGAACTTTAACCCCTTGACGCGGACGATTTAAATTTAAATAACTTTGCTAAACTACACTATTTAAGTTCCTTCGAATTTTTATGTACACGTATTTCTGTAATCCTCTAAGGCCAATCACATAGCTATATTCTTGGAAGAATTTCGATATAGAAAAGTCAGTTTTCAGCTTCAGTTACATCCATCCAATGAGCCGGGCCCGCCCGAGCCCAAAAACTAATATGAAACATAGAGCCCGGGCCCGCTTCGAGCCCGCGCCTAGATTCTGGCCCGGGAAAGGATATCTCGCTTTTAGAAATGACCTGTACGCAACAACACGTCTTTCGCTTCGGCAGTATTACTGAATAATGTAAAATACTTTTTCATTTCCCAATAATAATATTGCCTTTCTAAGTTTCCATACGCTTTTATTTAGGGCATTGAAAGTTGAAGAAGGAGGATGTCATAGCACCTCTATTTCTCCATATCTCTATCAATCCATCTGCAGTCTATTTGAAGTATCGTAGCTAGATATAATCTCATATACTCAATATGCCATAGAAAATTTTATCGTGCTAATAAAAATAGTGCTATCAAAAACAGAATTGACTTCTCCATACCTTAATAATTTATTAAAATATTAATTCTATTAAAGAAGTTAATATACTTTGGCATAGGTAATCACAATAGCTGTCGGTGCATTTAGGTAATAAGAAACGAACAATTTGTGCAATTACAACAAACCAAAAAAAAATATTTGGAAAATATGGATATTACAAATACCACTGCAACAGGTTGTCAAGGGATTTCCTTTCTAGACAAGTGTGGTATTTTAAAAAGATATATGGACAGGTCTCTGCACAAAAATAGTAATCAAACCAATAAACCCTGACAAAGTATAAAGTGTCCATCATTCTATTGTATATTCATCATATTGTATATCCATTGTATGTCCATCATTATATTGTGAGCTATATTAACCTATTAGAAGAAAATAATAATAATTAACTTTAATAAAAAGCCGTCCTTACTGAGTACAACTTGTATTCTAAGGAAATATATGGACTGATCTGTCCCAGGATGGGACTTAAGTTGAATCAGTAACTCCAGACTAAGAAGGTAATTTATATTTCCTTGGTGCTCTGAAATACATTAATGCATAACGACGATGATCATAATAATATGAAAATATTTTAAGTTTTATGAAATATTTAAAAGTGTCTGAAAGGAAGATAAAGATCATACCAAAGGCAAATTAAGAATAAGTGCCCTATAGGGGTGATTTTAAATTTTTTTTTTATTTTAAACTTGTCGTCGGTAACGTTCTTAACTGCGCTTGTTGGAGGTCGTCCTGAGGCATAGTCTATTTCTTAATTTATATCTATCGTGAACTAAACCAAGCTATAGTTTGAGCTAGAAAACGTGAGAAAGAAAAAAATATTTCCTCTGATTTAATTTATTTCACCATTATCCGTTTCGATGCGGATTCACTCAATTTAATTCGACAATTTTATTGTTAAAAAATTCAAGAGTTAATTAGTTTATTTTAAATACAGGGATCAGATGGTTTATTTGCAACAATAAAGAGGCATCCTGGGAGGCCTATTTATATGTCTGCATCGTACAAAGGTATCATATTATTTCATATATATATGTTTATGAAATTAATTATATAAGTATTTACCCCCCCCCCGCAAAGGCGGCTTATTAGAAAAGCCCCTGTCAAGTGTTCAATTATCTCTCGTGTTCGATTTCAATAATACAGTAAATGGTTTAGATTTTTTTTACCGTAGAGCGGTTAGATTTTTTTTACCATAGAGCGTTTAGATTTTTTTAACTCTAGAGCGTTAAGATTTTTTTTATCGAAGAACCTTTAGATTTTTTCGGCTCACCATAGTTCGGAATTTATTCCATAAGCCACAGAGGTCCGAATTCCTACGGAAAATGTACGGTCCGGCACAGCATATCCTTAGCTGCCCTTGCTCCCCAAAACACAAATATATAAATATACAACTATATATGGATATATAAAAATATATAAATATTTCTTTTAAATTTTATACATGCTATGCCACTGACTATGAGTTCTCTATCTTTACTTTTAAATCACATTTCTTTTTAATTTTATTTCATGGAGTATGTAAAATAATATTGATAACACCCTGCTCCGATTATTTTATCTTTCGGTATGAGAGTTTTGGCGAAATTAAATCTTATTACTTAGAAAACCTGAAATTAAAATCTGAAGATGAACTGTGTCGTTTACTTTTTTCTCTAGTTAATATAGAGATTTTGAAAGCGAGATATTTATTATTGATTATTACACTGAGTGGTCACTGAATTATTTTTTGACTACTTATATACTTCTTCGCCCCTTTACCGTTTGACTTCAGGAGCCCATCACTGGTAGGGTGCTCAGGGGTAGCGCCGTTGTAACCCGTTTACCTAGCCTGCAGTTAAAATTGGTTCGACTCCAAGCGGTAAAAAAACAAGAAGTTTACCAACTAACTGCTGACTGTAGTATGAAGTCCTAAGAGGTTTGAACTCCTCAGAAAACTTTAGGTCATGGAGAATCATGACCATTTCTGTCCTGCGCCGTAGAACACAGCTATCATCATCAGTACCATCATCAGCTATCAGTACGACAGCTATGTTGCAACGCATTGATTTAGTAGAAATGTCCAATCTGGCTTTCTATAATGCAGTATATAAAGCAGATTTGGATGCTATATTCGATGTAAATTGATATATCTTGTTTAGGATAAATCAGTGGTTCTCTATTAGTTTTCATCGCGAGCCACTTCGAATTTTTTTTTTCTGCTGGCGGGTCCAAATATATGAAAACGAAATTATTTTACACGTTATATAGACATTGGCGTAACGAGGGTGGCTTATGCCCCCAAAAATTTTCTGATTCAATGAAATAACTTTGAAGTAAGAGCTTCAGCCCACTTTAGAAAACCTTAGCTCCTCCAGAACAAAATTTCAATTTCTTAACCTTTGTAGCCGGGCCACTTTTTACTGTTCGCGAGCCGGGTCTGGCCCACGGGCCATATAATGAGAATCAATGGAATAAAGTGTCAAAGTGCCTGCCGGCTTGTGTGTGTGGCATGAGAAAACATACACGGCATGGTCATAACAGATACTGTCCATGATAGTCAACAGTGACACATCTGTTGGCCTGTATAAATTATTATTCTAGGAACTCACCTCTGATATCATTCTTGTGCTGTCCTTTATATTTGTGCTAATACTTTCTTGTTTTACCATTTTGGCAATAGTCTTAATACACTGTAATTACAATCATCTTCCCCCACACAAATTTAGCCATTTTTTTAAATCAAATCAACAGCTATTCACGCGTCTTCTTCTTTTTAGCCTTTTAAAAGTTCGGTAAGTCCTTCGTTTTATCCATAATGCTCAGACATTTGCTGCCTGTTAGACTACCTGGCACCTATATATTCTGGGTAGGTCGAATAATCACTCAGTTACAAAACTCATGTGCTTAGCAAGCAATTCAATTTGTAATAGGTGGTTATAATTCGATTAATACTTAATACGTAATGAATGAGCAAGAGTGTTGTCTTATTTAGCGAATATAAACTAATTTTTGTATTAATTATTGTTTAATCAAACAGCTTACTTATTCTTAATATTAGGACCCTGTAATATTATTTAAAATATATTGGACTGGTTTTTTTTTTCAGACTCATCATCCAGCCAACAGCTGCCGGATTGTGTCGCAGGATCCGTTGTCTCCGTGTCGTCTGACAAATGGGCAGGACAATCAAACAGCAGCCACAAAACCTCCCGATGACCAACCATATCCATAAGACGTTATGTTTCCCATTTGTGAAAGGTGTACGAATGCTCAAATTGTGACAGCGGAGTGTCCTGCCCATAATTTTATTTATAGCCAATAATAGACCTTTGTAAATTGTAAATAAAAGATTTTACAACTTCTAGAATCAGTATTCAATTCAAATGTTTAAGATGATACGTAGAAATTGCACTCTAATTTTCAGGCGCATTTAATTTTAAACTAAATGTGTTCGCCCGTGGTAAAAAGGAGGTTGTGGAAGATGTGGAATGAGATATTTTGGTAAGATTAATCTGTAGGTATTTTACTTAATTTGACATAGACGTTTAAAAAAGAGGAATCCAATGATCATGTCTCGTTGGAAATATTGCCGTTCAGTCTGAAAACTTAACTTCAAATAATATTGAAAGCGTTTGACAACCTGCAGACTGACCTCTTGCAGGCAATTTGTAACTCTGCAAGTTATGAGTACAGGTCGATGAGATGGCATAGAAGCAATACATTTCTCTGTAATGCAAAAATTCGTTTACTTTCCTACTGTAAAGTGATGGAAGCTTTTCTACATACCGGGGTTCAAATCTTGTGATGGAATAAGCCATCCTGGGCTAGAATTCCTCTCCCAAAATTTAAAATTTTATAGTCGTGATATTAGCAATGAGCAACTCTTAAAAATCCTGGACAAGCAAACGAAGGTCTTTCGTGGGCAGCTAGCTCTGCTTTTTTTTTTCAAAATCAGACAAAATTTTCGAAAATTCCTAGAAAATTAATATTCAGATATTATTACAATACTTGTATACACACATAAGTATATACATATATATTCCATTTTCAGTTATAGATTTATTTAATTTTTATTTACGCCTCAAGTCTGAAAACCGATTATTTATTATCGAACCAATATCATAGTATGAACGCCAAAACACGGTGCGTTTACGTATAACCCTACTTACTTGGAATCGAACCACGGCCAATAAATTCACAGACCATACTTGTAGTTACTGCACGTCTTTGATGCATTTTAGTTAATGGAAAGGATGTGTATATGTCGAAAACATACAATGGGCATCTTTCTTGATTTTTTTAACGCCGGAGGAATATATTTTTTTAAATACAAAAGAATTGATTTTAAAATTTACACAAAGCCAATTTATTGCATCCTGTATAAAATGTGGCAAGTACTTTAGAATAGTGCTTTTTGTACTTCTTTTACTCACTGACCACTAAGTATTCTATTAGTTATTGCGTAATTTCTTTCAGGAGAAAATTAAAAAAAAAATATTATATATATTGTCTGAGAAAATTATTAAATCTTTTTTAAAACTATTAACACTACTCAATAATATTAGATCCTGCTGGCCACTGTCTACCTTGCGCTGAATAATTGATTGTTATAGAGCATTATTATACTTCGTAAGGATAGAATAATTACTTAATTGTTAGCATAGAAAGTCGCATATTATATAAATTACTTCGCCATTATTTTCTACTGAAATTTCAAAAAGATTCCGCGGACCATTTGATAGATTTCCACGGAGTCCAGTAAACAAATATTAGTTGGTTGGAGCCAGTGGCGTAGGCAAATGTTCATAAGGGGGAGCAGTGGCGGATGCAGACTTTCATTTTGAGGGGTTCAAGGGCAGAATTTGCCATGGTCTTGGAATAACACCCTTCATTTATCATGCAAGTTGGAATTTTTTACAGTAAAACAATATATTTTCGGGGTGAGTCATGACCCCTGTGATCTTCCACTTGAGGAGAGGGTTATAGGCTTAATGGGAGGGGTTACAGAGCTACAACTCATATATTCCTATGTTAAATATACAAAATTTCATTGCGATGGGGGTTTACAACTTCCAAACAACCCCTGGCTACATCTCTGGTTGGAGCAACGCACTTTGGGAAATATTACTCTAAACCTAATTTGCTCTTTTTGTTTTGCTTGAAAATAATAAGAAAAAATAAAAATTAAACGGTTATGCAAGATTTATTTCCTCCCCGGAATTTTCATAACACATTGTAAAACACAAAATTATCTATTGTAGCAGAATCAAAAAAGTAAAAGACATGAAAATATGACAGGTATTCAGACCCAATAAGTCAAAATAATATTGTAATTGTTTAGCAGTTATATATGCTTCAGAGATCCCCATTTTTACTCAGCACCGATATGTGTCAAATAGAAAAGTGATTGATCTGAAGTATTTGAACAGCATTCAAATATATTTTGACGTTTTCGAAAACGATATTTATATACCATTTTCCTTAGGTTGCAAATATATCTCTTTTTTTCGATAATAAAATATTTTTCTTATCTCTTTGGCATTTTATTTTTTAAACATATTTTATTTTATAGGTAATTTTCAGGTTTTTATAATTACCCTAGTATCCAAATTATTTTGTGATAAAAGTCAGTATTTACTATACGAAATAAATATAGGAATACAGTTATTTCATATTTTTTGTTAATGTTTAGTTAACGCGCGTTTCATAGAAAATACCAACTCAACTTAGAAGCGAAGTTCTTTGTATGGAACTTAAATTTAAGTTGTTTTTTTTTCAAACAAATGAAGGATTTAAGTCCATGTTTACCTGGATTATATATTTTCGTAATTGAAATAGGCTATTGTCAGTTTGAAACCCCTCACTTTTACTCCCAAAACTACTCTTGTAAACGCCACTTTTTAAACCTTTGAATATTCTGAGCTGGTGCATTCACTACTGGCTAGTGAATACTTAAAGGAATCATTTTTAAAGTTCGACTTTGTTGTGTATCTAACCGTTTGGGTGTTGGACAATTTTCAATTACAAATAAAGGCGAATATTTGGCATAAGTTTTGGCCTAGGGACGCCACACTATACGACTGACGTCATCCTGCGTTGAATTTGCATCGCACCAAGCTTACTTAGGCGTCGAATCCAGATCCAGCAATTTCGATGGTGGTGAAGAAAATTACCCTTTAGCTTACGGGTGGGACACGGTATACCCTAGTAGATTTACCTTCCAAAAGAACGGGGCTGGGATAAGTCCAATCCCAGCATTCTTTCCAAGTCAATGGTAAATTTAATAGTAAAATTGGCTTGATCGCAGGTGGTGACGAAAAGAAGGTGGTTACGAAGTAAAGGCCTATTCTACAAATAGGTCCTTTTAACTCCCTTCTTCATTGCTTTATACGAAAGTTAACAATCTGCTATTGGATTATCAGTAGGTTTCTTATCTTCCACTAACGTAAAATACATGCCCACTAAAGTTATTTGGCATTGTTCATTTGTACTTAAGCCCAGTTACACCTCCTTCCTGACCTCGTGTAGTGATGCTTTTAGGTGTCAGGTTGATTTGTGTACGGTGGAAAAGGAGGAAGCGATATTTCTCCGTACCGAACCAAAAATTTCTATTTTCCATCACCATAAGCTGAAGGTTACTAACACGTTTGAGCTAAAACGTATGTTCGAACTTATTATCTCAGTCACTATGTAGTCTATTGTCTTAGTTTACATCAAATAATAAATGCATTTCCATTTTACATTGTATTAAATTCTAAAATGACAATTTACATGCAAGATGAAGAGAATAATTAACCAGTTCTTGGAGAAATTGAAATTAATTTTGAGAGGTATTGAATAAATTAAATAATCCAATGTTTGCAAAAAAATTTTTTTTTTCTGCCCCTGGTCGGAACCGAACCCACATCGCCTTGATTACCGGTCAAGTACTCTCTGCTATGATGAGAATTACTTCAATAAATACTAATGCTCGTCTCGCTTTTCACACGTTGAACTTCGTGGACTGTTCGCTTTAGTTTAAAAGCAGTTTAAGAACCGCTCCCTTCTTCGCGAACTTACCCTTAGTGAAAGGCTTATTTACACTTGCAAGAGGATCTGACTGGGCTGTGGCCAGCCAGTCCACGGGCCGATGCGCCTTTTGGGCGATACGACGGGCGCCTCCGAATCGACAAGCATTCACCCCCTTTGAAAGGACGCTGTCCGCCCCTGGGTAGAGTGATTGATGCCTGTAGCTTTATGGCTAGAACATTTGATCGGTAATCAAGTAACTGAGAGAATACTGGTTCTACTCACACTGGGAGCCGAAAATCAAAAACAATATATATATATATATTTTTTCCTAAAGTTCGCTCTGAATAGCTGCATTTCATGCGAATATTAAGCTATTTTCCCCGAAACTGAAGTCCGATACTAAGTCTTCTTTACACAATTTTCTGCCCATCACTCATTGTAGAATTTTCTCAACCTAGACCTTTACCACCCCAAACCAACATTCGTCTTTAACACAATATCTAATTTTTTCTTCACCTTCCTCCCTTCTTCATCATTAAGGCCAGAATTTTTATGCATAAAATTTATCCCAAATAACATGCGAATATGTTGAAAATTATTACAAAATATGCAAGACAATATTCTGAAACATACATAGAATTGCATAGAAATAAATTAAATTTGCATTGTGCATAGAAATTTGTTCCCCATGTTCGATAATTTATTGAAATAATGCAAATGCAATATTTCGAAATATTATAAAATGATAATTTATTGAAATATGCAAATGTTCTTGAAATTATTACATAATATGTACTAAAATACATAAAAAGTATCACTTTGTTACGTCCTTGAATATGATTATGCACAAAATTAATACAAAATGTATGAAGTATGTACGAAGAAATGTTTAAAAACATGACATCACAAGCATTGGCTTTGGCCCAAGGACGCTCGCGGGGTGAAACCTAGTGGGAGTAAGGCTTTAAAAAACAGAAATTTTCTGCACCTTTTTTTAATTTCACTTCTTTTAAGGAAATCGGTATATGGATGAGGGGTAAATTGCTCTCCCTTGCCTATACCAGTCGGTGCCAGTGGCTTGGGCTGCAAATATGATACACTTAGTCTTGACTTGGAGAGTATTACGCATATTGAGAAATATCCCCACAAATACGTGAAGACTCCTAAAATTATTTTTTTTCTAACTTTAATATAATCTAATCATATCATTTACAATGGAAACATATTCTGTAACATTCTTTCTTTTTCATTTTTATTTTTTAAAAAGGAACATTGAATTAATCTAATTGATTGACTTACAGGCGGCGTAGAAAAATGCACACTTTTTGAAAAATTTATGAAAGTTTTGCAGAAATATGCCAAAATATGCAGAAACATTCAAAATATAAAAAATATGTGCACAAAGACGAAATATAGAGAAATATGTAAAAACATGAAGATGCATAGGAATCCAGGCCCTATTTATCATCCTCATATACAAGGCCTTTATAATGCACGGAAGTGTATTTCAAACTGCGCTGGTACCCCTTGCCTCAAGTATTGGTTTTGTTTGATTGTTTGCAAATAGTCAAGGAACTTTATCAGGAAAGTCAGGGAATTGTGCTATCGGAAGTGAGTGTGGATTCATGTATATCCCCACCATACGATGTATATACCATACGCTGTGTTGTATCGTGTATCATGTAGCAATTATATGATACCACAATATTTTTTATTTATTTGTAACTTGATTCAGCTTTTGCATCATTTACCGAATATGATCTTATCGTATCAGAAGGCTGGTGAAATATAATAATACTGTTATATTGTGCAAAGTGCGGGTGTAATATCAAATCTTTTATGATGAAGGTCATGTTTAATTCTTCAAACAGAAATGCAGATCCAGTTTTGGATATCACACAAAGCGATCGCTCTAATCTTAGGCAATGTAACTAGTTTTTAAGAGAAAACCTTACAACGTATTGTAGTACACAGCGTGGTCCTGAACTCTACCGACAAAATAAGGGTGGTTGTTGGGGATACGAAATGAGGAATAGTATATACGACCCATATCTTAATGTCCGCAAGGGGGCGGTTTGGCCGTTCAGCGTAACTACTCTTTACGTACATGTCGTTGATATGAGCCAATTACATGAATTAAAACTTTTGATACATACTATCACTCCTATTATGCTGTTGATAGAGTTCAGGACTACAGTAGAACCTGCCGATTCAGTTGTGACTATGGATACTGCATCTACAATTCCGGTGAATTTAACTGATTTTAACAAGTCGCCAGAGAGAGCGTGACGTCTGTTGACATTAAATAATTTGAAAAATTCTTGAAATGGCGCATTGTAGCCATTTGTGGAAACCTTGAATGTGGTGGATGCAAATACTAAATTCACTGTAGTGCCCGAACGGCTAATTTTTGGAAAAAAATTCACTGAACAAAAAATGTTTATTTTGATGTTCTTCACCTGTTACATATACTTGGCAGTTCCCAACTCTTTTCTAGTGTGTTAAAAAGTGCAGTTTTTTTGCATTACATAGTAACATAGGTCAGAATCAAAAAACTAAATTTTGGATTTCTTTGTCTCTACGGCATTATTAGCTCATTTACTTAAATTATGTATCAAAAATTGCATTTAATTCATGCAATTGGCTACGTAGCAACGTGATGGGCATAAACAGTAGTTACGCTCTACAGCCAAACCGGCCCCTTTGCGGACACGGGGATATGGGAAAATATGCCTTATTTGGTGTCTCCAACAACTCCTCTTACTTTGTCGGTAGTGTTCAGTCTATACTGCTGTTCTTGCCCTGCTACTCAGTGCACCCTTTATTACGTATGTCAAATATTTTTTTTATTTTTCATGCATTTTACACCAGGATAAAAATAACAGTTATATTCAACATTAAATCTTGTAGGAAGATGTGTTAATCATAGTGCTAATAATAGTGTGCCAATAATAGTGCATTGAAAATAAAAAAAATCGCAAAACTTATTTTATTCGATAAAGGCATTCTGAATGTGATGTTTTTATACAATAAAATCCAATTGAAAAATAAATTACATGTTTATTAAAATTTATGCTGAGTAATAATTATAAAGGTAACTAGCTCGCATTCACATGCATGCATGCGGTATACACACACACAGTCATTAATCGATTAGCGATATATTATTATTAAAAAATGTATAGTCGTTTGCAAAAAAAAGGGCGGGGGCGAAGCACCATGAATAAATTATCGGTTTTTATTGAAATTAAATATATATCCAGCACATACGCAGGTAAGGAAATGATAAAAATTTCACCGAAGGCCCTAATACTGGCTAGGAATTGCACATTGCACGTTCAAATCAATAGCTGGTGAAACTCCTGTCAGCGATGCATGCTTCTATAAGTCTAAGTAAGGACTGATAAAGCTTATAATATCACCCTGCGACACATTCTGTCAGGCATTCCCTACTTGTTGCACCAGCTCTGCGACATTTTGCGGTGCCCGAATCTGGCGGCCTACCATGTCCCATACATGTTCGATTGGCGAAAGGTCTGGTGGCCTTGCTAACCAAGAGAAGGCATCAACAGCACGAAGGTAGCTCATAGATATGCGAACCGTATGTGGCCTGGAATTATCTGGTTGGTAAATGGCCTTAGGCTGCCATGTCATGAAGGGTAACGCAAACGGCTGCAGGATGTCATCAACATATCGTTGAGCTGTTAAAGTTGTACGCAGGATGACTAGGGACGTCCCGCTCTCGTATATCACTCTACATCATCACACTAGGGGTAATGGCTGTGTTCCTTTGTAAAACAAAGGGTGGTTGGGACCGCTGACCCTGGCGCCTCCACACATTTATCCGATGGTCATCTGCTCCAAGACTGAAGCGGGATTCATCGTTGAACACTATGCGATGCCAATCTGCTGGCAGCCACGATGACCGGCTACGACACCACTCCAGACGACTCTGTCGATGGTGTGGGGTTAAAGGCAGACGCCTTAAAGGCCGCTGTGAGCGTAACCCCCACCTCAGCCAAGCGTCGTGAGATGGTAGAAGTGAGATGGTAGTGCTATGGAGACCGTAGCACGTTGGATGGCGGACAATGATGCCGTTGTGTCAGCTCGGGCCTGTCGCACAACCAACCGATTTTGCCTCGCATTCGTGCACCTTGGCCTTCCAGAGCTTTCATTCTGCCGATAAGTTCCTCGCAGCAACCATTGCTGACAATACGTTTGCCTGGCAGTGTCCGTACGGTGCAGGTGGCAGCCTATTGCTAGGTCGGAATAACCAGCTTCATGCACAACGTCTATGCCACCACATTAGGCAGCCCAAGAGGCTATAAGGTTTTCGACAACGTCATAACGGTATTACCGGTTGCATCTCCAGGGAATTGCAATGTCGGCGACGAGAAAAATTAAACATTCTACAATTTTTACCTCTTTTAAACGATGAAAGTTATGCAATAGAAATACGTGCTATGACCGAAGTTAACATGTATCGGCTTTGAAAATTTAATCATTTGCATACTTGGTTTAAAGGAATTTGCATGCGAAATTTCGAGATGATCGGATTATTTTTTAGGGGTATTTCGTTTTTTCCTTTTTGTAAAAGAGTGTAACTAAATAACTTATACCCAAAACTGACTAGTGAGTTACAACAACGCTTTTCAAACTGCGCTCTGCGGGCTACTTAAGTTGATTTAATATTTAAATAACATTCTTTATAAAAAATATTCAAAACATGTGTTCGTATATTTTTGTACATTTCGAAGCCGTTGACAATTTATGAGTGATGAAGGAGTCATGGGTCAGAAAAGATGGAGAACGTTTAATGTATATCGATGAAAACCCACTTTCTTTGTTAATAAACTCCAAATTGCTAACTATTAAAATCCCAATCTCTTATTTCATTTTAATTTAATGAATCCATAGCCTACTTTCTTTTCTTTGAGGAATGGTTTCATTTGCCAGGAAGAAAACTTGGCTAAAAATATGGCGTCCATAATTCAGAAATCCAACTCAAGACCCTGCATTGTTGCGAAAAGCCACTTTAATATTTAATGACCGCCAAACTCTTAGCCATTAAACGTATCGCTCCGTTATTTTTATTTTCTTTTTCAATTAACGCTTATTCTTCGTTCTGTTATTTATGAAATAGTTTAAATTAACAGGATGAAAGTGTTTTTTACGAAAAAAACTTGCGCATCCAACATAAAACCTTGCATAGTAAACGAAAACCACTTTCAGTTTTAATGGCATTAAATTTCCAGCTATTATAAAGGTTCATTTAAGGTGTTCCTAAAATGAACATCGCGTTCTTCTAAAAGGTTTTCCCTTATTTTAGTGTTTCTCAGTTAATACATGTTCTTCTAAATTTATGTGGAGCTTATTATAAATTATGCTAAATTTATGGCTTCATTTGTCAAGCAAATTTGTTTTTTCAAAACAAGGAAGACGACGACCTTCCCAAACCATGGATGGAAACTGGGACTTCATAGAGTGACTTAAGGTCGTCATGATCGTTATTAACAATTAAAATGTCTGCTATTACACGTCTTTCCCCTTTATTTAGTTTTTTCCGCGATTACCATTGCTCCTGATTTCAGACCTTTGGAGAATAATTCCATTTTCAGGATCAAACCAGTTATTAAAGGAAACAATGGACAGTATTTGCAATCCTGCAATTGAACACAAAGCCCTGTATCGTGACCAAAAAGCCGCTTTCATTATTGTTTGTGGACGGCTCACGGACAACAAGAAATGTATTACGCCAGAGTCTACGATTTTCTGAGGAATCCGTACCTCTTAGAGAACCAACTTTCAGACTACAATGATCAGTTAGTCGGGAAACGTAGTTTTTGGCACCTTTGTGAGTCGAACTCGGAATAGCAGCGCACTTTTGCGAACATGTTACTTCTCCCAGATAACAAGGATTGCCCTTGGGATGGTCTGAGGACGTTCTGGAAGTTCTTAGGACTTTCCTAGGACGTTTCTAGGACTTTCCTAGGACGTTTCTAGGACGTTCCTGGAAGGTTCCTAGGATGTTCCTGGGACATTTCTAGGACGATCTGTGCTATCTGTTCTATACCGCTAAAGATCCATCATTATTAATAGCTACAAAACCATATTTTTGTTTTCATATTTTAGCGTTTTTTAATTAATACACGTTCTCCTTTCATTTATAAAAGGGGGTGACTTCATTTGGCAGGGTAAAATTTTTTTAAAAAAGAAAACGACGACATTTTCAATCCTAGGATTATACTCATGGCCCCAGATATTTGAAGCCACTTCCTTGGCCCCGATTATAGCTAACGTACTATATGCCATGAGAAGTGAAAATATTTATAATGTGGGTCTTGAACATTTTTATATATTTAGACGTCGTTGACAATTTATGAGAGGTGAAGGGAGTTTATAGGGTCGATGTTTGATTCGGCAGAAGTGCGTCTGCTTTTCTTCGTAACAAATACGAAATATTTGAAAGCGGAGTTACGGGACTTCAGGACAAGAACGCTATCTGTCGACTCCAGATAAGAAACAAAGTAAATTTAGCTTTCGGAAACACTTAGATGCAGAACAATATTTTCAGAAGGTTCGTTTATATTTTTCTTTGCGTTTAAGGAAAATAGAAACCGCTTACAATTGCAATCTGAAGCAGTGCCAGAATATTCGCAAGGGGGGGGCCCAGTGGTGCAAGGAATTTTTGGTGGATAAAGTGGCCAGTGGTCACATCAATCACGGTTGTTTTTTATGTTCATTTATCATTATTAAATTACCAGTAATTCTACAGTGAAAGATACCTAAATATTTAGAAATAGCAGTAGATTTGATCTATTCAATATTACAATGACCCGCTCTAGTCTTCTACAAAAGTGACGGTTTTAGTGATAGGTTGAAAATAACCCTATTGTTCAAAATTGTATATTGTTTATTGTACATTGTAAATTGTATATTGTAATATTGTTGCTTTTGCTTGCCCTCTGTCCACTACTTGCTTTATAGAAGCCTTTTTTTTCTTTTGTTATGTTTCAAAAACTTATCTGCTTTGCGAACTGAATACTTGCGATAAACAAAATTTTTATGTTGACTGAACTTCTCCAAGGTCTTCTTCCAATTATTAAATTCTTTTGAAACAAGTTGACCTGTGACATGTAGTGATATTAAACCGACTACATTGTGTGAAAAGATTATGAAATTAAGAAATTATTATATGTGTCAATTAATTTGAAAAAGACATAATTGATCTGCTATTCATACTGGTCGTAAGAAAAAGAAGAAAACTTGATCGTTTGTTAGAAGTGATAGCCTTATTTCTCTCGATGTTTCCATTTCTATGACTTCCACACAAAATCCGTGTTTGCAACTTTCCTGCAGTCGCCTTGCGGTGGAAAAGTGTTGTAACGCGTTCTCCTAGTCTGCCGTTAATCCGGGTTCGACTCCCAGCAGTGCAAAAAGAACGCTTACTCAGAGATCTCATAAAAGATCGCACTGCTCACTGTAGTCCGGGGTTTGGTTCCCTAGGCCTTAAGAGGTTCGGATTCCTCGGAAAACAGTAGGTCCCGGCGCAGCATGACCACTGTAGTCTTTGAGCCGTAAAACCACAGACAATAAAGCTTCCCTGCACACAAAGCTTATGTTAGAATTTTGATAATTATTCCAAATATACCATACAAATATTAAATAACACTGATAGCTTCGTGATACTTCAAATTCAATAAAATTTTTTCTTCACTTTTCCCCTCGAATTTTTTCTTCACATTCCTAAAAACGTCAAATTTACTGAAAGTGCTAGAGGGGAATATATTACCCACAAAAAATTAAATTAAAACTGACAAAACGTAGCAAAATAAAAAGAGAAAACTCCGAAGTTCCGTGCACATCAATAGCACTTCTATTTCCTTCGCTATACTTTTTAATCATTCGTTAGTAAAAGAGATGTGAAGGAAATAAGTATATTGACAAACTTTAAAAACCTTTTATTTACAATGGGTAAAACATAACAGATATTTAAATCACCGACAGCTCTCCGAAAAAACATTTTGAAATAACATTTACAATAACTGTCAAGTACAATTGAATACCGATAAGGAATTAGGTATTAAAATTACTTTATAGTTTAAGACCAATAATTACCAGAGGCGTATTTTGCAAAGGGGACAGGATTTGTCCAAAAATAATGAATTTTTTCTGGATATCATTAAGGTTTGATGTTAAGGAAATGATTATAAGTTTAAGAGCGCCAAAATCAAACGCTTTGCTTTATTAGCTTAAACATGAGGTATGTAATTTATATATTTCTGGCCGGGATTTGATTATCTGCGCTGTATTTATAACATTTTTGATTTAAAGGATCTGATATTACTTATAAAATATGCAACTGCAGGTATTTGTTGCTATATTAATGTGGTTTTGTATAATTTACTGTTATCAAATTATAATTTTCCCCTTTCTAAATGACTAGTATTAGCTATGATTTCGTTTGCTGGTAATTGTTTTTCTTTGAATAACTGGCAGTGCATTTACTTTGAATAATTAGAAATGTTTTTATTTGAATAACAAATAATTATTTTTCTTTAAATGATTATTCACTAGCATTTTCATTTAAAGATAAGTAATATAGCTAACTTAAAAATTCAAACTATTTCCACTTTGGATAGAAAAATTGTGAATAGCAAAAATTTTATTTCGATGGCTAAGAAAAGTTTTCTTAGAATAACAGGCATCGATTTTCTCTGAATGACAAAATGATCTTTTTTAAATAATTAATAATAACTAGCAATAATCTTGTTGTGAATAATGCTGAATCACTCTCTCTGACATTATTGTACATAAAAATAAACAGTATGTCTAACCAAATGAGGAATCACAGCTATTGTTTCTTTGTATAGATAACATAATAACCGCATTTAAACTATTTTATAACTAACACTATGTAAACATAAATGAGCACTAACATACAATGCAGCTAATTAGTTAATTCCATATAAATTAACTTACTTGTTGAGAATACCAAGACTTTTCACTCTTATAAAACTCCTCAAACAATGAATATAATAATATTTTTAGTTCTCCATGTTTAATAAAACAACAAAACAAATAGATTCGTAAAATATTGTATTCTTTGTTTAAGAGCAAACTATGTTATGGTTTCAATGAAATAAAATATGATAGTTTCCCTGATCAAAAAGTGTGCTCGTTTTCTGTAATAGAATTGAAAACGCATATTTTACAATAATGTGTAATTTATTAAGCAATTCGGTAATCGCTACGCAGTGCAATATGTTTTAATCTTGATTTAACCTCACCTCATCAAACGTCAACGATGTCAGAAAACATGAAAAGATCTTCTCATCAAGGGGAAATTTTCTGGCACGAAACTTTGAAAATTATGTTAAACTTCCTATTCATCATAAACCGCTTCTTTATGAAAACTACAAATGTTTTTTCTACGGTCCCATAGCACTTTTTCTTCTAAGAATAAATCAGTACATTGTGTCGATTTATCTTTCAAGGGGAAACTGATTTAAAACAAAACTAACGTATATGTTTTTAGTTTATTTAGTACAAATTATTGCAGTTTAGAAAAGACTTAGTTCTACTAGATTAGTTTAATGTTCATGTAGAAATAAACTCGTGATCTCAAAACAATACTTTTATAGACATTTATTTCTATGAAAGGGAGATGTTGATCTGTTGTTTCTTGAAATAGAAGATATTGTCTTTTAATAAAATCGCGCATATATTTAGAAATAGGTTGATATTCGTGTCATGGGATCTATTAAATATGGCAGTAATGTTTTACATGACAATAATACGATGACGATATAAAAAGTGTATTTCCACATGTATATGGGGGTTTCTGGAAATCTTTGTATATATATATAGTTCTACGTTTAATTGACTAAATTATGCTAGCCGTGTTAAGTGATTGTGTTAAATTTTGAAGACACACAGATCTCTCTTTTCAAGCGACGAAGACCTTTTCCATTTGTGTTTAAGTTTTGAAACACTTGGGAAGTGGTAAAATTTAAATTATGGAAATTCGGAACTATATCTTTGACGTCGCATTTTATTCTGCATGAACATTTCAACATGTAAAATGGTTCGTGTGAGATTTCTGTTGTCTCATGGTATAGTATATATATATATCGTCATATTCGGGCATATTTGAACATTTACATACATATTGCAGAATGTAATGGATTGTGATTTTAAATATATTATTGGCAAAAAAACGTGCACGCAATTGGTTATCAAAAGGCTATTGGGAAGTCGTACGTCAATACAAATATCAACTTTAGACATTCTAAGTATGGTGGCCGTTCCTAGAACGAGTTCATTTATAAATAAGACACAAAAAAAAACGTTTTAGAAGCGTATTTATGTCAAGATTGAATTCAAGCTACGCGTTTCGTCAACATTTCACTTAATAACTCAACTCTTGTTACATCCGCGAATCAACCTCGTTTGTTGACGATATTCCACGTGTTCACTCCCGAAGAAGGGCGAACTTTTATCGCCCGAAACGCGTAGCTTGAACTCAATCTTGACATAAATACGCTTCTAAAACGTTGTTTTTTGTGTCTTATTTATATTGCGTATTGTTTCGTCGAATATTTCCACGAGTTCATTTATATTTGAGTATCGTGATTGATTTTTAAAAACATCCATATAATTTAACGATTACATAGAAATCTCATTAAAACGTTTGTTTTGAGAATACACCACAGCCAAAGTTTATTTCGGTTGAAGTATCTACAAATACGCTGTGCGCCGTGGTCCACACAGCAATAACCAGCAAAATATAATCCAATTTGCCGTCTATGAAAATGAGCAATCACAAAGAGTCCTTGACGATTCATTTAGATTCCAGATCAATATGTCATCGTGCAGGCTTTTGGCTACTGCTGGATTGGCTACCCCATTTCTCGGAGGTCCCTGACCCAATGGAACGTGATGGACAATCTGAAAGTGACTTGTTAACTTGAGTATCTGAAATAAACATATATGTCATTTCACATTAGTTTCTCACAACAGTTATAAACACATTCTCTACTATAAACATGATTACAAGTACACTTCAGGGATATTTATTTTACATGGTAGTAACTCTGTGGTTGCGTAAAGGTAACGCGTTCATCTATTGGGCTATTAACTCGAGTTCCTTACCGTGTAGCGAACCTACTGCTTTTCCATAGTCCGGGGTTTAGTTTCCTGGATAGAAAATTTCTGATTCATCAGAAAATTATAGATTCTGAGCCAGCCAGCGAACATTGAAGAATAATAGAAAGAGACGAACATATTCTCCACACACGAAGGTCGTGTCGCCAATCACCGCCATATAGCTGGTCTCGAATGTAACGTAGTCCATGTAAATTATTCTGTCGAAAAATCCAAAACAAAACCATTGCTTCAATTCATGTAATGTTATTCATGAGACTGGCAACAACTTTTGAGATTCACCTTCTCTTTATTATAATTTTGTGCTCGTTGGACGCAGCTCGGTTTTAGCTGTATTATATTTACTTTGTAATAAATATATATATATATGGGGAAAGGAATGAACGTGGCGATCAACTCATCGAATTTGCAGAAGCTGAAAACCTTAGCATCATGAATTCATTTTTTAAGAAGAAACCGCAAAGAAAATGGACATGGAAACACCCAAATGGGGGAACTAGTGAAATTGACTATATCCTGGCAAACAAGAAATCAATTATTGAAGATTGCAGTGTACTGAACAGATTTAATACTGGAAGTGATCATCGAATGGTGAGATGTAAAGTGCACTTAAATACTAAATTAGAACGACAGAAGCTCATTAGGAAACAAGTAAGTAAGAGGGTGGATTTAAAGAAATTAAAAGAAAATACCGAGGCATTCAAGTTGGAATTAAAAAATCGCTTTTCTGCACTGGAAGGACTTATTGATGAAAGTGATATCTCAGAAGCAAATGAAAACATTGTTAAGACAATAGTTGAAACTGCTGGGGAAATTGGTGGTGTAACCTGTAAAAAGCACAATAGCAAATTATCTGAGAAGACGAAACAGCTCATGAAAAGGCGAAGAGATATGAAGGTGGACAATCAAAATACCAGTTCCAGGATTGAGTACATAGAACTTTGTAAAACTCTGCGCAAAAGCATGAAAGAAGACATAAGAAAATTCAACTGTGAGCTAGTAAGGAAAGCCATTGAAAATAACAAGAGCCTTAGGGTTGTTAAAGGAAGTTTATCTGTTGGGAAGAAACACATCATTGCATTAAAAGGAGAGGATGGCACCGTAACAAGAAATAGGGAAGAAATACTTAGAAGAGTTGAAGAATTCTACAAAAATCTATACGAAAGTAACAGTGGATTAAACGAAGACATTGAAATAGTCGAAGGAACAGCTCCTAAAATCTTAAAAGAAGAAGTTTCATTTGCAATAAAAAGTATGAAGAAAGGAAGAGCCCCTGGTGATGATGGTATTACATTAGATATCCTAAAAGAAGCTGGAGAATATGTAGAAGACATACTTGCAAAATTCTTTACCAAATGTCTTAACAGCGGTAACATACCAAACCAATGGGATTCTGCAACAGTAATTCTTTTGCATAAAAAAGGTGATAAAGAGGATTTGAAAAATTACCGACCAATTAGCTTGTTACCTGCTATTTATAAAATCTTCACAAAAGTGCTAACACATCGCCTGCAGAAAAAATTAGATGCAGCTCAACCAAGAGAACAAGCTGGATTTCGAAGTGGATTCAGTACAGTGGACCATATTCAAGTATTAAGAGAATTAATTGAAAGAACACATGAATATGAACTTCCATTGTGTGTGGCATTTATTGACTATGAGAAGGCCTTTGACTCTATTAAAACATCAGCAGTCATCAACTCTTTAAGATCAACAGACATTGAGGATGTGTACATTGACATGGTGAAACGTGTGTATAAAAATGCAAGTGCAAAATTTCGGTTACATAAAGATACCAAAACTATCAAAATTGGTAAAGGTGTGAGGCAGGGAGATACCATTTCTCCAAAACTTTTTACTTCAGCTTTACAGATGATTTTTCAGCAGATAAATTGGAATAACAAGGGAATAAAAATAAATGGTGAATATTTAAATCATTTGCGGTTTGCTGATGACATTGTTATTTTTTCAACGAACCCATTAGAACTCCAAGACATGGTACAGGAGCTCTCAACTAGAAGTAAAGAAGTTGGACTCAAGATGAACCTACAAAAAACTAAGATCATGTTCAATAATTTCGTAGAGGAAACAAAAATACAAGTTGACAACATTGAGCTAGAAATTGCTGATTCATATATTTACCTTGGCCAGCTGATTTCAATGGATGGCAACATTATGAAAGAACTCAACAGACGTATTAAACTTGGCTGGAGTGCATTTGGAAGAAACAGTTTTATCCTGAAGGGGAAATTGCCTTTGTGTCTAAAAAGAAAGGTCTTCAACCAGTGTGTATTGCCAGTCCTCTCTTATGGATCAGAGACATGGAGTCTAACAGTTGGAGCAATACGAAAGTTACAGACAACGCAAAGGAGCATGGAGAGGTGCATGCTTGGAATAACTAGGAG
>QLNU02015003.1:55958966-56007329 GCA_006491805.2 Dysdera silvatica
AGGCAATATATAACCCTTGTGACAAATAAATATCATTATTATATATACATACAGTAAAACCACTGAATATAAATATGTCAGGACTTGAGAAAAATATCTATTACTTGGAGGTGTCTGCTATTCGGAAGTGTCAGGGAATAGCAAATATTCACACTTACGTTAGACTTATACAGGGTGATCCTAAAACACCGGTTCAAAAGTATATAGCCATGATCTTTGTACAAAATGGACCATAGCGACCCTTTACATGGGGGGTCGGAAATAAATAACCACGGAGTTATGGCTATAAACAAATAACAAAGCATGATTGGACAAAAAAGGAAAGTTACACCTATGATAAACGTATTTGTTCAAGAGACTGTATCTGGGCTGTATTATCCAAAAACAGGTTTCTTTTTCTCCGTTTGTCTCTGGAATGTGGAAGTTAACAATTTCGAGCCAATGAAAATTGCATTTGAAAGTTTGGCTCGCCTCTTGAATTTAGTTTCCTAAATTTGTCCGTCGCCAGTTTTTGGCGAGAATGTCGAATTTTTGGCAAGCTAGTTACAAACCGAAACATTGACTAATTTGCCTTTTAAATTCCCCCCTCTCCGGATAGTAAAATTAACATTAGAAATAAACTAAGCTATGAAAATAAGCACAAAAGCACACCCCCGAAGGTGATTATATAATACTCGAACGCTCCTTATTGAATTTTTTCCATGGTAAATGGAAATACAAGTCCTGCGACCCGGCCACCATGCTGGCGCCTATAGTCGTCATTATTCAGAATCGATCAAGACATAAGCGTACGGGAGAGGGATTCATGTGGGCCATAATCTCCCGCAATTGGGAGAATATTAACACTAGGTGCAGGGGCGGACTGGGTTCTCTCAAAGGGCGCATACCTTGGATTATAGGAGGGCGCGAGTCCTATAGCCCATGAGGACGCAAGTCCTATCGCCTATGTGGGAGCACCCGACTGGAGGCCCGTTGGCCGGCGGCGCAGTCCGCCCCTGAATAGATCTACCGAAAGCTATGATATAGAGGTAAACCTTCTCATTCGAACCAACCCCTTTTAGGAATTTTCTGCGTACGTTACTGGATCAAGGGTAATTTTTAGATACTAACTTTTATTATCAAGCTATTTATTATTTAAAAAAGGTAAAACATGAGCGAAAATAAAAGAATCTTCGGAACTCTTTGGAGGGCATTGGCGGATCCGGTACGAATCCCAGAGGTGCGCAAGGTGTCGATTTGTATGAAAGTGCACAAAGTAATTTTAAACTTCAGGCGGGGGTATCCCAGTAGCGCAGTTGGTAAGGCGTCCGTATACGGATCTTGTTAACGCATGCTGGGCGGAGGGTTTGTTCCTTTTAGTACTGGGCGCCCTTGGCCGCACCGGGTCCCTGTGCAATTCACCCTTCCCCCTATTGCCTGCCCTGCCCTTCGTAGCAAAAATTGAAACGCTCCTTATGTAAACTTCTTTAATCGGTGTTTCGAGTCTCGAGATATTTATTTTTCAAACTAAACTTCTTGTTTAGAACCAAGAGGGCTCCCACGGATATTGGGCCCCCTCCCCCTCGTTTGTAGTGCACCACTGAGGGACATCGCCAGCCCTACGTATGTTCCCTAAGATCTTTATTTATGAAATTGCGCCAATTATTAAATCAAGTCGCCAATCTCAGCAACCACAAAAAATGCCAACACGCCCGGAAAGCTGTTTGAGGATGCAATGTAGCAACCCCGCGCTGGAGTTGAAATTTTCGGGGGAGACAACTTCTTGGTTTGTAAGCGCCATTGGTCATTATAGATCCCGCCTCTGCGAAATAAAAGTATGCATAACTCCGTGGATATTCATTTCCGACCCTCCGACCCCCCATGTACAGGGCCGTTATGGTCCATTTTGCACAAGGATCACGACTATATACTTTTGATACGGTGATTTCGGAACACTCTGTAGAGAAAGTGTACGCCAAATGTGGGTGCCCGCAGTCTAAGGATTTGCTACATATATTGTATTTTATATGCTAAAAGCCTAGCACAATTTTTGTACAGAGTGGTCTGCAAGAAATTTCCGCTACGTATGAGGCTCTAGCGATCCAAATTTTGGAAGTACTGACATGGAACGCGAGATCTAGACTAAACATATAGGGTCTAAGTTTACATAGGTGAAAATTACTTTTTCTTTGAAGGTTACGGTTAAGGAGCACAGATTTTTAATTTTTTTTAATAAGAGTTCTATTTATGTGTACCGCATTGTTATCATCATGTCCAGAATTCACAAATCCATTACGCATTATGTTGCAGATCAAAGAGGAGCTCTTTAAGCAATAAACGCTATTGTGAAAGTATTATTCAAATACACTTAAGTTTTTGAATTTCTACTTTTACATGATTGATATGAAATAATGTATTTTAGATAGACAGGAAAAAAAAATACATGTCATTATTTTACCCTCTGCTTAAAATACAGGTTCCTGTATGGGCCATATAGAAGTCAAGTGTCAAAGCTTTAACTGAATTAATATTTAATAATGTCAATAATTTTCATCATAGATGATGATGTGGTAATATCAGATGATAAATTACTCTCAAAGAAGGGATGTTTCCTTAGCGCCTTGTAGGAGCCGAACCCAAAACTTTTTGTTAACCGATCAAATGTTCTTACATTGTAGCTCATAGGGTAAGAGCATTCTACTTTATTAGTAACTTTTGGTCTAAAAGACGACAGAAAGTAGCAATTTCAAATTCGACGGTAATTTACAGAAGAAAAAATGAAGTAAAGGCAATGAGTAAGCTGGAAATAACTAACACTTGCCTTGTGTTGTGACCAATGTGGGGGGGGAATCGATAATTTAAATGTTCATTTACAAATTTTTTCTTTTTTCCACTTGGCTTTTTACTGTGAATTCTCGTTGAACTCGAGAGTGCTATTTCTCAGTCATTTTTTAGCTTAAAATACAGCTTAACGATTTTTATGGTTTACACATATATTGATTATAATGAGGTAAAAAGGTAGCGCTGCCATTAGAAATTTCTCAAATTCGTTGGTTTTAGTCATAATGGCGAAAACACCAGTACCCTTTATTTATATATATACAGCTCAAGCCCATATTTTCTGAAGCTTAAATCTCGAATTTCCTCCAAGTCCTCCAAAAATTGCAGTCGTTAGACGCCTGTAAGTAGCGGGAATTTCTTTTTGGCCACCCTGTATATTTCAGAAACAGATCTAAATTTATTGCCTCTTGTGGCGTAAATTCTATTAAACATCCAAGAAACTAGAGTCATATACTAAGAATCACAGGAAATCGATGCCCCATTAAGTCGAACGGAAAATACTGTTCGTTACTTAATAAAGGAGACTGTCTTGCCTGTTTCGAGAGTTTTTCCGATCACTTTCACGGATTTGGGCCCAGTGCCAGCCGAGTTGAAAGCTTTGACTACTATGTCGTACTTAGTGAAGGCTCGGAGGCCGGTGATGTACGTTGATTGCTGCTCGGACGTTGCATCCGCCTCAACTTTCTTATAGTGATAAGGCTCTCCTGAAGATGATTGTCTGTATCCAATGAAGAAACCTTTAATGACTCCATTGTGCGTTTCTTCTAAAGGAAGCTAGGTGTGAATAACGAATAAAACGAGGTATTAGATCCATATAGAAAACTTGATGACTCTGCTACTTGATGCAAGCCACTGCAATAAACACAAAACGCTGCTTAACACGAAAATAGTAAATGATGGAATGTCACAATTGACACTTAGGTAAAGTTATTTACATTTTTTTTTTTGGCTTGAATTTGAGCATTTTGTCTCATTTCGATGAATTTAAAACTCTTAGTTATTTTTCTGTAAGTTTTAATAAACAAGATATTGAAGTAATTACTCCATCAATAGAAGGGCATTAAGTTAAATATATCACCAAGTTTGCTTATATATAACGCTATATATATTTTATATAGGCTTCTGTTTAGTTAATTTGATTTTCCGTGTTCTTAAATGAAAAGACTCAACATTGGTAAAAATGCTTGGACTCCTAAGCTTTCTGGAGTGTAGAGGACAGTCCTTCCTTTTTCAAGATGAAGGACTGTTGTTAAAACGTTTGAAAGCTTTGGTGTCCTACATTTGTTATCTTATCAGCTACTAAATTTATTCTGAAAAATTCTTCCTTGGCACTTTAAACTTCATTTAAGACTTTTTATATGTTATGTTAAAATGTTTCTTAATTGATTGATATGCGATAAATTTTACGTAAGGATATGATATGATTTTATTCAACTATGTAATATGTGAGTTATTTTGACTGCCGAAAACTGTATTATCGCAACTTTTACTTAAATTTTTAAATTTATAAATCTAACCAGACATGTAATACGAATGCGTTATGAATCTCAGTGTTTTCCTGAAGTGGACAAAATACAAATATGGTAAATTCTACAGCAATGAAAAAATTTCTTAATGATAAAGATAATGGCACTAATTTTCAAATTACATACTTACTGAATTACGGAGAAACGTAGTTTTATTATTTAAGTCGTCATTGTGGCTATAAACCACGAAAGAGACTATTTAACTTCTGCCAGCAAATCTTCGTTTAAAGCAATTAAGGACACAATGGCCGTGGTTTTATTTAGAAATAGTACTATGAGGAATATAGTATATGAATGCATAAATATGTAGGAAGATCCATATATATATACCAACATATATTTTTTATATTTACGTATTTACTGTTTATTCAAAGTTAAATTCCCCAATTGATTTCATGCTTTAATTATATGTCATTGCAATGATGTTTACTATACCTTGTGATATATATGTGTTATAATTTACATATCCTGATTTTTCAAATTTATAAGAAATATCTCATGCATAACAATGTTTAGTTGTGTGATAAACTACAGTTAAACCTTTGATTAACGGAGACTTCGGGACACGATGAGTATCTGTCCGCTATTTAGGAGTGTCAGGGCATAACATATATTATGCCAAAAATTGGTAATGTATCCGCTAACTAGGCATTCACTGTTCGAGAGTATCTGTTATGAAAGTAAGACGGTTGTATCAAAATAAATAAAGGGAAAGTTTTCTCAAACTTAAAAAAATTTACCTTCCAGAGAACTTTCATTGACTGAGCTCCCGTGGAATGGACGAGAACATCTAACGGCATTCCGGATGGAGCTATATGGAAAAGAATTTCATTAGAAACTTACAATACGACGCACAACGAAATAGAGATTTACTTTAAGCCAAGCTAACATTATGCTTAGTTTAAAATATGAACGACATGACAACTTAAATAATAAATCTCTCCTAGTCCGTAATAAATTACTAACCTTCTTCTTCGGTCGTAATATTAATGATTGTGCTTGGGTTGCTCCTGGTGATGGCATTTTCTGCTAAGACGCGGATCAAGTATGTAGTGACTGGAATTAAGCCGCGTAAGGTTGCAATCTTTTCGGCTCCAGATACAATTAATTGGGAGGTTTGCCCATCCCACAAGCCATCTGAAAGTCAAAGAAACTATTTTAAGGCGAAGAATATAGCGAGTGAACCCTTTTCAAATCATCGTTGCATTTGCATTAGAGTTAGCAATGAAATGCATGTGTCAGTTGTTTATTTAAGTCCCTAAGAGCACCTAATTTTACAGTAAAGTGGTGTTTCTAATTTCCTCTCGGTGTAGTTTTAGTAAAAGTGCACTTACTGCGAGATTGCTCAGAAAACTTTAAAGTTGGGCAGACAGAAAACAACGCTGAAGTGTTCATAAAACTGAATTGGACGAGTTTGAATAAGAGCAATAGCAAAATGAAAGTCACTTAGAGGAAATCCTCATAAAGGTGGTAATGTATCTATTCATCTACAAAACATCAGTAGATTTAAAAGATGGTTAGGTGTAAATTTCGATCCTATGATTCTCACTTTATAATTTCCAAGTTCTTTTCCGTTTTTCGACAAGTTATTTACAACATCACAAGTCAAAATAATCGCATGTATAATTTATAAATTAATATATAAGTACCAAATCAGGCACATTTGCATAATAAAACTATATTGTGTATTTAACGTAACTCCGATGATTAATTCGAAACATTATAAAGAAGTTTTGGGTATTCCGAACAGCTTGGTAAAAAGAGCATATTCTCATATAATATATGTATTTTCCCTCTAACATATGTAAAGTATATGGTAGGATTTTATTTAAATGTACAACGAGTTACATTGACTCTTCTGACCATAATTTTTTAGCTTTTACTAAAATTTGAAAGCACAAATTAGTTATAGTTATTTTATATTACCAACAAGTAAGTTATTTGTAGGATGGTGCACTTTAAAAACCATATACTTAAAAACATGTTGTTTTCTTTGGTATATACAGTCAGTTATTTCTCTATAAGTCTACTTGTATGAAAACATTTCAATCAGGAATCATAATCACTAATGTACATTACTAGATTAATAAAACTTTTTCACCTTTGAAAATCTACCTCTTGATCTCAAGGATTTCTAGCATTTTATCAAAAGTATATGATCGTTAAGCTTATTTGAAACCTATGCTACAATAATAGGCACTGGCGTACGCAAGTAGGGGGAAGTACCGGTTCTACGTCACTGGCGGGCCTGGCGCGACTGGCGAGGGCTTAGGACCATGGGGGCTATGGGTAGGGCCGCAGTCCGGGGGAACCCCGTTGGCGCGTTTTTTATTTGGCTTCCTTCTTCATCTTGAATAGTTGGCACGGGGTTTTTTTTCTAAATGTTGATAGGGATAAGATTTAAAATTTCTATTTTCTTTTACTTTTTCCAAAAAACATTTTTTCGACTTTTTTTTTACTTTTATAATTTTTTCTTTTTCTAAACTTTTTTTTTTAAATTTTCATTTTTTTCTATCTTTTTTAAAATTTTCATTTTTTTTTTTATCTTCTTTAAACTTTTTATTTTTTTTTCTTATCAAACGAATTGTTATTCACTTTTTACAAAACGTATTATTTCTATTTTTAAGATGAAGAAGAATGATTTCCCGTTTTGAATTAAGTATTATACAAATGTTTAATATTTAAATTGTTCCTTAAGGTTAGTGAAAAGCTAAAATTTATGTCTAAATTGTTTTAAATAATTGTAATTAGATAATTTTAATCCCCTAGTTTGAATTGTATGCGGTCTTTTAAAATAAGTTTTACACATAAATTTATTCTTTAATTTTCCTTAAAGTTTGCAAAAAGAAAAATCACACATTTATTGAAATTTTGTGATAAGCTTGCAATTAGTAGCCTAATGAGATAATTTCAATCATATTCAAATCCTTATTTCAATTTATACTCTGTTTATTATCATCGATTTCAATTCCTAACGGTTCCGAAGTGTCAGACACATGTTTTGCCCACCAGACAGTGGGACGCCGGCACGTCCTCCGATTGGCGCAGTATAGCCCAGATGCTCTTGCGCCATAAAAAAGCCAAACAATCAACCGGCGCGTCCCCTCCCCCACTCGGGTAGACCCCGTTCATGCTTCGGGTTTCCGCGCTGCGTCACGATTACCTAATTAGCTATTTTCTAGCTAAAATATCACGTATCGGGATGATCTTGCTTTCATTCCCATGCAGGAAAAATTGCTATCTAGCTATTTTCCTCGTAGCTGAATCCACGTTTTTCGCTAACTATTGGCAACGTTTTCTCCTAAATGGATTATTCCTGATATTTGTTATTCAAAAACGTATTTCGCGAAGTTTTAACGCTATTAAAGGCATGGGAGGGAACTAACGATTATTGGTTTTCCCTAAAGGTTTATACTCTATTTCTCAAAATCTGCGAATAGCAGTCATCGATTTTTTTATATTTATTAGTTTATTATATTTATCGATTCATTATTTTTTTTTTCGATTTATTTAAACTAGTCATTGATTTATTATATTTCTTTACTTAAGTTTGCAATTATGATCCTAATTAGATAATTTCCGCTCTATTCCAATTCTTATTTTCAGTCTCTATCACAGACGCCTCATATAGTTTGTCGAAACTCGTTACAGGCATTATTCGGACCCCGCACCAAGACATCTGACGTCACAGCCCTTCATTAATTACAAATTTTTACCTTTTTTTTCTTAAATCTTATTCTTTATTTTAATTAAACGCGAAATTTCCTTCTTTTAATTTTTATTATTTTCTGAACTTTTTCCTTTTTCTAAATTTTTTTAACACTTTTATTTAAGCCCTACGGTTCCACGGCACTGGGAAGTCTGGGAGGTTTCTCGCCTTGCGCAGTTTGGTTGCGCGGATGGTCCGAGGGTTGCCCGCATGTGGGTGAGGGATTCAAATTAGCGGCAAGTTTTGGTACACCGCTTCATTACGTTTTTTAAATAAGTTTATTACCAATTCCCTGATTGGCTTCCAAATTCGAACCATTATTTCCCGTCATATCCAATTATTGGCAATTTTAACCCTGAGCGATATTGAATGCTTCGAAATCTTGTAAGAAAAGGGTTAGAATCACGTTTTCGGCTCCAAAATACGGTCTATAATAAGGTAACCCAGCTGATTGGGTAAAACCCCCAGAGACTGATGTCGATGTTACTCTTATTCGACTCAAACCTGTGAGAAAAAATGTATCTTATCTCGTTATTGGGTGTTATAATAAGTGAAACCCATAAAACCTCGAGTTCCGGGGGGCGGTGGAAATTTTTAACATGAAATCATCAAAAGAAGAAAAAGTGGAAATCGTCAAATTGTGAAACACGTCTTGTTCGAGATAGAAGGTGGTAGGTTTTGTTAATAATCCATGCCTCCATTTCACGTTAGAACAGGAAAAAGCTACGAATGAACCGACGGGAGAACCTCGTTAAGACCGAATATATGTACATGCATAACAACACGACCTGTATTTAACACTGATCTATAGGGAAATATCATATTCTATTTATAAATACGATAAAAACATGATCTGAAGTTCGATACGTGGAGAAATATTAGTAATCAGAGAAATAAAATTAAAAAAAAAGCACGAAGACAAAAAAGGGAAAACACGGAACTTAGAAAAGTAATGAGTGTAGAAAAGTAGAAAAAATGGAAAAAAAAAACAATAAAAAAAGGAAAAATAATAAAAACATTAAAAGTATTTAGGAAAAAAGGAAAACATTTATAAAACAGAAAAAAATTTTTGTAAAAGTTAAAAGAAAAGAAAAATTTTGCACAAAGACAAATCATCAATAAAAAAGTCGCCAAATACTCCAGTGGATGAAAAAACGCGCCAAATATTCCCATGATCATGGCGCCACCCGAACCATTGAGCCCCACCAATGTTAAAGTATAGGCGTGCCTGATTTGGCCCAATGGTTCGGGTAGCCCCATGATCATGGGAATATTCGGCGAGTTTTTTCATCCGATCGAGGATTTAACGAATTTTTTATCCACGATTTTTTATTGCACAAAATTTCTCTTTTCTTTCTTTTTTAACCTTTATGATTTTTTTCGTTTTTTAAATTTGTTCCTTTTTTTTAAATATTTTATTATTTTTAATCTTTTTATTATTTTTCATGTCTTTTAGTTTTTTCTACTTTTCTACACTCGTTATTTTTCTAAGTTTTGTGTTTTTCTTTATCCGTCTTTGTTCTTTTTTTTATGTTATTTCTCTGATTACTGAAATATTTCTTCATATATAAATCAGTAGATCATGTTTATATCGTATGTTTGAATGGAATATGATATTTCCCTATAGATTAGTGTTAATTTCAGGTGGTTTTTTATGCATTTACATATAATCGGTTTTAACTAGGTTCTCCCGTCATTGCATTCGCTACTTTTTCCTGTTCTAGCATGAAATGAAGGCATGGATTATTAACAAAGCCTACCATCTATACCAAACAAAACAGGTTTAACCATTTGACGATTTCCACTTTTTCTTCTTTTGATGATTTGATGTTATAATTTGGGTATTTAAAAGTCTCCCCGAACTCGAGGTTTTATGGATTTCACTTATTATAACACTCAATAACGAGGTAAGATACATTTTATTTTCTCACAGGTTTGAGTCGAGTAAAAGTAGCACCGAGATCAATCGCTTAGATCATATCAGCTGTGTTATCTTATTATAGAGAGAATTTTGGAGTCGAAAACGTAATTCTAACACTTTCCTTACATGATATCGAAGTATTCAATATCACTCACGGTTGAAGTTGTCGATAATTGGATAAAATTCGAAATAATGGTTTGAATTTAGTAGCCAATCAGAGCGTTGGTGACGAACTTCTTTAAAAAACGCAATGAAGTGGTGTGCGTAGATTTCGTAAAATTAGTAAAACAAATTTTTGAAGAAGAATTCCATAAATTTATTTTTAAACAGCGAATAACAATAATGCTATTTAGAAAAATTAATAGAAAAAACTCATGTGTTTTAAAAAAACAAAAACAAAAACAAAATGAATAGTGGGAAATTTCCGTAACTATAAACTAGGATGATAAAATTGTTTTAAACAAAAATTTCAAGATTAAAATCAAAAATAAACCTTCGGATGGGTGTATAATGATGAAATAAGACATGAATCAATTTTTTAAAACAAGGCTCTCTTTGTTAATTGAGATCTTATATCATAGGAAGACATATTGTACAAAGAGATAAAGTTTGCAGGTTGTAAGCATGAAAAATTTTAGTGGCAAAGTATATTTGACATTTCTCCATCTATTGAATAAACCTGATGTTTTCAGAAACATAATACACATTATTAATTCGATCACTATTTTATACATTGAAAAAATACTAAACAAAAACGAGATTTTACAAACGGTTTTTCACATAGTAAATTAGGCAATTGAACGGCAAACACTACCCCGGGAAGAAGGAGGACGCGGACAAGCGGACCTCAAAGACTTACATGACAAGCAGATCCAGAGCATGAGGCAATACTTCCAGTTGAAGAGTCCCCGATCGCCACTCATCCAAGCCATAATACAAGCAGATGCAAATTACACGCCACTAAACCTGTGTAGTACCGAAGAGCGTGTCCTCGAAACAGCCAACGAACAGAAACTGAGAACTTGGGCCGGAAAACCATTACATGGCAGGCACTACAATGACCTGCAACAACCACACGTTGACAAAAAGGCATCAAATTCTTGGCTGGCCAAAGGCACTCTCCAGCCAGAGACAGAAGGATTCATGCTAGCCATCCAAGACCAAGTGATCGCAACAAGGAACAATCAGAAATTCATCCAGAGAAAAGACATAGAAAGCGACAAATGCAGACACTGTCATGCGGCATCGGAGACAATCCAACACGTGATGGCAGGATGCAAGATCCTTGCGCAGTCAGACTACAAACATAGACACGATCAAGTAGCGAAAATAGTCCACCAGAAATTGGCAGCGAATGCTGGCTTTCTGACAGAAAAATGCCCGTACTACAAATATGAGCCAGAGACCGTGCATGAGAACGAAACACACAAGCTTTACTGGGATAGAGCAATCATAACAGACAAGACAGTCCCACATAACCGTCCTGACATAACCCTCGTCGATAAATCGAATAAGACCACGTACTTAATCGACATAGCAGTACCCAACACCAATAACATACAGACAACCTACACAACGAAAATCACCAAGTACCAAGATCTCAGACATGAAGTACGAGATATATGGGGTATGGAAAAGATCCTCATCATCCCGTTAGTCATCTCAGCAACAGGGATAGTACCAAAAACGCTTGCGACGAATTTGGAGATACTCAACATTGACCCAAACACCTACATTGAAATACAAAAAGCCACAATCCTAAACACGTGTCACATTGTCAGGAAGTTTCTAGACATGGCACATTAAGAAGTGATGTAAAAAGAGGCTTGGGAACATGGCGCTCTGCCCGTCCCAAAGCCTGTTTCCGCCAAGAATGGGCGAGGAAAACTTTTATATATATATATATAATGTTATTTATGTTATTAACAGACTAAAAATTTAAACATGTTGGTTTACAGACGGCTTAATTTTGCAACAGACTGTTAGTGTATTTGTAGTGGAATGTATGTTGGCTTTATGATCTATGGGTAAAAGAAAAATAATATATATTATTATGATTATTATTATTATTTCAATGAATATATAGAATATCTAACCTATCAATGTTCTTGAAATAAAATATTTTCTTGGAATCTTCAATATTAAGTCCACAGTTTTAATGTGGTTGTTTTACCAGATACAATTTTTTTAAAAGACAAACACTTCATGTTTTAAATTAATCTTATTTTTCTGCAACAGTTATAAAATAAAATCACTTTATGGGGATATAGTTATCAGTGTTTTGCACGCAAGGTCTGTAAGTGTCAAGGCGCTCTGGACCCACAGTTTTACGAGAAATCAGAACCTATAAGGCCTAATATTTTATCACTCGTACGACAGTGAACAGTTAGTTCATACTAGTCCTTTGACTCTATTAGGAGTTGAATCAAGTTGGTTGATTGTATTTTTAGGGTGAAAGGACAGCAAGGGTCGTTCTGCGCTAATTAAACACAGTCAACCGCATGTTAGGCGAACATGTTATCATAGCACCACCAAAGAACTCAGAGATTACATGAATAAACTTCACTAACCCTCGCACCCTCCAATTTCAATATCGTAGCGAAATATGCTGTCATAAAAAGCTGAATATTGAGATCATACGTGGCGAGGATCGATGGGTTTTCCTTAAGGAATTGACGGGTAAGCTGATGTTCGGAGGTTCACATCGAACTTGCGTGATATCGTAAGTATTTTTCCATTTATTTATTTCCCTTTTATACCTAAAAAACTGCTTTAGTTCGAGATACAAACATGACCTTTTAATGAAGTTGATTTTGCAACGTCAAAAAATAAAATCCCCAAATTGAAAGCAAATTATCGCTTTAAGAAATTTTTTTAATATTTTTAAGAAAATAGTGGTTCATGTAAAAATATGTTTCTTGATAGACGACGCGAATTCAAAATTAAATTTTAATTAAATTAAAAATAAATTATAATTATAAATAATATATTTATTAATATCCATTTATTAATATTTATATATTAATACTATATAAATTATTAATTATACATTTTTAAATTAAATTAGTATTTCGACTAGTCACGCTCTGGTATCCATCAGGAGATAAACAACATTGTAATCACGAGGCGTGTTGCCAGTTTTCGGAACAGTTATTTTAAAAGTTGCTATAGTCACAGTTCTAGTGCTCTGTCCTTGGTGCCGTCTCTGGTAGCAGGGCGGTCCAGACGCAGTTGAAAAGTAGTGTGATTTTATGATCATTAACTATAGTGGAAGAGTTGACCATGATATAATAAGTTTCTAAAAAATCTAATTTGAGTCAACCCAGGTCCCCACTCGAAATGCTATTGAGTCCTTTTTTAAGGTTTTTATTAGTGCTACACCCAATAAATACGTTGAAAACTACAATTTTATTTTTAATAGTTGTTCATGTGGTTATATCTTTCTATTTAAGAGAGCAATGCAGTCTTAGATTTAACGTTTTGGTTGAACTAACTTTAAGCAAAACTGTATGTTTGAGGGGGGGGGAGGGGAGGAACAAAAATATATAAAAAAGAAAGAATGAATTATGTGATTTGTTGAAACGTTGTCTTCAATGAATAATTTTACCATTATTCAGCTAAAGAATCATGGCACCACAGAGTTTGTGGTGAAATATATGAACGCAATTGAGGCGTGCCATCTTGGGAAGCGAGTTTCGTTACTTTGAATAAAATGATAATAAAATTAATAATGTGAAGTGTAAATTATAGTTTTTCGAGACGTTCTCGTAGAAATATTGGAAGTGTTGCTTAAATTTTACAACATATAATAAAAACTAAAAAACCTAAACCAGAACCTATATTTTCATGGAAAGAAGCTTAAAATGAACATTTTTAAGAATAAATTATAGTACGATACAGTGATTATATTAATTATTCATAATAAGTATTTTCTCAAATTCATATTATATTCTATTAAATAAATACTGTATATAGAGGCAATTGTCATACACAAAATTAAATATATATTAAAAATAACAATACATTAATAACAATATAACATAAATTCTATAACATGTAATGGCACTATTATGCACGTTTCATGTCAGTTCGGATACTCCTGAGAAATTACCTGACAATTCCTGAATTTGTTCCAAACGTGCGGGTTTTTTACACCGTGTGCAAAAATATATAACTCTTTGTTTTTGGGGATACAAATTGCATACTTTTCGCGTTTTTAATTTAATTTCTTCAAGACTCGGAAATGTATCTTGAAATTCCGCTTCATTTCCCAAAATTCATTTTATAGTCATGCAAAATTCTTGACTAATTCTTAAATTTCCGAGTATTTTTCGCACGTTGGGAGTAACTATTCCTGTTGCCACGGCTTTTGTCCTATAATTGGGAGATGGAATATATATTCAGGGGCGACTGGAAATGTGCAGTCTCTAAGGCCGCGTTTTGTTTTGATTGAAATAAAAACTTTTAAACAAAATAAGAGCATAGAATTCAACGTATAATTTTGCAGAATATTCTCTTTGAAATAAAATTAAAGGAAATTTAGATCATAAGCTGCTTTTCCAGTGAAAATAGTTGAAATAAAAATAAACGTTATAGATAAAACAAAATATCTTAGATTAAAAATATATATGAGTATGAAAAAAATTTAATTTTTTACTTAAATTAGGTTTCAGAACCACATTTGTTGAAAATTGCAAAACTCAGATGGAGGCGTCAACCCTCCTTTGGATATTATAATTAATTAATTCTTGACACCGCAATACAATTGCAAACCACTTTGGGAAAGAAGACTTTGATTATAAAAGCACTAGCCGAAATTTTGCCTAATTGGTAAGGTCATTAAGGGCAGAAAAAAATTAGACGGCACAAGGCGAATACATTCAAACGGGATAAAAATAGACGAGCGTGGTCAGGACGAATTTTATCACCAGACTTGGAAACCGCGCCTCCCACACTATGAGATACGAGACTTGTTAACGACAAGGCATTTGATTATGTAAGGAGGATTTCTATCACACATAAGCATATTTACCTAAATTTAGCGTTTAGTGAGGCCATAAATTATATTTTTACTTATGAACGTCTGATTAACACATCGGGCAATATTTCGATGGATATATGACCATAATATTAGGACCTAGAAGTTCGTTGTATTTTGGTGGTGCAAGGACAACAAAGGCCATTCCGTGCCAAGCATTCAAAAATGGGAATTCATATTTATGGATTAGTTATCTGCGCATGAGATACATGTTATCTAGCATTTACATAAAAGTTATAGTGCATCGTTGAACAGAAAGGATCATTACCTGGATCAGTTTTGTATTGCACCACGCTACCTGTAATGTGACTATTTCCATCATAGGCTATATCCCATTGCAAGCTCACTGATCTGCTTGTGACGTTGGTTATGGTGACATTAACTGGGGGATCAGGTCGACCTGTGGAAGATAAATACAAATACTTGGAAGTTGCCACAACAGATAACTCACGTCGCACAACTAGTCAAAGGAACACAGAGAAACGTGTAATAATAATTCTATTACTGTTGAAATCATTACGCTCATACAACCCCTGGAAAAAAGTTTGGAATCAACACCTATGGCCTATAAAATTCCACCAAAATCGATCAGGTATTCTAAAGAAAATAAATTTATTAAATGGAACTGGTGTATTTCCAAAAATATACATTGTTTCTGAAATTTACATGATAAAAAACATTTAAATTAGCAGTATTTTTGAAATTATTTAATTTTAACTAACACCACCATGGAAAAAAATGTGGAATCATTTGAAGTATGGGGAAAAAAGTATGAAATCAAAGGCTTGTTTATGCAAATTCTAAGTGAGCAAATGATGTTATGATTATGTAATACGATTGAAATGGACAAAACGAAGGAAAACTTGGATATGTCTGGGCTATAGCGCAGTAATATTTAGTAATGAGTCAAGAATATGTAGTGGTGGTGAGAATGGAACATTTATTGGGCGTCTAAAAGGAGAAACCATGAATGAAGATTGTATGAAGTTCCGCAAAAAGTTTCCTACATCTTTTGTGATCTGAGGGAGGGGGGGGGTATATGTCGTCCGAAAGTCCAATAAAGTATGTATAGTAAGTGGAACTACGAATTCGGAAGCCTGCATCGAGATTTTAATCGCTTTTCTCATCAAAGACCGATTTGATAATGGTGAAGCCACCTTCATGGACGACAATGCCTCGTGTCATAGGTCTCGTTTTGTTAAAAATTACTTTTCGGAGACAAACATACAGACAATGGACTGGATAGCCTACAGCCCGGATTTTAACCTAATTTGAAATCTGTGGTGGAAACTTAAACAACTTTTCATGAAGCGGCAGCCAACAAACAAAGAAACATTAAAAATTTCTCTTAAGACGGCATGGGACAAAATTAATCGAGATGATTGCAGAAAACTTGCGGAGTCCATGCCGAAAAGAATGCGGGCTGTAAGCAAGGTCCATGGGGAACATACGTGCTACTAATCAAATAAACTTTAATAAGATTCCATACTCTTTTCCCGTACTTCACGCGATTCCATAAATTTTTTTTCTCACGGTGTTGTGAGTTAAAATTAAATAATTTAAAAAATACTGCTAATTTAAATGACCTTTTTACATACAAATTTCAGAAACGATGTATATTTTTGTAAATACACCAATTCGATTTAATAAATTTATTTTCTTTAAAATACTTATCAATTTTTGTGAAATTTTGTAGACTATAGGTGTTGATTCCAAACTATTTTCCAAGGGTTGTACATACCATGCTAACCTCTATCGAATTAGCACAACTCTCAATGTAGCCTTTGAGGGTAAGGCAATTTCAATAGAGCACATTGTATTTGTTGAACATTTTTAATGATCGTGTGTGTGTGTGTACTTTAAAATATTTTTTTACAAAAATCACGTTGTTATTAATATAATTTATGGTAATGAGAATTCATTGATAGGTGCCCGCAGTTTATAGTTTAAAAACATATGCTATTTTCAATAACGGGAGCCAAGTTCAAAAACTATCTGGGGAATTGTCTTTCTTTGAGTTCACAGAGATATCTGTCACATTATACGAAATGAGGACCTTCGGCAGAAATGGACTAGAAATTCATTACCTTGGATGATAAGCTGGATAACGGCTTCGTCACTACCGATATGGCTTTGTGCCAGACATGTATACATACCGGAGTCTTGCCGTCCGGGTTTTATGACATGTAATTCAGAAGTTGTTTCCTGTTTTCCGGCCCAGGATTGAATAGAGTACCTAGAAATTACATTAAAATGTGAGTAGTTTATCGAGAAAAGTATAAAATATAGAATAGACTATAATAACATATGTATTATCATATCTGCCATTGAAAATTGCTTTACCATTTTGCAAAAACAAAAAAAAGACATCGGAGGTATTCTGGAAAAATGTATATTTGTTTTGTTATACGTAATATATTTAAGAATACAAAAGAAATATTTTGTTATATAAAGTAATATATTTATCCACATTTTATTGATTGATAATTCATGTATATATGGCCTGCAAAAGGGTTGCTGGTATCTAACTGGAAGGAGATCCACGCAATGAATGTATGTATATGCGGAACCAGATGGGCCAGTAACCTAGTATCCTACTCCGCTTTCAAGTGGTGCGGGCTGGGCTTTCTATTTATGAGGCAAATTAATATTTGCTGCACGGATAGAAAGGCGGAAGGGGAGGGCTAATTCACCAACCCGTCTAGCCAGCGTGGTGAAATTATGGCTAATTCCTCCATTATGTTGACACACCAGAAACCATGGCCCCTAGTCTCCAGGTGCTGGAGTGCTCCTGATCAAGGCAGCGGTCAGCGTGGCATGAAAGCAGGGGGTGCTAAGAATCACTGGAATGGCCCAGGCTGCCGTTTGTTATTGACCTTGGCAACGTATAATGGACGATCCCTTGCTTCTGAAGCAAAACTTCAGGAATTGGAAGAGGAACTAGACAAGATCAAATGGGACATTGTAGGACTCAGTGAAGTTAGAAGAAAAGGTGAAGAGTTGGTGGAACTTAAAAGTGGACATTTGTTTTATTATAGAGGAACGGAAACTGGAAGAACAAGTGGTGTTGGCTTCTTAATCAACAAAAGAATTAAAGACTACCTTCTTGAAGTCGAAAGCACGTCAGATCGAGCAGCGAGGCTCGTTGTTCAACTAACCCAGCGATACCAACTTCAAATAGTACAGGTATATGCACCAACATCAAGCCATACCGACGAAGAGGTTGAAGAATTTTATGAAGAAATCAAACAGTTACACACCAAAGGGAAACAACATATCAAGCTCATCATGGGGGATTTCAATGCAAGAATTGGACAACAGGAACAAGGAGAGACATCGGTTGGTAAATACGGATATGGGGAAAGGAATGAACGTGGCGATCAACTCATCGAATTTGCAGAAGCTGAAAATCTTAGCATCATGAATTCATTTTTTAAGAAGAAACCGCAAAGAAAATGGACATGGAAACACCCCAATGGAGGAACCAGCGAAATTGACTATATACTGGCAAACAAGAAATCAATTATTGAAGATTGCAGCGTACTGAACAGATTTAATACTGGAAGTGATCATCGAATGGTGAGATGTAAAATGCACTTAAATACTAAATTAGAAAGACAGAAGCTCATTAGAAAAGAAGTATGTGAGGGGTGGGTTTAAAGAAACTGAACCAAAATACCGAGGTATTTTTAAAAATTAATTTGGAATTAAAAAATCGCTTTCTTTCACTGGACGTACTTATTAAAGTTGCTATCTCAGAAGCAAATGAAAATAATGTTAAGACAATAATTGAAACTGCTGGGGAATTTGGTGATGTAACATGTAAAAAGTACAATAGTACATTATATGAGAAGATCAAACAGCTAATGAAAAGGCAAAGACATATGAAGGTGTAAAATCAAAATACCAGTTACTTCGGAAAACTCTGCGCAAAGTCATAAAAGAAAGACACAAGGGAATTCAAATGCGAGTTAGTAAGGGAAGAAATTGAAGACAACAAGAGCCTTAGTGTTGTTAAAGGAAGTTTGTATGATGGGAGGAAGCATCATTGCATTAAAAGGAGGGGATGACAACGTAATAAGAAATAGGGAAGAAATAGTTAGAAGAGTAAAAGAATTCTACAGAAAGCTATATGAAGGAAACAGTGTATTAAATGAAGGCACTGAAGTCATCGAAATAACAGCTCCTAAAATCTTAAACGAGGAAGTAGTATGTGCAATCAAAAATATGAAGAAAGAAAGAAAGAACAACTTTTGATGATGACATTATATTAGATATCCCAAAAGAAACTGAAGAACACGTAGAAGACATACTTGCAAAATTCTTTACTAAATAACTTAACAGCGGTAACATACCTTACCAGTGGGATTCTACAACAGTAAATCTTTTGCATAAGAAAGTGGTAAAGGGGATTTGAAAAATTACCGAACAATTAGCTCCTTACCTGCTATTTATAAAATCTTCAAAAAAATACTAACACATCGCCTGCAGAAAAAATTAAATACAACTCAACCAAGAGAAGAATTTGTATTGCCAATTGAATTTAGTAAAGTGGAACATGTTCAAATTTTAAGCAAACGAATTAAAAAACACAGGAATTTAAGCTTCTATTTTGTGCGATATATATTGGCTATGAGAAGGCCTTTGGCTCTATTAAAACGTCAGCAGTCCTCCATTCTTTAAAATCAAGTTGATGATACGTATACTGAAATACTGAAAAGTGTGTATAAAAATTAAAATTAAAAATTTCGGTTACATAAAGATACAAAAACAATTAAAATTGTAGAATTTATAAGGCAGGGAGATAAAATTTCCCCAAACATTGTACTTCGGCTTTACACATATTTGTTCAACTAATAGACTGGAATAACAAAGAAATAAAAATAAGTTTCAAATATTTAAATTATCTGCGGTTAGCTAATGACACTGTTATTTTTCCACCGAACCATCAGAACTCCAAGATACGGTACAGATTCTTTCAACTAGAAATAGTGAAGTTGGACTCAAGATGAGAACCTACAAAAAATCTAAATTCATGTTAAATAATTTTGTAGAGAAAACAAAAATACATATTGGTAACATTGAGCTAGAAAATGCTGATTCACATGCTGAACTTGGACAACTGATTTCAATGGAAGGCAACATTATGAAAGAACTCAACAGATGTATTAAACGTGATTGGAGTACATTGGGAAGAAACACTTTTTTCCTGAAGGGAAATTTGCCGTTCTTCTAAAAAGAATGGTCTTCAACCAGGTGTATTTATTTCCAGTCCTTTCTTATGGTTCAGAGACATGGAGTCTAGCAAGTATAGCAATACGTAAGGTACAGAAATTGCAAAGGAGTATGGAGAGGTACATGCTTGGAATAACTAGGAGAGATCGAAAAGGAAACACTTGGGTGAGAGAGCAAACTAGAGTAGAGGATATCATTGTTAAAGTAAAATGGCTGAAATGGCGATGGGCTGGTTATGTCAAAGAACTGATTAATGATGGACAACTGAACTTCTCAAATGGATTCCAATGGACTACCGGAAACCTAGTAAATGTCCTCGAACTAGATGGGTGGATGAAAAAAGAAAACAGATTGTGGTGACATGGAAGCGAATTGCTCAGGATAGACTTGGTTGTAAAGCATTTAGAGGGACCTTCATCCAGCGGCGTGTTGCGTATGAATGGTTGCACATGAAGATGATGTTATATACATTTGAAGCACAAATATTCTGAGATTCAATTATTTATGCAAAATGTGCAAACCATTTTTCGAATTATCTTACTAAAGGTATTCCATATCTAATTATTTTGATGTTTCTAATCTGGAAGTGTGTTTGCGTTACTGAAAATTGGTTTATGTTATTTTTAATCATCAACAAAAGTAAAATTATACACCTATTTATATACTTGTGTTACATGTTTCATTTTTAGCATATTATCATATTTTGATATTTAATGTATCACTGGTGCCGGAGCAGTGTTTAAAAATTTAAGGGTTGAAATGGAGACGTGCCTTAGCGTTAATTACAAAATTTACCATTATCTTAGGAAAAGAAGAGTGATTGATAGATTCATTGCTCTTTAGGTACTTGAAAAGGGTTTTGTGGGATTAAAGTATTTTTCGGAAAATCCACAAGAAGTGGTTAATATACCCAAGAGATTAAAATGTTGAAAAGTTTAAGCATCATTCTATCGGTTTCCCCACGAAGAAAACCTTTTCTTGTTAAGCAAAGCATAATTGCATGTCGAAGTAAAAAGACCTGTTAATTTTCCTGAAAATAAGAGCTAATGAACTAATAGGAAACCTCTTCCTCCTTCTTAATATAATTGTTTTCTTTGTTTCTGAACTGGTCATTCATTTTGATAAATTAAGATACTTTATAACCCCCCCTCGTGTAAGTGGCACAACTCCTGAATTTTAAATTTTTAGATAATACGTCTACTTAAAAAAAAAGACTTTAAAGGTAACGGTTCGTAAGTACCGTTTACAAATTCACACAATATTGATGTCTACCAAAAGTCACCAGGATATGTGACAAAAAAATTTTATCAACGGCTCTTTCATAATTTATATTTTAGACATAAACTCTAATGTATAATTTTCCACTTATGTCGAAGAAGTATGTTCGGTGTAGATTTAAAAGTAGCCATATAATTTTTGTCAGAGACTACTCTTATCTCTAAATGTAAAAGATAATATCAGTAAATATGATTTTTTTTTATTTTCTAAACATTTCTTTTATATACTACTTATCAGAAGGAGAGAGAGGAAACGGAGAAAGGGAGAAAGCGGAAGATATAATACACAGCTCATAGAATCAGTAGATGTGACCCAAAAATGTTTTTGAATTTCAATTGAGGGTTTCTATGCATTTTAGCAAAATTTCAGAGGAGCGGACGTGTAGACTTCGTTAGAAATAAACGTTTATTTACCATTTATGTGTTGGCGAAAGATAAATTATATTGTTAGCATATGGCTTACAATATTCTCCTTTTGTTGCAAAAGTATTTATTTCATAAATGAGAGAAAATGTTAACTTTCTACAAAGATGTACGTCGGATGATAAAGGAAATAAAGTACTTAAATATGCAAACAAAATATGATAAATACGAAAACAAATGTATTTCAAATTGTGTATCTGAATGAGCTGTCTGTTGTTATTCCAAACCAATTTTTAAAATATTTCAATTTTCGAGCTCTTCCTGCCTCTTGTGATTCAAAGAAGCGATGTTAAAATTTTTATTACAGAATAAGTAATAAGCAAAAGAAAACGTGTTTACAGATTCCTTTGTAAGATATTTTATTAAGAAAACTGAATGAATATGTTTTCAGATCATCAGTAAATAAAATCTATCTTTTAGGTTGCAATACAAAATATATGAAACAATTTCTCCTTGAGTTATTTCCGTCTTTCATTTGAGACAATGGTCTGAATAGTATCATAAGAACTACGTTAAAATGAAATTCCGAGTACGAGCAAAATGAAATCCTGGGAAAGAAATTCACTGAAATAACTTATTTCAACGAAATAAAAAATTACTCTATCCTCGACTAAACCTGTTTTTGCTGTGGGACTAGCATTTTATGAAAACGTGAAGACTTAATAATATTACAAATTTAAAATTCCATATATCCGCAACATGTTACGATGTCAATGTAGTAGACCAAAATATTTAGCCTTTGGGTGAAAACTTCGCGAATTTTAGCATTGAAAGAGATTTACTTAACCGTATTAGCCATTTTATACAATTCTCATGAAAGTGAGATATAAAATGGCTTCATACATTTATGTGTGTCTTAGGTTCAAAGTAAATATGATTAAGGCTTACGGTTAAAGAATTTTATTTTTAACTCTCCATCATAAGAGTGGCTATCACCTTTACAGCCAAATGAATTTTTCAAATCTATTAAACCGGAATATATCTATTAGTATGACTTTGAATTATTTAGTTAATGCAGAAAAACGAATTTGGCTGTTTAGTTCGTTCCATGACAGGATACAAGAAAGTGATATTTGTAACTTTGTAGTTTCCAGAATGGTAATTTAAACTCTAACAGCTTTTAAACTAATAAAATTTATTTCGCGGATTATGAAGTCTAAGGTGTGTGGGTGTTCATTTAACTTGTTAACCATTGAATAAAATTTTGTGAAACTCGTTTCACACTGGGGACTTTTTTTCACAGTGATAAGTAATGTCATCACACCATCACGCTAGGATTAAATATATAAGAACTACATAAAACGTAATGCGTTCAACATAATACGGTTAATTTTAATGACGAAAAATGTCGTCATTCGCATTTTGGTAGTCTTCCGGGCATGACGAAAAATGTCGTCATACCCAGTTAACAGGTTAAAAAAGGTGTCGTCTGACGACAGTGTGGAACGTCCAGTATGATCTTCTGTATCAGAAAAGTGGCACCGGGAATACATTTTACAATTAACGAATTAAACTAAGACGGATGAAAAAGGAAATAAATACGGGAAAATTAAGCCTACAAGGACAATGTTTTCCTTTATAAGAAAAGATATATTCGGTTACTTTTTACGACACGAGGACATCAAAGCTCATGCTGCACCGGGACATACAGATGTCTGTAAAATCCGAACCTCTTAAAGCCTGAGGAATCAACCCCCGAAATACAGTGACTAGTTTAATGGTAAGCGTTTTATTTATATAAAATAAAGAAAATAAACGTTGTAAACAAAAATAAAAAGTATTCTAACAATAAAATAAAAAGACGAAGTTGACAGGTATTCATCAAAGAGAATATTCAAACCGAACAACCTCTGCGAGTGAAACGTCAGAATATGATTTTTTTACAATATTAGGGTTAAATTATATTTACTTCGATCATAAAGTAATGTACGAGGTATTGCGTATTTATTTGTTTATTATTTTATTTGCTTCGTTGTTAAATTTTCATAATGTTAATAAAACCATTTTAGGGATAATATTTTTGACATCCACGTATTTTATTTTAAACTGGAGCTTTTCAAGTGTAGAAGAAAAATTCAGGGGCGGCCTGGCTCCTCTCAAACGGAGCACAATTTGGAATATCGGAGGAAGCGAATCATATAGACGATGAGGGCGCGAGTCATATCACACATGAGTTCGCACAGGCTCGAGGGCCGATTCCGCTGTGTCCGCCCCTGGAAAAAGGGACACCACCCTGGCCTGGAGTCTAATATTGTACCCACCGTATAAACCCATACTAACCTGTTCGGCCATCAAGGCGTGCGAAAGTCGCCCATTTTCTTTGTAGGTAAAGTTTAAAAAATAATAATTTTACTCATTTAAAGTTATTTTTTTAGTGGTGTTTTTTTTTGTCTAGATAAAGCTTTGAAATTACATGTCACGCTACATTCTTTGTGGTGTATAATTCCTCATAAAGATCAATAAAGCAAGATTTTATGAAATACCCTTTTTTCCCTTGAGCTGTAACTTACGGGAAAGATTTCGGTTTCAGCACAAGAGTATCAAAATCTGTCATCATTTCCCCAGGGCTCAGAAAGCTAAATCCTAATTCATGGGCGAAATATTGTACTTTTCTCGGATAACTCTGGCAGTTACTACATTTTCCCAACGATTTTGCTTGCCAAAATTTCTTCTTCATGGCTTACTGAAATTTTATTGCAGTTTTAAAAATTGATGTCCTTTAAGAAAAAGGCTTTTGATTATTTTTAGTGATAGAAATTTGAGATTACGAAAAGAAAGATGGGAGACAATTATCTGATGTGCATTTGTAGTTTATTTTGATAGAAATTGCTACATTATCGCAGAGAAAAAAGTTATTTGGATTGGATTTCAATTCAGTTTTGCATTAGAGTAAAAGAAATTGTTTCTTGAATTTCTATAAATAATATATTTTTTCTTGAAAAAAACGAATCTATTCTGATAAAACTTACGGGAAAATTTCTTATTCATAGGTTGCAATGTCTTCAGCTTTCAGCAAAAGTTTGACATGGAAAGCTTGTTACGCAAATATAGGGAAAAATTGAATATGTAGCAAGTTTAGAGATCCTATGATAATGTACATTGATTGCAAATAAATATCTAAACAATTGGTATTTTTGACAAACTTGAATCTTCTGGTTCACACATGTAAACACGCACATATATGCATAAAGAATTGATCCTTGTTATAGCACAGTTAATGCACCAACAGAACTTTGTCTTCATAATCGATAAACAGGTTAAGGATGTTGATACGTAATATTAAGTTGTGTATCTGGCATCATTTTTCTATATATCATGTGTTTTTCTTTAAATTTAATGTTTAACTGTGGCATTGCAAAAATTGAACCTCTATTATTTATTGTTTATTATTACAGCATTATCTTCCAATGAGAATATTTAGGTAGCATAGTAATATTAAAAATTAAGAACAATTGTAGAGTAATGGTGATGCATAAAATAAGGGTGAAATATAATTATTTAACTTCGGAGTTTTATCGATAAAGGGAATGGGCGGGTTTATTTTATTTTCAACTCAAAAGTTAAAGGTTGAGCTTGACTAGTGTTATAGGAAACAGAGAGAAAAAAGGGGGGTATTTGAAGGGTCATTGCCTCATATTTACACGGTATTGGAATCTTGGACAAGCCCCTGTATCCTCTCTGCACAAGTGGTGAAGTGATGGACACTAATCACTTCCCGACCTTTTTCGCCTTATCTGGAATGACTTTGCACGCCAGATAACTGGAGGCCAGAGACTTGTCTTCTCTGCAGCACATTTGATATCCCTGCTACGTCGTACTTCTGATCAATTCTAGGATCGTTTTAATGTTTTTTTAATTAAGTTTTATTGATATTCACTGTTTATATGTGTAAACTTCCCTCATGGTAAAGGACTTCTGTCTGTACAGCTCTCTGCATTGGAAAAAATAATTTCAAGGGCAGTCAAAGTTAAATTGAAAATCAGAACATCTTCCACTATTAATGAATAAATACAGTGTGAGAGATAGGAGTTTTTAGGAAGAACTAAGAACTGCAAAACAAAAGAAAAAAATTTCGACATACTTGTACAGTAAGTATAAAATGACCGAATTAGAATTATATTGTTTTCGAATATATATATATATATGTGTGTGTGTGTGTGCGTGCCACCTTAAACGTGAAATTGAAATTTTCTCGGAGCTCGAAACCTACATGTACATGTAAGTCTACAACTAGGGTGTTGGCATTAATTCTTAATAAAGTTCAAGAATAGAAAATAAATTTTTACTTAAGTTTATAATGGCATATATTAAAGATCTTATTACCTCAATTGAAAAGCTCAACATACGAAATTTTCTTATTCTTAATCGTAAATGGAAATATTTACTAAAAGATCCGATGACAAAAATAGATTTAAATAAATTCAACACATTGTGTGCATTATTGCTACGCGAATTCATAAATTTTAATTGATTACTGTAACATTAAAATCTCTGGTTTATATTCGACAAATACTTTAGAATTTTTCATTTTTATGAAATATGTAATATACTTATTTATAGGCACAAGCAATTATTATGGAATCATCAATTAATATACATCATTTAAAGTAAATATGTTGTATGGGAGAGTTATTTGCATGCACACCATAAAACACGAAATAAATCATATTGCAATTTTGTAAGAGCTAGAAATATTTATATGTAAATTATTTTACAATAAGTTTCGACAAGAAGTTATAAGTATTTTTCTTTTTTTTTTTTTGAGAAAAAGAGACATCATCCCCATCATGTATTCGAACCGGTGTCCCTCTGTTAAGCCCGGAGTGTTTTGACCGCTAGACGAACGAAGACTGGAAGAACTCTCTGTATATAAGGATGTAAGATATTATTACCCTTCACAGGGATAACACAATTGCCAAATAATGGTCACACACAAAGCCACCGGGGCGAATTTTTTGTGAGTTTTCGTGGGGGAATTTATTATGCAATAATTCTCTATACCTACGTAAAAGTAGCTCAAGATAGAGTATTTTTTATTTTTTTTTTAGGAGAAAAAAGCTCTATCTTTAGCTACTTATTCGTGGATGATGATAATTATTTCATAATAAATTCTTCCACTAAAACTCACAGAAAGCTCTCGCCGATGACTTTGTGTGTTGACCATTATTTGACAATTGTGTTATCCCTAAGAAGGGTAATAATATCTTACAGGTAAATTATTTCATATGGATATAGAATAAAATAGATCATATTTGTGGCTATTTTTATAGGAATAAAAGTAGCACCTGGGATCATAATCGTCAATAGCTTCTTTGTTTTTCTGCCACACAATGTCAATTGGGGGATCGCCATAAGCCACACATTTTAGACTGGCTTCTGAATCTTCAGTTACGGTGCGACTCACATATGGGTCATGGAAACGTGGTGGAACTAAAAGAATAGAATGAGAATATTAAGATCACCTCAAAATAACCATATGAGGGTATGCAGGCATAGTGCAAAATTCTTATAAACTCTATAAAACACATAATTATATTCTCTTTCCAAAATTTAATCTTCGAAATGGGAAATTTCAAAATCTCCTTAAATGAAATTCAATAACTAATATTTATATAAACAGAGTTATTTGAAATCCTCTTACCAAAAATTTTAAGTTCCACGATTTTGCTTAAACCAGCTCCAATGCCGTTGCTGGCTTGGCAGAGATAAGACCCTGCATCTCCTTCTTCGACTTCAGAAAGGACGAGCGTGCCATTGTTGTATCGATGGGCTCTAGGACTTGAGTGCACGTACGTAAAGTCACCAGCAGCACTATCTGTAAAATGTACGGCGCTATGCTAAGTATAATGTATGCAGTAATTAAAGTGAATACGTCAGGACCACCTGAATGAGTACATATTTTAATATGCGGATATTTGGAAATTTTGGTGTTTAAAAGAATGACTTTTTAATTGAGGTTGTTATTTTATAAGTGCGGATTATGATATTAAATATTTATTATGTTGAGAATGTATGAATTATCGCGATACGTCCAAAATTACTTCGAAGGCACACATTTGCTGCGACATCAGCTATTTAATAGAAGGGAAGGATGATGCCCAAATATTTAAAGATACGCTTGCTAATTAAGAACAGTACAGTAAACAAATGGGAATTTCCTTTTGTTTGAAATAATTTCTTCCAAAGAATTGCAGATTTAAAAGTTTTACACATAAAGTTAGTAGTCAAAATAGACGATGTGTCTTAGCATAAAATTATTCGGATTGAGTTTACTTTTATTTTATTTTTTATTTTTTTTGGTTCGTTCATTAAATTTATTGAAATTAATTTTTGCGAAGGGTTTTTCACAGAAGGTTTTTGGGACAAACGGATGCTTTACAACCGTGCTTTGCAACCTCGAAATATGGCGAATTTCAGTCAACCCGACATCAATGTTTATCACAATTATATTATGTTTACGAAACAATTATTTTATTTACCTCTTCATAATTTCAGTCTATTTGCAATTTGGTATTTCCTGTCTTTGCAAATTTAATTGTAATATTAGCTACATTATACATTTTTTGATTAAACTAGATTTCCTATTATAAAACTAGGTTTTCGTATGGAGAAATCGCCGACATTAGTTTGGAAGTCATGTTAGCCGTGGATTTAAAATGTCTGAACATGTTTTGATTATAAGAAATATTTTCTAATTTCGCTTTTCAAACATTGAACCTGAAACATGAATATCAAAGCAACAAATCTGTAGAAAACGATTTATGCAGTAGGTTATGCATTTGGAGGAGAGCCATGTAGCAAGCTATAGCTTTCTGCTCACCTCCATTTCTAACCTTATTACCAGTTAACACCTTAAACCATTTTACTTCTAAACTTATTCTATGTTAAATATATATAAATTATTACACATGTGTAAATTATAGAAGTATATAACTAAAAAATACGGAACGAAGAATAGCATACAAAAGGTACCTGTATATATAAGCTTCTTCCATAAAATACTCGGAGTTGGGAATCCAACAGCTGAACAATCAAGTCGTACAGAACTGCCAACCACTGCTGTTGCATTATGAGGCTCCACACTCCATTCAGGTGATACTGAAAATTTAAAACGTATTTCATATTTATTCATAAAGCGATAATAATTCATCATGATTCATAAAGCGATAATAATTCATCATGATTCATAAAGCGATAATAATTCATCATGATTCATAAAATGATCATAATTTTTTATAAAGCAATCATAATTATTAAGTAGATGAACATAATTTTCATAAAGAAATCATAATTATTAAGTAAATGATCATAAAAATTGTTCATAAAGTAATCATAATTATTAAGAAAATGATCACAATTGTCCTTAAAGCGATCATAATTATTCAGAAAATTATCATAATTATTCTCAAATAATATTTCAGTTTTAAAGAAAATAATTCAAAGTAATTACCGTTCACAGTAACATGAGTCGTCATATTTGTTGAAGCAGCGATATTTGTTGTGACACACGTGTAAACCCCTCTGTCATTGGAGCTTATCTTTTTAAAAGTAACTATGGACGAATCCTCAAATGTCTGAACAGTTGTCTCACCGTGGGCTAGAAATGGTTGGTTGTTCTTCAGCCAATGAAATCGTAGGGGAGGGTCTCCTTTGACGACAGTGCATACCAATTTTACTCGCGAGTCCTCGTCAGCTGTTATGCTCTCATGGAAATACCTTGTGTCGATTTCAGGAGAAACTATGGGTGAACAAAAATGAATTTTATGCTAAATACATTTATATAATTATCCAGCTTATTAACAGGTAGTGAAATATGTTCATAAATGATACAATGTATGGAAATATTTTATCGATAGTTTTTCGTGAAAATAAAAATAAACGAAATATCCGCAAAATTACTTGTAATGTCAGATTAATTCATCTGTAGTTTACTGTTCTGTTTTTAATTGAAATTTCTTCACCAATCCTTGACGGAAAATATAGTGTAAACGTACAGTCTAATACTTGAAGCCATACTGAGTATCGTTGAAAATTTAAAAGACTTTTAATTAAATATTTGTAATCTCTAAACTGAACAATTTTAAAAGATCTGCAAACCGATGATAGATTTGAATGAGTGATTTAAAGCAATTGTAGAAATGATCGTATGGAGAACAAGTTTTCAGACTTGTGCAATTCTCTTGTCAGGTTTAATAAGTTTGTGCGTAATTCTACGTAACAAATCTCAATACTAATTGGGTTGTTCCTATTGTCATCGGAGCATCTAATATAGTTGAGGAGTCATGTAGACATTTCGTACTTAGCAGGAAATGTTCAGCATGCATAGTTATGCATGAGTAAAGTATCAAATGCCGAGAATATATTTAATAACTTTAAATACACTTTCGTTTCTTGAAATAGTGACATGTACTTACCAACCACACTCACATGTACACTGCTGGAAGCAGACAAAGTGCTGTCCTCATTACGTACAACGCAGCTGTATTGGCCTTGGTCTGCTGCTCGTTGTATTCCTTGTACCGTCAATGTTCCAGTATGGCTTACTCTCTGTCGATGATTTAGTGGAAGCAGCATGCCACCTTAAAATATAGTGAAGAAAGAATAAGACACATTGGAAATAAGTGTCATCGTAGGCTTCATCCTCATAAAGTCCACAATAATATTGATTCTACCATCGACCTAACCTGAGAGTATCACCCAGGCATGTAGCCAAGCTGAGGTCATCCGGGGCCTGGCCTCAGTTGCCCAAGATTCGTGCCCAAGTTAGCTACATGGAGCTATTTGTGTACATATATATATATATAGAACAATCTCGGGTATCCTCTTCCTCATATGCTCTTTTCCTTGCCCTAATTGCCCTTTGTCTTGGCTACAGGTCTGGAAACAACATAGCAAGCACATTTGAAATTTGTGGCTCTAAAGTAACCACGGATTATAATTTTCTGAAGGATATGATCCTCTTGCACCTAAGGCTTCAAATCCTGGCAGACAGATCGATAGAAAATTACAGAAAGGAATGTCATCTTCTAGATCGAACCTGGATTTTTCGCAAAGTAAACAAACGCGATACTAGTATGACACAGCAAATCTAAACAGTCAATGGAAAACTATTTTTATGAAGGAAATTTTAATAATCAGTTACTATCAAAGAGAAGAAAGATTTCGGGGAACCCGGTGGTGACCTAAGAGCAACCTCTTAATACTTGCTCAAGTGCTCTTTTATATTGTGCTACAAGCGTAGATCAAACCCCTTCTGCGAGCGAATATAAAGCTTCACTATGGATAAGTTCGCAATTAATGGGACTGTGCTTACTTCGCTAACTTATCCATAGTAAAGCTTTATATTCCGCTCGGAGAAGGGAGTTCGATCACCTCTGTAGCCCGGTGGAAAAGAGCACTTGACCCATTATCAAGAGGTTATGTGTTCAGTCCCCACCAAAAGGCGAGAAGTTCTTTTCTTTGCGAGTAATTTATCCTCTAATATTATCATATCACCGGATATGATAAAAATTGTTTGACTTCAATAAAATATAATAATCATTTTAATTAAACACGTTTATTAAGTTTAATTCTTTTTGTAAAGCATTTCCCTTTATGTAAGATAATTTGACGTAGCATTACGCAGATTAGATTTATAAGTAAATACAATGTTATAAGCATAAGTAAGTTCATTTTATATTTTGTATTATTATTACATTAAATAAATTATCCTTCTAGTATTATTACGCGTTTTATTTATAAATGAAATAAATTTTAATTTAAATTTTAAATTTCATAGAATATCGTTTTCACACACACAGTTATTTTATTCATTCGTATATTTACTTTGTATTATAATTTATGAATATATGATTTCCTTAACCGTAAGTCAAATTAAATCGAACTTTATCCAGACAGATATAATTTTTTACATGAGGTGATGACGATTTACAATTTATTATTTAAGTTTATCAGTCACGGCAGCAAAGAGTAAAGACAATGATAACTATATAGAAAAAATAAATCCTTATCTGTAACAGAAAAAAAAAATATTTATTGGGAATCGCTTTGTACGAGCAGAGATTTTTACCTAAACATCCAAACCGAATATTCTTGATCAAATATCCAAGGAAATTTGATTAAAGATATTTTTTTTAAATCGATACGCTGTCAGTAGAAGTATCAAACGTTAAGCAGGGAAAAAGGAATCATTTTGCCTCGTCATCGTTTTTCAGGATATCGGAAGGAAGATTAATGAATATTTCAATTATTCACAGATAAGTAGGATTGAAGCCCCTCAGCTGGATCCGTGTATGTCCTCAAAGTAGAAATTTGGAGAGCAAGGATAAAAAATTGAATGAAGGTCTGATCTTCAATTTTACAAAGAGAGGGAGATAGAGTGGAAATCTCAAAAATCGATGGAGTACTCAGCGAATGGGTCTCCTACAAAGCAGCACGCACACATTACCTTTTCCCGGCGATCAGAAGAACAGGAAATACAATTTTCCCTTCAAACAAGCGTACATGTAGTGAACAAGTGAAAGCAACAAAAACTAAAAAAATGGAAATGAATCAAAACAAAGGCTCATTCTATCTTGTTCATTGTTTATTTTCTCGAGAGTCTAAACTCGTATTTTTATGTGAAGTGCATTTTCGCCATGATTCCTCTTCCTTGAGTGGTCTGCCCGTCACGTTCATCCTTCTTTGTTCTAGCCAAGAAGGAATTTCTCGAAAAATATAGAAAAAAAAACCAAACACACACTGTTTTAAACTTTTAAAGTGGCATCACTAGAATGATCTATATATACTCAGAAATGTTTCTTTTTATTGTAATGACGTTTGCTGGAGAGCTCATCTTGAACAGTTGAATTTTAAACTTCAGGTTTTAAAGTTAAACAACCTTTACAGGAGGAAATGATGCGGAAACTAGTACTCTATGGGACTTGTGTTTTTATATACATAATATATTAGGCACAAAACACTGCAGCCGCGTTCAAATTTTCGCATCGTTTTTCTATTGTTTCTAGGTTGTTAGAATCTCCTCTAAATTCCTTTTTAAGGAAAATTATTTTTTTGTAAAACGTTTCTTTTATAGCAAATGAAAGTTGAGTGTGTACTTGAGTATTGCGTGCTACTATTTTTTAAATGAATATAAAACTATGCAAGTTTTCCTTGTTAATTCACTTATTTACTGATCAGGTTTTCCAGCATGGTGGACATATTGTGCACTGTCTGTGAGACCATTTTGAGACATACCCTAGGAGCTTTTGTCAGGGGTAGACTAGGCCCTCTCAAAGGGCGCACACCTTGAATTTTCGGAGGACGCGAGTCTTATCCATTCGAAGGCGCGTGTCCTATCGCCCATGTGGGCGTACCGGCCAGGTGACATGTTGGCTGGCAGCACAGCCCGCCCTGGCTTTTGTTTACTTTTATATTAGTCGCGTATGTTTCTTTGGTGCTTTCATTGGTAGCCACATTTCTGTGTGATCGCGAGTTTGTATCTGTGTATGGTGCGAATTAATATGTTCGCATAACTCTTCGTCTGCTGTTGTTTATTGGTAGTGTCATGTTTTCAATCCATTATCTGCAAATGATCACAGAGCCACATTTTCCCCTATCGGCCATTTTTGGAAATATTTTTTTTATTACAACAATCATATTTACATTGTCTGAAATGTATACCCTCGAAATTTGGTGGGAATTCGTCAACGGGTTGTTGCGTCAACCACAGAACTCCAAATACGGATACTTTAATTTGAATCACCCTGTCCATCGCTGTATCTTACTTTCGTGTTTACGAGTTTAGTGAATCGGTGTGTCACAAGTTGCATTGCGCTATATACATCTGAACCAGTGTCGCACTCGCCCTTGGTACAACGAGTTAAATTTTGTCAGCGATTATGCAATGGTTAAGTAAATCATGTAAAGTACGTATGCGTTAAGATTTTTGTGAAATTCGGTAAATTGACAATACGCAGTTAAGAAATTTCTAATCGGTATTTTGCTACCAACCAAAATTGGGTTGTTTTCAGATATGAGCAGTTCAGTGTCGTAATATACGCGTAGATTCGGGTTGCCCCACATTTCCGGTCATTTGTGAATATAAATATCGGCCGGTAGACTCCATAACTAATCACAATGATGTCCCGGATTCTACGGATTATTGAATGATGGTTTTCAGGGATGATATTCCCAGTTTCTTCAACAATTGAAGTTTGTTCTAGTGAAGGGGCTGCTCTCTATTCTAGTCACCTAGAACCGACTTTTGAACTGTATTGAAACGTGACTTTTTCTTCCTTAGCCATTCAAAACGCTACATGTGTAATTTATATAAAAAATCTTGATCTTTCAAAGTTTAAAAAAATATTTCAGCATCGGTCGCTAATTTCCCAAACTTCATATAAAAATACAAACATGCACATTTCAAAATTTTGTCTGAACTCGAATCCCCGCTCTCCTATGGTCACAAAAGCATGTGTAACTTGGGATAAAGTAGACATTGTAGATTGTTGCTTAGTGCACTGATTCAATAAGTTTGCGGGTAAGGAATTTAGCAGTGCGCCTACATACCATTCAAGGTAGCCAATCAATGCAGTCCCGCAATTTTTTGATAGTCCCTCGTGAGCTTAAAAATAAATACATTAAATTCATAAAATATTAAATTTCGTATATTTAATTATTGCTAAAGTTTCTAAGAGAAGTTGTTAATTTTAATATCGTCATTTATTACAAATGATTTAAAATGAAAACAACTCATACATTTTATCAACTAAGCTGTTGTTATAGTCACAAATTTGCTGCAATATCGTTAGACTAACCGAGACTAAAAGGCACTTATTTTTTCATTCGTGATACTTTTTTATTTATTATAAACTGTCCAATATTTTCACACTCACGTATAAAAAATTCACATCACATTTTCACATTACTTGCACGTTATCAAGATGAAAACCAGGTCAGTTTCAAAACCAATTGTCTCGCAAACTGGAATTTCACCTTCCAAAAAGCGCCTTGTAAACAATATCTTAAAACTTTTATGCATTTTCTGAATTTTTCAAACATATATCTTTGAAAAGAATCATAATTCTGAGACTAATTGACAAATACAAAATCGATATTTTGAAGTCATATAATCTGTTTCCCACTTCTATTTTCTATCAAGTTGAAATTAATGAATAATCAAAGATTTTCAAGTCCTTCATCCACGTCTTAATATTTTATTTATAATGCCGCCGATTTTCGGTTATCTAACTGTATCCGACAGATTAATCGATGAAGTTAAGGTGGGTGTTTGATAATCGTTTTGATATTCAAGCATTAGATGAGCGCATGATGCCTAATGTCCTGCCTAATGCGAAACAAGTAGCAACATGCTGCTTCGATGTAATTGAAATAATTTTAAATGTAATAGAAAATTCTGTTTGAATACAAAAAACAAGTATATTTTATATTTACATTTGGGGGGGGGTTGAGCAAATGTTGTATTTCGACTATGTAATTTTTTTTAGAAATTGTGAATTCATTAAAAAACTTTATTATACAAGAATTTTATTGATAAGTAACTGGAATAAATAAATATATATTTATATTGTGATTTTTCTTATTTAGATTAGGGGAAGGAGGAGATAAACAACCGGAAATTACATACAGTCACGTTGCATCCGTTATTTTTGTACAATGTGGGGAGGTGGTGCTAAAACTTTACGCAAACTATAGAAAACAAGAAATCCCTTGAAGGGTGCCACAAGTAATATAAAAGTGAAATAATTTTAAATACTATGGAACTTCTTGAGAAGGTGCTCCAGGGGATGGCGAGCACTTTCGCGCATCTGTGAAAGCGATTATAGATTTTGCCTCTACTAAACTTGTTTTCAGTTATTTACACTCGAAGCCTGGCGTGGAGTAGAACTTCGCTTCCTCCAACACAATATATTTAAATAATTCTCCAATTTTTAAAACAGCTTCAAGCATTCCATTAATGCTTTATTATAATTTACTTTAATGCACTTTATTATAATTAACTTCGATGTACTTTATTATAATTTACTTTAATGAACTTTATTACAATATACTTCAATGTATTTTATTATAGTTCCTTTAATTTACTTTATTAGAATTTAATTTAAGGTGCTGTTTTATACTTTAATTATAATTATGTGCATCAAAATTTATAATTATGATAATAACTTTTCAATACTCTATTGTTCATATACGAGAGTTATTATGATAATAACTCTCCAATGCTCTTTTGCTCATATACGAGAGTTATTATGATAATAACTCTCCAATACTCTATTGCTCATACACGAAAGTTATTATGATAATAACTCTCCAATACTCTTTTGCTCATATACGAGAATTATTATGATAATAACTCTCCAATACTTTATTGCCAATATACGCCGCCTTTCGGTCCATTGGGTTTAGACTCGATTCACTTAAGCCCTGCGGTGGCGCAGTGTGGTAACGCGTTCTCCTAGTGCGCCGCTAATCCGGGTTCGACTCCCAGCAGTGCAAAAAGAACGCTTACTCAGAGATCTCATAAAGATCGCACTGCTCACTGTAGTCCGGGGTTTGGTTCCCTAGGCCTTAAGAGGTTCGGATTCCTCGGAAAACAGTAGGTCCCGGCGCAGCATGACCATTGTAGTCTTTGAGCCGTAAAACCACAAACAAGCAGGTAAGCTTGGTTCGTTGTGAATGTATAAGGTTAGCGATATCTGTGAGGTGGCATCGGTCGCCTATCGTGTTGCCCCTTTAATGTTAAAGCAACTCAAAATTGTCTTCCATTATCTGACAGTTTGAATACTGCAGGTATTAAAATTATGCTAAAGCGCAAAAATTACAGGCATTTAAAAATAACTTAGATAATTTAGAAATTTGAATATCTATTGTTATTAATTAATTTATTTTTATTTTATGTCCTTCCTTTACAATAATAATACAGTATTTTATAACAATAAATATACCCGCAATAACGAAATTTTGTCATTATTCTGAAAGCGGTGAAACACTTTGGAAGGGCAGCAATGTTGAGGGCTACAATGTCTGAATTAGAGAACCAAGTCCTTTCAAAATTTTACGCTTTTGCTCAACGTAGAAATTTACATGAGAACAAATGAAATTAAATTTTCAAAACCCACAGGCTGTCTTGCTCGAACTTGAGCTGCTGACACTTTATTATAAATTAAAATATTATGACTTATACTTAGGGCAATGGTTCCTTAGTTTGAAATGACGGTTCGAGAACACAGTTCTTTCTCGTCAGACTTTACTGATGAAACTAAACTCTTAAAGCTGTTCGTTCTTGAACTAACTCATTTCGTAATTATATGCGTTTTTAAATATTTGCAAAAGTCTCATTGTTAATGAAAATTGGTTAATTAACTCCAACATCAAGACATAATTATTGTAATTTGAAAATCGACGAGTATATGTGTGCAAATCTGAATCCATGTTTGCATTGCTGCATGATTCGTTTTCTGGTTTTCCTAACTTCCCTTTCGCATACTCGTATACCAGAAGAAAAATATCCCTAACTGATAACGTGTACTTTACAGGAAAATATTCAGTTTAATCTATGTCGAGTTAATTCCGCGGCGTTGATTTTCCACCAATATTTAAATTAATAAGTCGAAGTTTGGTAAAAGAATTTCATGTTCTTTTCCTTTAAACTCAGTGTCTCTCTTTCTCCCTCTCTATCTTTTTTTAATCCTCTTTTATCTTTAACGTTTGCATAAGAGCCTTTTAAACAATCATGCATCTTTGAAGGACATGAACTTCTTTTGTAACTTTAAAATTTAAAAGTGCTGTAAGGAAATATCTCTCAAGTGTGCTGTTGAAAGACCAATAAAGAATTTTGAATAAGAATTCTTAGTGACCTGATCCAATTTCTGCTTTTCTGACGCTTGTATGGAGTTCAAATGAAAAAGAATGCTACAATAATTACTAAAGAATATTAACTTATTGAACAAATGTAATAATTTTTAATGAAAGGTTATTTAAAAGATAACCATCTTATTTTGTCGTGGCTTTTCGTGGTCGGAAGTGCTATCTCAAAATCTATAAACAAAAAAAGAACAAATATAACAACGAAGAGTTTCACATTGAAATTATTTAAATTGAAATTTGCGATAGACACAGTTAAAAATATGTTAATTAACTTTAAGCTTTTCGATGAAATTGTATCCATCATTTTTAAAAGTGTAAGAGAACAAATAATTATCGATAACAGATGCAATAACTGCAAAATTTGCAAGCAAGATATCTTACAATGCTAGTCCATATATAAATGTTAATCATATCTCATCCGCGATCAGTAACTTTTCCCCATATTTATAACCATATACATATATATGTTACGGTAAATGTGATTAATCGGTTATTATTAATAGTAGTCGGCAAATAAGCCGGTTAAAGAGAATAATTTATGAGAATTTATTACATTGACCGGTTATTATTAATAATTGCTAATAAAGTTTGGTTATTATTAATAATAACCGGATTATTTTTAATAATAGCCGGGTTATTAGTAATAATAACCGGTAATTAGTATTAATAACCGGTTTTGCAAATATATGTTATTTCACTATAAAGCAAAATGAAAAAGCACAAACATTGATTTAATGATTGGATCAAACAAAAGAAGACATTTTTAATTTAAATGTTGAACAGTTTAGCTAAAACAAAATTATCAACTGGGAAGTGCCAATAATATATAAAGAAATATCATAGTTTGGTGTTTATCTTCGAAGTATCGATTATAAATTATATATAATGTGGTACTTTGCTGCAATATATTCTAATAAAGTAGGATGAACGTTGAGTTCATCTAACATTAAGAAAAATTAAATGACGAATAAAATAAACTCTAATAATAATAATAATAATAATAATAACGTATATTTATAATAACTAATATATTATAGCTAAGTACATACTAATAATAATTTATAATACATATCAATAATATACTTAAGTATATAAATAAGTTAAGTAAAATATTTATAATGTACTTAATTACGTAACTAATAATAAATATATTTATAATAACTCGAATAAAATAAAATAACTAAAAAATAGATGTTAAGTACGTTAGAGTTGGAATTTCAATAATTTATGCTTAATAAATCACATTAACCAAACTTCATTGGTAATTATTAATAATAACCGGTTATTGTGATTAATGTGCCTTATATATCAAATTTATCAAAAGACTAAGTTACTATTAATAATCTCCGGTTATTCTTAATAACAACCGGATTTACTACTTTAAACGTAACATATGTTACACATACATATTTTTCAATTACTATTTGCACTCTCTTTTATTTCAATAGTGTCCAGAAGTAACTGTATGCTCGTAAAAAGGTAGCAAATAAAAATGAAAAGCAGTGATAAATGTGATCAAACCCCACACGCAAAATAAGAAGAAAAAGATAAAATTACAATTAGCTGAACCGTATAAAATATAAGCTCCACCTGCAGCTATTAAAACACGCCCACAATTTAAACAATAAATATCAGTAAAAAAAAAAGCTGTATTGCTACCCCACCTATTCTTTTAGCTTATTTTTGTAGAAATACACAGACGGAAACAGCCACCCATACAGCAACCACAGCAACAGGTATCTTGTAGAATCACACTGTATAACCCATCGCCATACCACTCGTCGTATGTTGAATTAAAACAAATTACACACAAACGCAGTTTAATTTGAGCTGGAGATACATTTTTACAATTGTTTCGGTGGAAAATCGAGCGTCCACCATCGTCATAAAATTTGACAAACCCAGTTTGGATGAATTTTCTGACGATGGTGGACGCTTGATTTTCCACCGAAACAATTGTAAAATGTTTCTCCTGCTCAAATTAAACTGCGTTTGTGTGTAATTTGTTTTAAATATTATTTTTGCGCAGTGTATCGCTCATATTTCTCTCATGAAACAAATGCTTGTTGAAAAAGAACGATTACCCGAGTAAATTATCACTCGTAGCCAATGTGATGTTAGTGATGAAAACAGGAATATAGAGGATGCAACCAGGAAGATATGTGTGGTTTTGTCTTATGTAACAAGCTTCAATGAAAGTGTCAATGTCTGAAGTGGGCTATAATATCCTCCCCGCCTCAGGTAATTTGTCTCCTTTGGGACCCAAACCGATACGCGATATCCCGGCGTCATTGAAAATAACCCTCTACGATAACTTCCATATCGACAACTACAGTAAGTTACCATACGAAAGGACACGTTCTGTCCCTCAGATCCTGCAACAAGATAAAGACGGGATCTTAACAATTGATAAGAATTTCAAATTGATTCACAGCCATGCAATTTGGGCCAGGGATTATCCTATGACGGAGGCTCTGTGGTCTCTAAACTTTCGCAAAAGCAACATCAACAGTAATTCATTAAAATATTCGCGAAATATAGTAAAACATCTCATGGCGTCTAGGGCTTTTCTATTATAATAAAAACTTCAGAGAAACGGCTAATTCTAACTGCAAAGAAACTTTTAAATACCTTGCAAATACGTTTTTTTCCCCCTAGAGAGAGCTGTGATAAACACAGTTTGGAGTCTCTCTACTCTCGCGCTTTTCTTTCCCATTTACTAACGACTAGAGAACATGTCTGAATAGTATAAAAAATAATAACTTAATATCATGCCAGTTATCGCCATTTTTAATTTCAATTTATTAGTTGAACCCAACTCGCCTTTCTCCTCCTCATACGCTAACGATAACAAAGGATATATAGAAGTATTATAGGCATGAACTCATCATAATCATGCCAAAACTACATCGAAAATTTAGAAGTAAAATTTTGAGAAATTACCGTTTCCAAATTGGAGATTATGATTTTAATCTGAATTAAAATTAGTTATTCCAACCCAGGCCGTTTTCACAGTTTTCTGAAATGAGACCACGAATTAGCATAAAGTTCTCTTCATTATTAAAATTATAAATATGCAGCAAAAGTATCCAAGCTGCAAGACTATAAAACTGATTCGTGTAATACGTTATCCATCTGGAGAATAGCCATGTAACAAGCTACAACTTTCTGCTCTTCTTCATTTCTGACTTAATCACCGTTCAACATCTTAACCTCAATGTCGAGAATATCAACGTAACGTCAAAAATACCAACGTAACGTCAAGAATATCAACGTAATATTAATAATATCAATGTAACATCAAGAATATCAACGTAACATCAAGAATGTCAGCGTAAAATCAAGAAAGTTCCGTGAAGGAATATATCACCAAAACAATAATTAGGTTGAATAAATAAAATTTATTCTGTCCCTGTTAAAGATATTTATTTTTTGAAGTGTAAGAGAAGGGAATTTTTCTTTGAACAATAGCATGTGGCTTGAAAGCACACTCCTAGCCATGTTTTGAGGAAGCTTACAGAAGAATACCCTGTCTAAAAATATAAATCAGATGCGTACGTTTTTGACACAGGAAAGCTGGTTGAGATTTGTGTGATCACATACTTGAAAGCGGTTTGGTGAAAGTAAACTCAGCTTGCTAGAGGGGAAGTAGCAATTTTACTTACGTGAAACATGATTCACGAATTTCGGGGAAAAGCTTTTTCTGCCAGGAAAGATTTGGTACAGATATAGTCGCCAGGCAGATAGTTTGCTCCACGCATCTCAAAGTTAGCTACAATTGATGGCAAGGCAAAAGATTTATACAATAGTAGCCAAACGTTTCTTTTCACATAAAGTGAAATAAGTGGTGACAAAATGGGAGAAGGATCTAATGTATAAACACTGCTTTCTTTTTAGTTAAACCATATGCAAAGTCAATATGTGGTAATTATATTGGTAAAATGTTAAAATATAATACTTAAATCAAATTAAAGATATTATTTTTCATTAGTTTACAACCTCATTTACAAATTTTTATTATTTTCGTATTATCTAAATTGTGATTACTTTCTTAATTAAAATAGCAATCTATATATAGGATTCAGTATGAACTATGACTATATATTACTTTAATTAAGTAGTATTACGACTATAACACACTCTATATATACATTTATTTTAACTAAGTATTACTATAATTACATTTATTAAAATGTAATTTTAATATAATTATTACATTATAGAATCAGGATTAGGATTGCATAAACATGCATATTGTACACAAAATTGCATATTTTAGACCTTTTTTAGCACGAGTGCATAAAAATAATTAATTTGCAGAATAAATTAAAATTTAAGTGATATTATCCATTTTAAGTATCATCTTATATTGGAAAATTGTCTCCATAATTCTGAAGTTGCACATCCGTTTCTTCCCTCAGAAAGAAAAAATTAAAAAACAGAAAACAGAAAAAAAGAAAGAGGAAAGAGAAGTCAAAAGAACTGTGCACACACACATAATTAATTATATCCTTAGGAGTTAAAAATATATTTTCACTCATAATTCAATTAATCACCCTATTAATCTTCCCTATCAGGAAGATCGAAGCTATTTGTTTCTATTTTGATAGATTGGCAGTTTTCCTAACGTACGATTAACTACAACAGATATTTACCTAAGGTAAAGTATATTCTACAATACTATTTATCAGTAATGTGCTATTAGGGATAGACTACTTATACGTGAAATTTTATAGATATGGTTTAACATGTGGAAAAGATATTTTTGGCAGTGAAAGTAATATCTAACCGTGAGAAGAAAGCCTAGCTTTTCAGAATACAGAATATTGAGAAATACGTTGTGAGAAACCATATTATTATTCTACCCAAAACATATCATTTATTGCATATTAGATATTTCGATTCAGCTATGTAGAAATAAAGCTCTTTGTGTTAAGACGCGGGCAATTGTTTTTCAAGTAATAGGAGAATATTGAAATGCATAGCTTTTTAAATTTCATGATTTTTCATTATAAATGCAAATCTTGGGGAATCTTTTGAATATACTTGCATGCATATAGTAGTGATATTTAGCGCATATAATACGAGCTGTAATTATAAATTGATCATAAATATCTACATCACTTTAAATATATCTGACTATTTTTGTTACACTATTAATTTCTATCGCTGCAAATAATCAATGAAAATATATATAATTCCACCTTAATATGTTCGCCTTCTAGCAATGTACACACGATTAATTAAAAATACTAAAACTGTCATTGTCCATCGGACAGAAGCATTGTCGATATATAATTTACCATGCGTTCCTTCACAGTGAAATGAATATAATCTTAATCTATCTCTTTAAATGTTAATTGTATTAATATCTTTTTAACCCTTAGTCTTGGAAAAACATCAGAACAAAAATAATCAAATTATGTGAGGATGTTTTACATGCTACTTACTTTACAAAATATTGTATATGTTTAAAACTATACAGAACTGAATGAAATTATAACCTAGTAAAAGATATCCTCAATTAGAAAAATGTCTTTCTATATTTAGTTAGTGCAATAAAGGTAAACTCATCGCCCTGCGTAGAATATATTCAATTCGAAAAATATTGCTTTATATTTAGTTAGTGCAATAAAGGTAAACCCATATTTCTACGTGGAATATATTCAATTAGAAAAAAATATTTCTCTATATTTAGTTAGTGTAATAAAGATAAACTAATATCTCTACGTATACGTAATACACAATAAGTAATAACATAATCACAAGAATCAATTTTCGTCAAAGTACCTTCATGCACTTGCAATACAATAACTTTATTCAGGTAGAAACATGATAAATATATTTACATGGCTTGCCACAGATTATCTACCTGGGCAGCAATGAGAAAAGACCAAGAGGCCTAACTGAGTCCATGATGACAAAAACTAGTGCACGACTTTTGAGAAAAATCATAAAAAAAGGTTCAAGCAGTACAGCTCTTTAACTATACGAACCTATATTCGCCTGTACATGAATTTTGGAATGCAAAGACTTACATTATATATTATCATATTATTATCATATAGTAAACGTTTCTGAGCATTAATATACTTATATCTACATGCACTCCGTTCAAGGTGTGTCAAGCAGGCGTATTGTTTGCAGAAAACGATGTAAATAAATAGATGAATGAAATTGTTGAAATTAATTAGGCTTGTTCTTTTCCCTGATTTGCAGAAGCAGACAGGGGAGGACTGGGCCGCATGCCCAATGGTCCCGGGCCGCTGTGCCCTCATGAGCACAGGGATCTCGCGCCTCGAATGATTGGCGCGACTCGCTGCTTCTGAAAATCCAAGGTATGCGCCCTTTGAGAGAACTCAGTCCGCCCCTGGAAGCAGAGTTCACCTGTTATTACAAACATGGCTAGGAAAGGAAGGTAAGGTATAGCTATGTTTAGTGGTTTTGGGGAGGCGGTCGCAGAAGAGGGAACATCATTTGGATCCAAGTCACCATCAATTTCCATTATTACTTGTCAAGTTTTATATGCATATATATGTGACATATATATGCATTTCTTTGAATCCAATCTCCTCAACTCTATCAAGTTTAAACTCTGGGATCGCTACATGGATGACATTTTTATTATGTGGGACAGTCCTCCAGATCAAATCTCAACACTCCTTCCCACCATCAATACTTTGGATCCTGCGCTTAATTTCTCCCTCGCAATTGAAGAAGATGATTCCCTTCACTTTTTGGATATACAGATTAATAAACATCATAACTATTTCGATACTTCGGTGTACCGCAAGCCTTTCAGCGTTGCTCTCCCTCCACATAATCTTTCTTTCCATCCGTATCAACAAAACATGTCCGCCTTCTACACCTATGTCTTCCGGGCTCTACAGTTCTGTTCGTCAACGGACTCCTTATCTGATGAAATTTCTTTGCTTAAGACCATCGCTCGCATCCGTGGGTACTGTCCCAGCATTATCGATGCTGCCGTTTTCAAATTCTCAAAACGTTCTTACAGTACATCTCTTAGTCGAATATCTTCAAATAATTACATTGGCTTCGTAACACTCCCTTACGTGTACAAACTTAGCTCCGCCATTGCCAAAGTCCTTCGGCAAGCCAAATTCAAAGTTACCTTCTCGCCTATTAACAAGATTTTGCCCTCTAGACTCAAAGATAACATTTCCACACTCCAACGCTGGGGCGTGTATCAAATTTTTTGCCAGTTCGGACTTTCCTACATAGGACTGACAAAACGTGCCCTCATGCATCGGTTGAAAGAACATCGCCGATACGTTGAGAAAGGTGAGGTGCACAAATCATCCATTGCTGTTCACAGCCACGAACACAACCATCGCTTTAACTTTTTTGACGCTCGTATCATCCACCAACCTCATTCACCACTTGAACTGGACTTCGCCGAAGCTTTCTTCATTAACATGTTTCGTGATTCCATTGTGAATGACCACAGCTCAACTCCTTCCTTCAGCTCAGCTTGGCGAAATGTACTCCACCTAACTCCTTCTGATATTAATCCATAGTCCCGCCATAATTGCCACCTCTACTAACAGACAGCCAACTTTTCCACAATTTGGTAATTTCTGGGAAGAGTGGCCGCACCACAAAAACCACGTAGTACTTGACTTCCTACTTTTGGAAGTCAACATTTCACTTAATAACTCAACTCTAGTTACATCCGCGAATCAACCTCGTTTGTTGACGATATTCCACGTGTTCACTCCCGAAGAAGGGCGAACATCTATCGCCCGAAACGCGTAGCTCGAACTCAATCTTGACATAAATACGCTTCTAAAACGTTGTTTTTTGTGTCTTATTTATATTGCGTATTGTTTCGTCGAATATTTCCACGTGAAGAACAATGGTTCAAATAGGACACGGTTCATATTTCCTGATGACATGAAAATAACTTAGTCTCCTCGGCGACAATAAAATAACTTGCAGCATCCTTAGCGAGCTAAAATATTAAACACATTTTCCTCTCATGTGTCCAACTAATCTTCAGATATTTTGTAAAGAAATATCTAATATAGCCAACGCCGTAGAAACTCGTTTATTTTCTCCCTTATCAGCAAAACTTACTTACAAGGGTCTCTTGTCTTGGCGAAAATGATCTAGCCCTTATTATGTTTTTGCTTGTCATTTTAGCCTTATTGACAGGTTTGACAGGGCGTTAATAAAGACTTCCTTCCGAAAAAGATAAGGGACTTTTCTCTAACGGAATTTTTTAGGCAACAGATCATACATTTCTTAGTTTTTATGTAAAACTCCATGTTCTTTTAAATTGATTAACTGAATTTTTTCTTCGGTCTTAAATGTATATTGTCACTCATATAGTTTATAAGCTATTTAATAAATGCATTCTCGTAAACCGCTTCCTTGAAAACAATGGATTAAGCACTGAAAAAAATTGTATATTTGCAGCAAAATAGCAGCAAAGTAATATTCCGCCGAGACCTACAATTCTCCGACGAATCCAAACCTCACCCGCAAAGGGAAACATACCCTGGTCTACGTTGGACAGAAAAGCATCATGCATTCTACGATATTGTTGAAAGCCGAACATTGGTAAACCAATGACATGTTAGACAAACGTGGTACGACCACTCTTCCACAGAGGTCGTACATGTTAGACAAACGTGGTACGACCAGTCTTCCACAGAGGTCGTACATGTTAGATGAACGTGGTACGACCACTCTTCCACAGAGGTCGTACATGTGTACAATGGATACGACCCTCTTAAAACGAAGGGAAATAAACATAGAGACTACAGTGAACAGTTAGTAGCTAAGTCTTTTCTTTTTTCCCCATTGAAAGTCGAACTCAGATTAAGAACACGCTGGGTCTGAAGGCGTTTTATGAATACAGAACCACAGGGACTTTAAAAACATAATCCTTGAAAATTACATTGATCAAAAATAGAACTTAGATTCTGTACAATATATGATCAGTAATTATAGATTTGGGTATTTCCATAACTGGACACCAATCGTCACTTTACGTGGAAACAAAATAATGTCGATACTTTAAATTACGAGCCTTCGATTTTATAGCGGACTTCCAATGTCAAATAATTGCGGGCTGCCGTCTACAAATGGCAGCACCTCCATGAAACTGTGCCTATCTGGAAGTGACAATACTTGGTTGTTTTCTTTATTGGCCATTTTCATTGATTTCTGATGAAGCGCAGATTATTACCCGAAATGTATTGATGCGGGTTTTTTCTTACTTGAAAATTACCTTAAAACCGCATGAATTTCCGTAGTTTTTTAAAGGCATGCGAGTCGGAAATTAGACAATATTCACATATTCTACTCATCTGAATAGAATCAATGTATTTAATAAAAATAGATAACTTGATCAAATTGAATCCATTTATAGTTTCAGAGAAACCCTGGTTACTTGTTTTGAGAAAATCATGTTAAATATTGAAAATCTGATTTTAAGCTCATAGGTACTAACTATTTAAAAGAAATGCGTAATGAACGAAGGTTTGTAAGTCAAAACGTTCGTGAAAATCCTTGGTTAACTCAGTCGTTAAAAACACATAATTCAATTTTTTTTCCTTTATATTTGTTAATGTAAAGACATCAATATTTTATTAATAATTTTACTCATAAATTCAATTATTACTTTTGTGTTGATTTTAAAATAGAAACGGTCGTTTTGTGTAGCGTAAATATTTCGTGAATTTTTTCTTTATCATTACGTCATCAGAAATGAATAGCAATTCAAAACTACTTATATTCATTTTGAAAAGACTTAAATAAATATTCCAGGCCATAAAATTAAAAAAAATTATCACTTTTTCGAATGTTAATAGTAAATTTAAAAATAAAACAAGCAAAGAGAAAATTCGAGAGTAAAATGGGCAAAGAAAGTAAGAATAATGATGAAACTTAAAAAGAGTAGAACGAAGTAATGAAAGTATGAAGTTGAAGCGATTGATCATTTGATTGTTTATTTTTTATAGCGCAAGACACCAGCTATAATTGCACAAACATGGTAAAATCAAAGACTGTAGTTAAACCCAGTCCTTTGTAAAAATTTAAAAACGTGCGTATGGTCAGCATGGTCATTTAAAATGTCAGACAGTGATGAAGAGTTAAAAGTAAGAGTGCGGGCAAGTCTATAATAGGGGCATTGAGTTAAAATGTGTAAAACACTCATGGGTTCATTGCACACTTGGCAAATTGGTGCTGGTTTTCCTTCCAACAGATGTCTATGGGTGAGATGGGAATGCCCAATGCGAAGTCTAGCAAGGAGAACCTCCTCTTTCCGATTTTTACGGTATGAGGAGGGCCAGTTACCAATTGTATGTTTAATATTATGCAATTTGTTATTGGTTTGATGATCCCATTCTTCTTGCCACCTTTGATTCACACAGGTCTTGATAATTGGTTTCAGGTCAGAGAAAGGAAGAAGTTGGCTAGAAGCAAGTGGTGAGTTCGTTGCCCTTGCAGCTGCATCAGCAGCCTCATTCCCTTTGATACCAATGTGAGCAGGGATCCAACAGAATTTAATATTGGAG
>QLNU02015003.1:56010164-56047078 GCA_006491805.2 Dysdera silvatica
AATGGATACGACCCTCTTAAAACGAAGGGAAATAAACATAGAGACTACAGTGAACAGTTAGTAGCTAAGTCTTTTCTTTTTTCCCCATTGAAAGTCGAACTCAGATTAAGAACACGCTGGGTCTGAAGGCGTTTTATGAATACAGAACCACAGGGACTTTAAAAACATAATCCTTGAAAATTACATTGATCAAAAATAGAACTTAGATTCTGTACAATATATGATCAGTAATTATAGATTTGGGTATTTCCATAACTGGACACCAATCGTCACTTTACGTGGAAACAAAATAATGTCGATACTTTAAATTACGAGCCTTCGATTTTATAGCGGACTTCCAATGTCAAATAATTGCGGGCTGCCGTCTACAAATGGCAGCACCTCCATGAAACTGTGCCTATCTGGAAGTGACAATACTTGGTTGTTTTCTTTATTGGCCATTTTCATTGATTTCTGATGAAGCGCAGATTATTACCCGAAATGTATTGATGCGGGTTTTTTCTTACTTGAAAATTACCTTAAAACCGCATGAATTTCCGTAGTTTTTTAAAGGCATGCGAGTCGGAAATTAGACAATATTCACATATTCTACTCATCTGAATAGAATCAATGTATTTAATAAAAATAGATAACTTGATCAAATTGAATCCATTTATAGTTTCAGAGAAACCCTGGTTACTTGTTTTGAGAAAATCATGTTAAATATTGAAAATCTGATTTTAAGCTCATAGGTACTAACTATTTAAAAGAAATGCGTAATGAACGAAGGTTTGTAAGTCAAAACGTTCGTGAAAATCCTTGGTTAACTCAGTCGTTAAAAACACATAATTCAATTTTTTTTCCTTTATATTTGTTAATGTAAAGACATCAATATTTTATTAATAATTTTACTCATAAATTCAATTATTACTTTTGTGTTGATTTTAAAATAGAAACGGTCGTTTTGTGTAGCGTAAATATTTCGTGAATTTTTTGTTTATCATTACGTCATCCGAAATGAATAGCAATTCAAAACTACTTATATTCATTTTGAAAAGGTTTAAATTATCACTCTTTCGAATGTTAATAGTAAATTTAAAAATAAAACAAGCAAAGAGAAAATTCGAGAGTAAAATGGGCAAAGAAAGTAAGAAATGATGAAACTTAAAAAGAGTAGAACGTAATGAAAGTATGAAGTTGAAGCGAAAGTAATGAAAGTATGAAGTAAAAGCGAAAGTATGAAGTAGAAGTGAAAATAATGAAAATATGAAGTAGAAGTTAAATTATGAAAGTATGAAGTAAAAGTGAAAGTAATGAAAGAAGTAGAAGTTAAATTAATGAAAGTATGAGTAAAAGTGAAAATAATGAAAGTATGAAGAAGTGAAAGTAATGAAAATATGAAGTAGAAGTGAAAGTAATGAAAGTATGAAGTAGAAGTGAAAGTAATGAAAGTATGAAGAAGTGAAAGTAATAAAAATATGATGAAAGTAATGAAAGTATGAAGAAGTAATGAAAGAGTAATAAAAATATGAAGTAGAAGTGAAAGTAATGAAAGTATGAAGTAAAAGCAATAAATTAATTATATGAAAGATTTGTTTATTTCTCTATTATACGGCGCAATGACAGCGAAAGTTAGCCTGCACCGCAACCGTCATTTTTCCGAGGAAGTCGGACCTCAAGGCCGAGGAAGCCAAACACCGAGCTATAGCGGGCAGTTGATCAGTGACCCCCCCCTTTTTTTTATTATAGCTCCATTGGAGTCGACGTCGAGCGCGTTATCACTGCACTTCTGAAGGACGTTTACAAGAAAGGATGAAGTAAAAGGAAAGAAAAGGTGACAAAGAAATAATAACATTTACTGCTGTATAAAGAACAGTTTTTTGTTACGTACTTTTCGACAATCGCTCTTCATCTTATTAAGTTAAACGATCTGACTTTGGTCTTATTTTCTATTTCTTTTCCCCTCTTCCACATCCCTGGTTTTTCACTTGATTTTCATTTCACTTTCTATTATTTTAAAAATACACTTTATTTTCGCCTTTGTTTTCTTGTTATTAAAAGTTATTTTTGTTTTATTTAACCATAATTTTATGCTGCTTTTCACTTTTCTGATTTTTTTGTTAGTTTTTTTCGGAAACTTTGTTATCCTTTACTAGTAGGCGGTAAATTACACTCCACAGAGTTGAACTATGTCAGTGTTTTATAATAAAATAACAGCAAATATCATAGTTGCTTCGGGAATTCCAGTTATTCTAGAAATTTGAAATCCTTAATCTCTAAGAAAGAAAACATCCGACCACGATGAGCAGGAAAATATAGTTGTTGACTTACTACGCAAAATCGAAGTTACAAAAAAAAAAGTTACAACGTATTTATTGCGTCTAACACAAATAAAACTCTCAAAGACATTTCGACCAGTCAAGCGTTAGTCTTCATCAGGAAATAAGCAATATTGTAACCACAAGGCTTGTTGCCATTCTTCGGAACTGTTATTTTACGAGTTGATGCGGTCACTGTTCCGGGCCTGTGTCCTTCGTGCAGTTTTCGGTAGCAGGGCGAAAAAATGGCATGGTTTTATGGTCGTTTATTATAGTGGAAGAGTTGACTTTGATACTATAAGCTTCCAAAACTGGAAAAACTGGGTTTTTTGGAAGCTTACCATATCACGGATAACTCTTCCACTATAGCAAACGATCATAAAACCACGCCATGTTTCAGCCGCGCGTGGACCGCCCTGCTACGGGAAAATGCACGAAGGACAGAGCTCCAGAAAAGTGACCGCAGCAACTCGTAAAATAACGATTCCTAAGAATGGCAACACGCCTCCTAGTTACGATGTTTTTTATCTCCTGAGACCAACGTCTGACTCGTCGAAATGTATTGAATGTATTTATTAGAGTTATATGCAGCAAATTTGTATATGTAAATTATATTTTTATTTGTAATTAGAGTGAGCAGTTTTTTTTCCGGGGGAGGGGGCAATGTTAAGAAATGAAACTGGATTAACAGTATGCTAAGCAAACGCGTTACCACTGAAAAGCCGTAGAACCTTACTTACCTTTATTGTATCTCATTTAGTGTTACGACGAATTTACATTTAATAATTAACTTCTTCCCGATATTTTAAAAGGGGTACCGAATATTGGTTTGCAATAAATAATCTCATCTTCCATTTATGTCGTTATCGCGAGAATGGGCCTTCCTCCATGTTGCTTATACTCTTGCTTTAAAATTAGCTGATACCTTTCATAGGAAATATTTCCCCTCCACTTGGAGACGAGAAATTGATTACCAATCGGTTTCTATTAATATGTTCAGCGTCATCTACTTTCGCTCTTACTCCAAAGCTGATGTATCACGAAAATTAATGTTAGGTCTTCCCACTTAATAATCTATACTAGAATATAGCTGCTTCCATTACAAAACGGTAAATAAGACGTGATACAAATAGCATTTTTACTTCCCCTGCTAAATATGAATAACATTTCACTCACCCTTTTGAGTTTCCGATATTTCATTAACTGATGTTCCTTGATTTTATCACGTGTTGTCAGTTATCTCTGGAGAAATTTGCATAATATTTTAATACACTACTGACCTATTTCGCAAATGTCTTATTACAGTCTCGATCTATTTATTGATTTATTTTAACGTTTTGCACGCACCTGTTTTATGTGAAAACTCGAAGTTTAAATACATAACCGTCACAAATATATATACAGGGTGATCAAAAACATTCTGAAATAACCACACAGCGGTGTTTTTTGGGACAATTTTGAAATATAAAAGTGATTTTCATTTTGGTGAGAGGTTAACGCTTTTGTCATATTCTCCAAAATATTCCATCCAATGAGGAAGCTGTTTGCATCTGTTAACACCTTCGCTGGTTAGTTTAAGACGAATTACAGAAATCATATTTCTAAATGGGCGGAGCGTAAAGAACCGGGCAATCTAATTGGTAATCAAATTTCCAAATCGTAACACACGCGCATTTTTTTCAGCCAATTGGAAAGATTACAGCGAAGAACAAGGTCATGGCCTTATTGAACGGTTACAATACTACAACCAGTGTTTCTGGCGCAAAATCTGTCCAAATGGTTGAAAACACAAACAAACTGCCCGCGTGTATCGCTTTTAAAATTTAATTAGCAATTAAATTGCCTAGTGTTTTACACCCCGCCCATGCAGAAACACGTTTTCTCTCATTCGTTTTAAATTAACCAGCGAAGGTAATAACAGATACAGATAACTTGATCATTGGATGGATAATTTTGGCGAACGTCACAAAAAGTATTGACCTCTCACTAAAATGAAGACCACTTTTATATCTCAAAATTTTTCCAGGAATGCCACTGTGTGGTTATTATCCGAGTATTTCTGAACACCCTGTATATGTATAATTTGGTGTTATGTGAGTTTCACAGAGCAAGGGCAACAAGATCATGCTGTGCAGTTTTCCAAGGAATTTGAAGTTCTTAAGGCCTAGGCAACCAATCCCCTGGCTACGGTAAACAACTTGTCAGTGAAAACATATATAATATTGAAATATTTTCTTTTTATGCTGAAACGACATTTAGCAGCAAATTAAACAAAGTTTTAAGTGACACGATTTCGATTTGTGGTAATAGAATTAAAATAAGATCATATAATAACTGTTGTAGGCAGGGGCGGACTCTGCCCTCTTAAAGGGCGCATATCTTGGATTTTCGGAGGGCGCGAGTCCTATCGCCCATGAGGGCCCAGTGGCTCATGGACGGACGCCACAGTCCCCCACTGGTTGTAGATGATAAACCTTTAGTATTTTGCTTAAAAACGTACATTTCGAGGCAGTAAATAATAAGCTAATTAAAAGCAGTCTAGAAACTAATTAAGAAATAGAGAAACAAATTGTTAAATTAAGCAATAGAGAAATAAATTAGTCAATTGAGAAACAACTAAATCAATGAAGAAGCAAATATAAGCAATTAGCGAATAATTTAAGCAATTACGAAGCAAACTAAGCAATTAGTAAATAATAAGGCATTATAAAGATCTTATAATTTTAAATAATATATTTTACATTTGTTCTGAAAAGGGCATGATTTTAGAAGTGCCCAAAAATAACAATAATTTAAGAAATGCCCAAAAATAACAATAATTTAAGAAATAACAATAATATTAGCACAGGTTAAGTAACATTATTAGAAAATATCATATCCCGATGGATGTTCAAATGTTCTACGTTACGTTCTTAGGAGAAAATTGACAGGAACTGGATTATACAAAAATACAACTGTATCAGTATTACGATATTCACGATCAGTATTTTACGATAATGTAATTGCAGGGAAGAGAATATGCAATTCATTAATTAAATCCTCTTTAGAATAAAATAATATGAATATATTTAAGGATTTCAGGAATAGAAAATAAAAACTAGACAAAAATTGGGAATAGGAGAATTCATACATAAAAATTATATATTTGTTAGATTCTTATATTTGTATTTAACTTATGATAATTAGTTTTATTAATGGTAGAATTCCTCACATAATTTGAGTAGTACTGCATAAGTTTTTTTTTGTTCTAAACTTTAACTTATCTTTAGTTGATTTAAGGCTTCAAACAGCTATGCAAATATTGAACACCTAACAAAACACAAATTTCAATGCAAACATTGCCGGTAATTAAGATATTAAATATTTAGTATGAAATATGTAGCGGACGACAATAAATGAAGCTGCCTTTTTAAGCACCTAATAAAATCTCATGCTTATTTCTTTTTGTAAGAAACAGAGTCAATTTATTAGCATAATAAATCTATTTCGATTGAGCTACAACAATTATTTTTTGACATTCTAATTGTAGTTGGACAAAATCATATTTATTTTTGGAATGAATTATATTTTTATTCTGAACTGCGATTTGGAATTTGGCAGTTGGAAATCAAGTCCTTTAGAATAAGGCAATCACTTTAAATACAGTAATTCATTCATTTATTTAATGTGAATGAGAATGAGAAAGAAGAGGGATAAGGGGAGTTTTCGTTCATTTTTATTTCAGGGAATGTTTCGAGACTTATTCTTACTGAACATCTTCAATTTATATATAATATACCAATATGTATATTTAATTTGTGTGATGCATTCAAATATAAGGCATTCTTGTTAAGTTGATACTTTAGAATATAGTTTTCTCAAATTCGATACTTTAAAACACACGTGTCGAATTTAATGCATAAATAAAATATATTCAAATTTGATACTTAAATATACTATTGCGAATTTGACATTGCAAATAAGCTTTGTTAAATTTGACACTTAAATACACTCTTTACAAATTCGACATTTCCAAATAAACCCTTCTTAAATTTCATACTTTCAAATATATTGAAAATAATTTATAACGACGTCGGTTATAACGACCAACCGCATATAACGACGGAATTTTTACAAAAAGTTTGATTTGCTATTCTACTCCGTACTAAATATATTGGTTAGAGCGGAGTTGTGTATAACGACGATAATTTTGTAGTCTATGTAGATTCTAAGCAGCGAAATTCGTATCGGATATAACGACGCAACTCGACAGTCATAAATCAGAACCACGTGGGCTAGTTATTAAAATTTAAAGTTAGTTACCAAAATGTGTTATTCTAATCTTGTTTATTTAGAAATGTTCTAAAATGTTTATTACTGCTAAGCATGAATGTTGAAGGTAATAAACTTAAAAAAAAAAAAACAAACATGTGATTTATTAATTGAATATCACGAGGGCCATATTCTGTTGGGGCCTATTTTATTTATTCAGTGTAGGGGTCATAAAAATATTAAACCGACACTATTCGGAAGTCATTAGTATAATAATAATAATTATAATAAATATTATTCATTAGATTTTTTTCCCTAGATTATATACTTTAGTGTTTTATAGAATTTTTTCAATTTAAAAAAAAAAAGTGTTATGTAGTTAGTGTGGCTATAAATATAATTTAACATAAACGGAAATTAAATTCATTAGAATTAAATATATTTTTATTTAATTTTGAAACCAAATAGTTTAATACTTTTTACTATCAAAATAATTTATAAAACTCTAGAGTGTATTATACTATAGGCTACTGTGATTTTAAAAAGATATCGTTTATAACGACTGAATTTGCACAGTCCCTTGAAGGTCATTATAACCGATTTTTACCCTACACCCTTGTCAAATTTTATACTTTCAAATATGCTCTTACCACATTTGACATTTCGAAAGATAAACAAAAATTGATACAAGGATTTTCTTAAACAAAGTACTGATGAAAATTAAAAGAGCAGTACGAAGGAACACAAGATATATCAATGTCGTACGTATTGAAAATAAAACTTGTTAGAGGGATGAAACGATTACAAACGCTAAATGGTTAGTGTGTGCTGCGCTCTCCACCATCGAATGTTCTCTCATGGTCTACACTTCTTGCAAGTTTTTCACCAAATTATTACATTCTCAACGGTTTTTTACAATTAAAGGACAAAGTTATACACACCGTTCAAATATATCTTTGCATGGACGGAGAATAGAATATAAATAAAAACAAATAATTAAACAAAAATAAGAAACGAACTCCAGAAAAAGTATTTGAACTCCATGAAAGAAATATAAGGTAACTATTATTGAAGTCAACGCGTTTAAATGGTACATCAATCGAATCCTAAACTTCATGGAAAAAATAGCAGGGAATTATTTATTTGATCCGTGTTAATAAATTGAAATGTAATTTAATTTATATAGTTACTATGATCAAACCCTAACGATGTGAAATTAAAAATTAACATTAGGTAGTCCATCAAAAAGAACATCTAAAATTGAATCATTCTAAATTGGAGCGCTTATTTGATAAGAGAAATTTCAGAGAAAATATTTTATTTAAAGCACTGAGCTTTTGTTGAATTCATTATACTACCTTTTGTCCACAGAAGAAGGAATTCCTTGAGTAAATCATTCACTGTAGATTAGAAATCCAATCGAATTGAGAATGAGCTAGTTTGTAAATAGTGAAATCTGCCCTTCGGGTAGTTGGCAAAAGGATACGATTCGAAATTAGTTAGATTATATTCAAAATATTGTCAAGCTCAAAACGCGTCACTGCTGAAAGGCAAAAATGAAAACCTCAATGTTACTTTGGGTTTTAAGCCGCAGCCCGCTTCACGCTAGTGCATATACACGGCTACATCTTGCTTACAATTCCTTTAACGCTCCTTACTATTAAACGTAATTAAATATCTGTTTGTTATATTCATTACTATGATGTAACTCATCTCCAGCCTAGCTGCCTACATCATCAAAAACTAATAATATAACCTTCTAATACTTGGTCAACTAACCATATGCCGTTGGCAGTTTTGCAACTATATCACCAAATCCAAGACGTGCCTTGTCAGTGGAAAATTTCATAGATTAATAATAATTAGTAGATTCCTTTAAACCAGCGTTCAAAATTAAATATAAAAGTTACCAAAGCGTTAAATAAGTTATCAAAAAAATTAGTAAAATAAATTATGATCATACTATAGCAAAAAAAAATATTTTATAAAATAACAATGGATACATATATTTATCAGTTAGCGACTTAAAATTAAAAAATATTTGCGTTGAATAAATATCAAAGAAAATAAAACATTTTGCTGAATATTAAAATATATATAAATGAATGAATAAATGAACGAACGAACAAACACCCACACAAACAGGCAAACAAACAAGCAAACAAACAAACTGCACAAATAATTTTGCCAATGATCATCGGGAAATCGAACTTGTCAAGACTTGCAGATAAAATTAATTTCATCCATAACCTTCACGTAATAGTCAAAATTGCACTAATCTGTGAAACAATTATGATACTTAATAATGGGTATAACACTTATATTAATTAATAATGAGTGTAACTATAATAATAAAATGTAATTATAACAACTAATAACAAGTGTAACAATGATTGTTTTGATAATATAGGTGAACCCGTATAAGTACACATCACATATCTTTACAAACAGCATAAGTGCATAAAATAGGAAGGCACAAAACATTTTCTATCTTTCGTATGCAACCGAATCCGCTTAGGTAAATATCTGTTACTGCACAAACCATATCAATTCCCGTATTTTTTAAGTCAAATAGTATAATAAAAGCAATCAGACAACTTTGAACGGTTTGTTATAAGTTAAATAGTTTTTAAATTTATAAGTCAAATAGTATTTTATTGCAATAATTGACACGAACAAGTTTGCTAGCAATAAAGCTTTATAACATGTAGCAAGTTAAAATCTTTTTACATGAATTTAAACTTGTTAATTCAGTTTAGGTTACAAAATTTCGTTAATAGCTCCAAGATAAATATTTCCCAAGTTTGGTTTAGGACAGGTATGTTTTTGTTTATGTCTAGAAAAAATTCGCAAAGTACGCAATTTGCTGTACAATTCTTTTCTGGGTTATGTTGTTCTTTCCCAATAACAATGCCCGTTCCCAGCAGTACATTTTGTTTTGATGGATGAAATTTCTCTGAAGCATTCTCAAATGTTTGTTGATTAATGTTCCAGCCACCATTCTCTCCATTTTCGTGGTATTATTGTTTTTTATGCTTCTCCTTTCATTATGTGTGCAGTAACGATATCATTTGTTATCATACTGGATTCTAGTTTGTCATTCAGAAAGTACAGAGCATTTGTAAGGTTACACTATCTAAAAATTGTATGGCACAAAGCAAAGGGGGCTAGTGTATATTTTTGCTATATTCAATATTATTCCGGATTATTTATGTGGAATAACGCAAATTTTGTATTTTAATTTCAAGTTTCCCATATCGTGAGCTTTTGATTAGATGTATATTTAGAAACTTCACACCTTGTAACATTTTTTAAAAAAATCGATGATATTTATGAAGTCGCATATTAATACTTCTTATATTTCTTTATGATTAAGATCGCTCATAAAGAGGGATTTGCAGAATAGGAAATGTCTAATAATGTGCCCAAAATATTTCTCGTATTCAAATTTTAGATGTTAATCTGTTTCTTGGTATTATTACTTCATTCTGTGATTCCCAGGAACATTGCCGTTATTATAATCCTCATATGAGACATTATTGTATTAATATTGATGAAGCAGTTTAAATATTTCGAATGGTGATGTACCTTTGAACCACCGTATGCCTTTAATGGGGTGGCCTCCATATGGACATCTGAGGACCAGGTCTTCCCCAGAAATGGCAGTTACGTTATCCATGGGCCTGACGAATGGTGGACCTTGGACGTTTAATCTTGATCCATGGAAGTTTGTTCCTACTTCATTGGAAACCTAAGACCAAAATGAGTCTTCATAAAATACTATAAACTACGTTTAAGAAATTTCTATATGTTTAAAGGCGTTCTAAAGCAAATTATAAACTCTTGCTCCATACTGCAGGAATTCACGGATTTAGTGAGGTTATGGGACTTAACAATAATATTTTAAAGCCTGTTGGACATAAAATCTAGCTGTTTAAGTTCATTGTGTTGCAAATATCATACCTGACAACGATACTCTCCTCCATCTTCAACAAGGGTTTCAGAAATATTAAGATGACCGACAATGTGCCCATGGTCAGTCACATATTCACTTGAAGATATTCTTACACCCTTGTTATTGAGTTCTTGTCCATCCAGCAGCCATGTGACGACAGGTATTGGGTTGCCGGTGGACACACACTTTAAAGATACCCTTTCACCTGGGCTGACATTTTTTTCTAGAAAGGCTGATATTATCGAAGGTGCAGCATCTGGGCAAAATATTAAAAATCGCTATTAATAAAATGCGTGCACCATAGGTTTGACGATGTAATCTGCAGAATACTTCAATTCAATGACTTACAAATTTTATAAAAATTAAAATTTTGTGGTTCAATATTGCATATAAATTAAATGGAACTACATTTAAAGATGAGCTATGGACAGTGGCATAGAGAGGGGAGGGAATCAAAGGGCTCAAGTTCATCATTGGATTTTAAAACACATTATTTTTCTATGGTCGCATCACATATACTTTTAAATCCATTTGAGCCCATTATAGCCACTTCAGCCCTTATTGGTTTTAAATTGCTGCGCTACAAATTATGAATGCCTAAAATAAAAACATAGCTTCCTGATAATAAAATCATTTAATGCATACATCCCTCCTTTATAATTCCGATAACGTATCTCTCCTTTCTCTAAGCTTTAATATGCTGGCAAACACTTGCTTAGATGCTATAAAGTATGTGCGGTTTCCATCTGATTCTATTTAAATAAAATCCACAAATAAAAGTAAATGCTCTTTTCATTAACTCCCATGGTATTTCTTTAAATCATAGAAAATATTTATGAATTTGGCAAAATTTGTTTTAATTATTATTTATTTGAAACAAGTATGCTTTAAGAATATAAGTATAGGCTTAAACATATGTTACATAAGCATGAAATATTAATGACTACATATACATTTAAACATACGTTATGTAATTATATATAAAAATATGTGTGCGTAACTGATATACAAATAACAAAATTTAATGAATCTGTCTGGATTTTTAAAGTACTTAATAAAAAGCGCAATAAAGAGCATAAATTGTAGTTCATCATCGCAATCCAGATCGTTCTCCTTTGGAGAGGGTGAAAGGGGTTGAGCTAGAATTTTGGCTTTTGTGCATTCGGGAAATGGAGACATTTAATGAACCAGGATAATGGTTCTCAAACCTTCATCCTTTGGGAACTCCTTCTTATTACACGCCTAGCTAAACGAGGCACATCTTTAAAAACATTATTTAAGGAAGTTCTAAAGGCTATTATTTTCACTGAGTGTATATAAAGATAAAATAAGAAATAAATCAGTATAAAAGTAGGTATTATTTTCTGTTGCCAAAAGTTATTTATTACGGTAAGTTAATCCTATATAAGGGATTGTCATGGCGGAATTTCATAACATACAAATGTTCTTGAAAATTTTAACGATGTTTTAAAATTGCTTGTAGAAACCTTCGCGGAAACCCCGGGTTTCGCGGAAGAATCTTTGAGAAACCTTGGGCTGGATGCAGTAAAGTCTCTGTAATTCGAATTAATTGGGACCGAAACATGTTGGGATTAAAAAAATGTTCTGATTAACGGAAATCTTCACTGTAGAATTTATTGTAAACACTAATTGTTTCATATTTGCGTGCTTTGGTGTGCACACATAACGGGAAATTTCAGTTTCTTGGCAACATACACTGCGCTGTTTGTTTAAGTCTTTTCGGTTAGCTGCCGTTGCAAAAAATATCCGGATGATTGAACGGACGTTCGGATTAACACGATTTTCGGATTATCAGGGTTCGGATTAATGAAACTCTACTGTAACAATCCAAGTATACTAGAATTAACTGGTTCAGATATTAGCTATAAGTGAGGGAGAGGGAGGTGACTTTAAATACGAGGGCGAATCAGAAAGTCTTTGCCCCTATTTTTTATTAGCCAAAATAAGGTACATACAGGTAATTACAAATATACGTACTATTCTACGTATCTTACACTATTTTTCCACATAGTCCCCCACACCGGTTCAGACATTTGTCCCATCGCAGCACTAAATTTGAGATGCCCCTGTGGTAGAATTCGTCCGGCTGACTGTGGAACCACCGTCGGACTGCTGTCTTGGCTTCATCGTTGCACGTGAATCGCTGTCCTGCCAGGAACTTCTTCAGCGGACCGAAAACGTGGAAATCACTAGGGGCGAGGTCCGGACTGTATGGTGGGTGGTCCAGACTCTCCCAGTGAAATGACCGGAGCTTGTCGGCAGTTCTGATTGCATACAGTCCGGACGGTGGTTCCACAGTCAGCCGGACGAATTCTACCACAGGGGCATCTCAAATTTAGTGCTGCGATGGGACAAATGTCTGAACCGGTGTGGGGACTATGTGGAAAAATAGTGTAAGGTACGTAGAATAGTACGTATATTTGTAATTACCTGTATGTACCTTATTTTGGCTAATAAAAAATAGGGGCAAAGACTTTCTGATTCGCCCTCGTATATTAACAAAAATATTTCATAATATGCACATTAAATGATATTATACTTCTTCATGGCAGTGGTGAATATAAAAATAAATAAATGGAACATGCTTTATAACGATTTATCAATTAAATATTCTGATTGTTGACGCTAAAGTAATTAATTTCATTTTAAGGTACAGCTCCCACTTGCTTGATTCTTTAAATTATAAAATTCACGTTAACTCTAGTTTCTACCAATACAATAAGGAATGCTAGAAAGAACTCACACTCACTCTCTTCCATGTCATGAATATATTTATATTAAGGGCAAACGCCAATAAAATTGTAATAATCAATGTCATCTTATTAATCAATAAGCCTTCCGTATCTTCAATGAAAAATAAAACATTAATCTCGAAAAGGCATTGAAATCGTTTTACACTTATCATTACCTGCAATGCTGAGCTCCGAGGCTCCTTGGGCAGAATCTCTATCGTTGTGAGTAAAACACTGATACATTCCACTGTCTTGACGTCTCACAGAAGCAATATGTAGAACATCCCTTGAAACTAATCTAACTCGTGTATCAGCCACCAGAGAATGTCTATCCCGTTTCCATGTCACCGCATGGACCGGATAGCCTGATACATTACAGCTGAATGTTGCTTCTTGTCCGATACTTAGAACTTGGTGTTGAGGGTTTAGAGCCACAGATAAGGCAGCTATAGGTGTAGCAATCAAATTTCAAACTTCATAAATCATGTTTTATATATATTGCATAACACTTTAATTCATATTTATATATATAATTTTCTTTATATATTATTGGCCGTTAATATAATTGGCAAATAATACTGTTGAGAGCTAACATGCATAGGAGAAAGAAAGAGTAAAATTATTTAATTTAAGTGAAATTTATAATGATATGTTGAGTAGGTAACACCGCTTGACATAAATATAATAAAAGCAATCAGACAACTTTGAGCGGTTTGTTAGATTATACCAATAATCTAACAAACCGCTCAAAGTTGTCTGATTGCTTTTACTATATTATAATGATACGTTTGATGTGTGATGTTTAGGTTATTATGTTTTGTATTTATATTGAGAAAAGTATTTATCTAATGATAAGTTTAATAATGGAGGAGAATAGGAATCTATATCTTGTGTTTCCTCCAATTGAACAGAAAGATTGAGAGGTTTTAATGAATAATTTACGTTACGACGCCAGCAGAACTGACACGTTATTGCGTCATTATATTTCAAATCGCTTTTATTTAAAGCTTTCCATACTTTATCACATATCATATTCGCTCTATTTTTTACTCATACTTACATAATATTCTTATAATTAAAATTACACAGTAACACCATTTTAAAGAAATGCATGCGTGACCGAATAAAATGTGTAATATATTTCTTGCACGAATTTTGCGCATGTTTTGAATATAATTCAGTCATGACAAAATTTTTATGCTCTGTATGTAATTTATTATATAAAAACTTTACAATTTTAAATATTTTAAATGGACATAAAATTAGGCTTGATTTTTCTAATCAGAAATGTTTATTTTTAAAGCAGTATTTTTTTTTGGGGGGGAGGGGGATTTGGGTTGTGTCCGTTTCACTTTTCTGGTTTTTATGATTTGGAACCACAATTTCTAATCATAATATTTTTTTTCCCATTATTTCTTTTTCTTTTTAAAAATACTACAAAATATCCTAACCTGCTCATCAACGATAACAGAAGTACTTCAAGAATGTGATTGCTTATATGAATTACATAGAAGTAAAAGTGTTGCAAAGCGAAATTTTGATGACATGTTGAATGTATATACATATTATTTGCGACACTCATCGCTGTCCCTCATCAAGAATAAAAATGAGTGAACTCAAACTAAACCCATGACGTTGGCATTTGATGATGTTGTTGATTGTTTTGGAGCAGAGAAACTTATTGGCGAAAAATAATTGAAAGCCCAAAAGTAGAGGGAATAAGGGAAAAGTGGATGAGGCGGTTATTAATGAGTTAAATTTAACATGTTCTTCCAGGCAATAATGAAACTGGGTGTAAATTTATGACAATTTACCAGGTTGTTTGGTTGAGATTTCCGGAAAATCTGACACCAAACACAGTCTAGCTTGACGAATAATGGGGTTAAAAAACGAAGACTAGGTGACATATAGTAAGGTTCCGAAACCTAAAAATCATGAGCTTTCTCCCGATGATGAACAATAATGGGAAGTATTTTTGGAAACTGTTAAATCCCTGATATGATCTAAGTACTTGCAAGCTTCGTCAATGGCTAAGTTGTTCAAAGTTTGCTCTCAGGCAATAAAATTATATTTATGGAGAAAATAATTGTAAAAGAAATATATTAATTCTTACTACAATTTAAATACAATTTGTTTCTATTGATATTTACATCCAATGCTGTAGGATATAAGCATACTGACATGATGCTGACTGATACTGACATGATACTGACTGATGCTGTAGGATATAAGCAACTGTAGGATATAACCATTACTTAATTTAAGTAGAAGTTCTACCAGCTTACCCGTAACAACCAGTGACGTTTCTATACGTCTTTCTCCAATGCTGTTCCTGACGATACATTGATATTGTCCACCATCTGAAAACTGTACTCTTCGAATATTGAGCGTTCCTTGATTCATCCAAATCCTACCATCCTGATTTTCGTCTTCCAGACCTTTAATTGAACGCAAGACTCCAGAAACTTCTTTCATCCATCTAGAATTACAAGAGATAGGTGGTTGTACAGTTCGAATGTCAAAATAATCCATCTTTTTTTTACATAATACGATACATAAGTGCATTTAATGGTTTGGACAATATAGCATACATATACAACTTTCAACGTCATTGGATGGCAGCATTCATTTTAAGTTTACAAATATGTTTTGTGTAGAAAACTGTGCAGGGATTTTAAATTATCAATGTTTAAAATCTTGATATTATGTTTCGTTTTTGCAAACCCTCTGAAAATTTTTCAGTTTGTGATGGCAGCTGAAACTCCGCTTGCAAACTGAAAATTATTTACAAGTTAAACTACGCTGTTTAAATGTACTTGAACACTCTATATTTGTGTCAATAACGAATTTTATTTTACTTACTAATTTTATAGATTTTGATGGTGATTATATATTTATATATATCCTCATATATATATGATTGATTACATATGGATATATCCTAATATACATGAATGATTATATATGAATATATACTCAATTTGATAGCATATAGTTTACAGGTCCATATTTTTGTTCACACAGAGGTAGAATTCCAAATTATTATATAGAATAATGTTTACAGTTTTCAAGTTTACTCATTGCATGAACTGGAAGGAATTTGTATAAATTGCCATGGAAAATTGTTTTATAACCCGCCCAACTTTCATTGGCGTTGCCATCGAAGTCGATCACCAATGTGATTGCCGTTGTTTTCAGGCCGGAATGTATATTCGATATAGAGCTTTTTCAACTGCGGAATGCAATATCTCTGGGAAAATATTCCACGCATGCTGCATTATTTAGTCCTTCAAGACAGACATGGCTGTGGACACTTTTTCAATACACATCGGCTTTGAGGTCAACCCAGAACAAAAAATCGCATGGTGTAAGATCAGATGATATTAGTGACCGCATTATCAGGAAAGAGGGATTAATCTCCCTTTCATCAACGACCCTTATATCTGCTGCACTAGACGGGCAGTATATAGCAGAACTGCAACTTGCAAGTAAATTGCCTCATCAAAGCATCCCGTTTCCTGCAATTGCGGAATAGGATTATGTATCATGTAGTAGCATGTAAAGGTAGCCTTGTTTCTTCGAAAACACAATAGATTACTCCACTTACTGAAAAAAGTATGGCCCAAAATGAAATTTAATGTGAAAATCACATCACACATTAATTTTCCGCAAATGCATGGAAATTTTCTGAATAAGATTTGGGGCTTCGACAGCCTATATTGGGAAATTTGGTGTATTGACTGTCCCATCTAGATGAAAATATTCTTGAAATCTTGAAAATTCTTGAAATCTTGAATCTAGGAATGCATTATTTCTAATTACCTTTTTTATTTTAAAATAAAAATTTAGAGCAATTTATTTAAATTTCTTTTAACTAAGCTTACTTTTTAAAAGCCTTTCTAGAGCTGGCCTTTCCGTTTTTGGACGATTTGTTTTTTCGTACAAGAGTGGAATAATTTAACTTTTTACAACATCATATCTTATGAACGTATTTCGTATCATATTTAGCCATGTATGTTTCTGAATATTGAAACTGTTCAAATGAAAACAAGTCAAGCTTGCTGAGTTCCGCGTTTTCAAAGTTTAACCGTGTCTATATATAAAACAGTAAAATTATGTACCAGTATTAAATATAAAACACAATAATTAAAATATATGAAAAACTATTAATAAAGGGGATCTAATGAATGAATTTATATGGATGGACATGTCCTGATGAGAAGGTATACAGAAATTTAAAAAAAAGGCAACCGATAAAAGATAATCCTTTGTTGCAAAGAATCACTTAGTATGCAATAAATCTTATAAAATTGCTAATAAAGCGGAGAAAATGGTTTGAGAGTCAAGAAAATCTCATCAGTGGGCAAGAAAATCTCATCAGTAAGCATGATCTTAAAATCCAGTGGTTAGGATGTGTATGAAATGAAAGTTCTACTTCAATAATGGTGCTTATAAAAAAATTTTGGAACCCCGAAAAAATGTTTTATTCATTTTATTTTGATAAAGATTGATAACAAATTTCCCTTTCGGAAAAATTTCTATCATTTGCGTGTAAATCATGTAGAAACTGACGTTTTAAAACCAGAAAGGAAGCCGCTCTTTTATAATGTTTCCCCAATCCTATACGGTTAAGATGTTTTTCTCGCCTTGTCATGGGGAAATACTTGGGGAAAATTTATGCTTGGTTTAGAAAAAGAGGAATTTGCCTTCCTTCCCTCATGCATAATTAATATGCTTTAGAATGGGAAAAAATTTTTGTAGCAAATCCAGTGGGACATATTTCATTCGTTGACAATGTACGGGTGAAAACACCTGCTTCCAAGAAATGTTGTAAAATTGCTCCTACCTTTAGGAATATGGATAATAAAGTCTCACGTAAGTAAAATGATACACACACACACATTCCGCTTTTTTACTATCTCGTTTAATGTTGCAGGTTAAATGCAGTTTTCGTAGTGCAGGTTTTTCAAATTTTTAGATCAGCAAATTTAATCTAAAACCACGAGGGGTGACTGGAACCCGTCAAGCTCGTATTCACCAGCTTTTTTTTCGGTCATCTCCCAGGTATATTCTAAGAATATATTCTAATTTGTAAATTCGATGCACCTGAATAATAAATTGATACCTGATACTAACGAATACAATACCCAAGAAAATATTGTGCTCATCCAGTGGGAACAGTATTCTAATAAATTTGGGTAATTATAAATTCCAAATAATTTTTCTTTTAATTTTTTGTAACAACGAATTTATGAATTACAATGACTTAAGAGAAATATTCGAATAGTTTGCAGAAAATCAGATACAAAATTTATCTTCTCATTATTTAAAAATATTCAGAAATATTTTAAGTGTTGCATGAATTTATTTGGATATAAATTTTTAATTTAAAAGGAAAAGGGAATTATAATTTTAGAAGACGTTCTTTTTTAATACCTGTATTCTTATGGTAATATTACTTAAACTATAAAACATTATGCAAATTGAAATACCACCAAAATGGTGGTGACAAATGGCTTTTCATAATTACATTAATATTCATAACATATTAATACTTATATAATTTCTATTAACAAAAATATATGTTAAAAATAAAATTGTGATATAAATATTTATTTTAAATTAGATTTTAGACTAACGAGAACTTTAAATTATTGTTTTAATGCATAATACATAATACTAAAATTTTAACACTTATTTCTAAAAAACCTCTTATTTCTAGTTAATGAACATGGTAAATGCAAATATATTTTTTACTACGATGTTTAGGAAAAGTCTTCCGCTCCTCTTATTAAAATTTTGTTCAAAGCCTAACATATTTATAATTATCTTTCGTATCCCATTAACAATTTTAAAAGATAAACCTATATGTAGAATACAGAGAATAAAAAAAATCAATGCATATATAACATTGTTAATGAAGGAGAAATAAATGCTGAAGTGTGATGTGTGACATGATTTTTTTATATTCGGTTCGGAGAATTCCCAGTGGAAAATACAAAATAGTTTTGAAAAGGAATAAAATGTAAAGTTATACTAATTGCTAGTATAAATTTTGATATTTTTTGAAAATCGCTATATATTCAAAGTGTCAAAATATCTCAAAATATAAATAAAGGAATGATATTTTAAATATATAGTATATTTATAATTTACTGACGAATATCGAAAACAACTAAACTTTTTATGATTTCGTCGATAATTTTTTATATAAGGCTATAAATTAGCAAATCGCTGTGAATATAAAATGCATGGATTAATAATCCGCATAATTTAGGTTTAAATATAAAAAGGTTCAAATGGATGTTGAATAATTAATTAGATTGGAATAGCTTTATTAATCGTTTTAATTTTAGGGATGTTTCAAAAAGTGATTTTCCAAAACTGGAAACTGATTTAAATGAAGTAATTGAGGTCGAATTTGATACAGAATAAACATTTTCCATCCCAAATTTAAACTGGGGATATAAGATAATTTGAAAATAAAAATTTTAGCTTTCAATTTTTCGTAGAAATTCATTGTTCACGTTTTTGTTCTAAGAAAATACTAAATTTTTCCGTTTAAAATGATTCGCTAGATTGTCGAATGATTTTAAATTTTCAAAAACAAAAATCAATTACATAGTTACCCTTTCTTACAAATACAATATTGCTTTTTGAAAAACTATGCATTTTATTGTTTGTGTAGGTGACAATTTGTTTCGCACAAACCATATTTTATAAATAATAAATATTGCATATTTATGTTTTCTGAAGATACTCATTTTCAGATTAGAAGAATCCTTACGGGAACATTTTCAGATTAGCAACTTCAAATTAAGGCAGCTTGCAAAAATTTAGGTTTCATTTTAAAATGTCCAGAAACGAAACATATTTTTGGATGAGGAAATTTTATCATTTTGGGATAACGTTTAATAAAGCATTTGTAAAAGCACATCAACCTGGACAAATTATTCTTTTATATTATTGCCATATTTACAATATGACTCGAACATGGGATTTGGAAAAAAAATTGAATTTCCCATTAGTAGTGGTCGTTATGCGTGTGTGATAAAAGAGCTACGTTCTAAAAAACACATTTCAAATATTATGAAAACTGAATTTGTATTTTTTTATTCCTATTTTTGTTAAAATGTAATATGTTTACGAACTGTTGTTTTTTATTTGCATTTTTGTTAAAATATAATATGCTTACGAACCTTTGTCCTGAATCAAAATTGCTCACCATTTGGTGCCATTCACGTAAATTCCTGAGGGGGCGGGAAATATGCTTTTTCCGTATATTTTTACGAATTTTCATACATTTTGTTTTCAAATAGAAGCAACGTTTTATTATATGGAAAATTGTGAATTTCCTTTGGATCTCTAAGGAATAAAACAGTTCAACTTTAAGCAATATCAATTGCACATTTTTCACTATTACGTTTATCCACAATGCAAATTTACTCAAATTTATTGTAGAATATTTAAAGAGTGGAACTAGAAAATATACGCTTGAAATATTTTACAGAGGTGAAAGTTCTCTTTCTGTTTTCATTTGCGATATCAACGAGTGTTGGATTTTGCTAAATAGCAGCTTCGAACCAGCTATAACTAATTAATTTGAAAGTGTATTCTATTATTCTATTTTTATTTTTTAGATATTTCAAGATATAAACTTAGATGTTTCTTAGATATATCATTTTAGCCCTTTTAAAATCTTCATAAACCTTTTAAAAGGCTACGTAATAAGCAAAGGTATAAAACTGTTTAAAGTGATTTCAGCAGCGATATTTACGTGGTTACAGTAAACAACAAATTTTCAAAAGTAAAAATCTTTAATTTCATGCCATTCATTATTTTTAAATAGGGCATTATGATAATAAACAATACGGAAATGATGACTACTTATCTGGTGATAAATATTACCCTTCAGCTTAATAAAACAAGAACATTTTCGCCAACTTTGTTTCGGGTAGAATATATAAACATTCACATAAAGAGTTGAGAGAAGAGTTCGTATATAGTCAATAAACGTTAACTTCGCTATTACACGTGGTTCATATCCACCCGGGCAGCAATGAATAAAGACCGAAAATCTGACAACGCCCATGCTGCCCGAAAATAAAATTTGGGGAGAACATTTAAGGAGCAAATGTCAAACTACATATAATCACGTTTTATGTAAATAAGGCAAAAACGATGGTAATGATATGTAAACATATAAATTAATGTTAACGACAACAGAGAGAGAATAACCATCAGATGATATATGTACGGAGGCAAGGCTCTGTGGGTTTTCTTGGCTGTTATATTAGGCAGTTAAAGACTTCGAATGGCGGCTTGCCAGTATGTCGCCAATGGAAATTATTCGTATAGAAATAATTACTTCTCATCTTATTTAATATATTTATTTAAAGCACTTTGCTTCAATATTAGCGTACTGCTAACTTGATACGAATCTTGGTTACAATGGCAACGTAATAGTGAGAGGAATATTAATTTAGAGGTTGGCCATTTTGACGTCTGGCCTCCCTGAAAGCTCCGACGCTTCTTTACACTTTTTCCCGCGAGGACGCTCGTTACGTCACATCCAACGGCTACACACAGATATGGCGCGAACTATCGGCCAATTAGAGATTTTCGTGATTAACGTATATTTTTTTTCCGCGCGTGTGTGTTCTTGACTTAAGGAAGAAGGGCAATCCGTAATGGCGATATTTGAAATGCTAAAAATTGAGAGACGCGGCCGGACAATATATAAATTAAAATTAATGTTTATGACAAAAATCATTAATATAAATATATATTTAAGTATAAATCTTATTTGAGAAATCTCCCCCTCTCTCACACCTCGCCTTACGTTTTATTAGCACCAAAACTTCAGACTGCATGCATATTTGAATTCGTTAAGTAAAGCAGCTTATTAGTGAAATTATATTAATAAACTCCAAATCAGAGCTATTTGTCCCAAAGCAATGAATAATTTAAGAACTTCGTGTTTGAATTTGTTATATGCTATAGTGGATTTTATCTTTGGAAGAGGATTCCACGTATTTGGACCAGAAGACCACACTTTTCTTCAGAACAGAAAAATTCTTGTTCGTTATGTTATGTGGTTTTCTAGGCGATGTCGAATATAGGTGTTGTGGTAATTGAATATCTATACGGAAGGTGTCGATATTACCCCTGAGATGTGTGAACATTTTCAGCACATGTGTGTAGTTTATTGGGGTGTTAAGCGGTAAAATATTGTATTTGCGAATTATTTCAGCGTTGGATAAGCGTGATATGAATTTTAGTTTTATTAATATATAAATCTATAATACACAGTTAAAAAAACAGAGATGGCATTAAATGAAACGTAAAAACAACGTTGTACGTAGCGAAGTGTTTAGTATTGCATATTTTTTGGTAACTAAAACAAAAAGTGCAAACCGGAAAATATAATTTTTCTTCGTTAGGACACTACTGGGGGCAATTCAAAGTGGATTTTATCAGTAAAAATACAAAAATGAGAAAAATGCAGTGGTTTCTGCAGTACCAGAGGAAAAGACGATGAAATTGTTTAATAGCAAAGACGATATCTGTAGAAATATTCGTTATCAGAAAAAAAATTTAATAATTTGTTTTCATAAGTGATCAAAATATTTTTACTCTTTAACTAAACATAATTTCGAAATTTGGAATTTTAATTTTTAATAGCACTTCTTAGAGAATCCTTAGTAATAGTGCTTTTCTGTGCTTTTCATGTGCTCTTCATGTGCTTTTGTGTGCTTCATTTTAAGTGCCTTTAACTATTCTTGCACGCCTAACATTAAACCTTAGCTAACTGGATGGAAAGTTTCGTGTGTAATTGTCAAATTGTTAAATCAAATTGTTAAATCACTTGTACACAAGTGCTTATGCACGTTTACAATAATCACGCGTTTATTAAATAATAAGTTAATTTAAATATTTTTCTGCCGCATGGGGAAAAGTTTTATAGGAATTGAAATTATAACTGGTAAAATTAGACCAAATTGAAATTTTTTATTAATTAAACTTAATTCAAATCAAGGTATTTCCAGAGCATCATAACGTTCAAGTACACGAATATAGTGAAAGTTTGAATGTCTTGGACACGTTAACGTGCAGGCTTAAACTTAGAAATAATGAAGCAACCAATTATTCGCTGTGATTATATCCATTCGTGAAAAAAAAAATATTTCGCATCTCTAAATATTTACGAGTATCTAAAATATGGGCTCCACGATGACGTGTGTCCCTAGTGTTTTCTTAAGGACTCCTTAGGCCGTTAGTTAAGAAGTTGCTGCATAATAAATTGCACAAGCAGAAATGATAACTATAAGAACTTCTTACCAGACCTATTATTTATCCTCATTTTGACATAATCGGAAAAGGGAGTAGGGAATATTAGTGAATAAATTATCCAGTAATCAAATTGTTGCATGCCAGTAATTATTGTTCCCATCCAAAAGTGCGATAATGGAACGGGATACTCATAAGTAAAGCAATATTTCCTTTTGCATTCAACGTTTTTTGCTTAATTTCGTTATTAAAAATAATAGTTCAGGGTTGAACCAAAATATGGTGATTTGCCAGCTTCATCCATTGTTAAGAACTACGTTTCACCACATTTTTGCTCCAGCTATGTTACCAATACTTGGCCGGAGGTTGAACCAATATATGGATAAACTTTCATATTATACACACACACCTACATATATATAGGTGTGTGTGTATTTTTATTCACATACACATGTGTGTATATATATGTTTTTATTTTGATTGCACTGCACACTTCTATGTCTATTACGATTGAAAAGAAAAAAAAATATTTTGTGAAAAATATATTTTTACATATCTGGATTTATACTATTTTTAACTAATTTTTGATCAATATTGGTTCATTCAGTATTAATCATAAATCTCAATTATTGTAGTCAGAAAAAGCAAACCAATAACAGGAATTTTGTGCAGTCCCTGATGAAGAACAAAATTCTTGGTATTGTTTAATCTTTTACTCCTCTTCACCTTTTACTACTCCAATTGCATTTTTTATTCTGAGATGTTTCTACTATTTTAATTTACTTGGTTTGACTACCTAGTGTTATATTACTTTTCTACTTTAACTTTGTCTAAATTAATATACAATTAAGTGTAGTATATTTATGTATATTACATTAGAAAGTACTACATGTCACAATCATACTACAATTTTGCTATATATATATATATATATATATGCATTGCAATAGCAAAAGAATAAAAATAAATGGTGATTTTTTTAAATCGTCTGTGGTTGGCTGATGACATTGTTACCTTCTCAGTGAACCCATCGGAACTCCAAAACATGGTACATTAGCTCTCAACTAGAAGTAGAGAAGTTGGATTCAAGATGAGAACCTCTAAAAAACTAAAATCATTTTCAATAATTTCGTAGAGGGAATAAATATACAAGTTGACAACATAGAGATAGAAGTTGCTGATTCATATATTTACCTTGGCCATATGATTTCAACGGAAGGCAACATTATGAAAGAACTTAACAGATATATTAAACTTGGCTGGGGTGAATTTAGAAGAAACGGTTTTATCCTGAAGGGAAAATTACCTTTGTGTCTAAAAAGAGAGATCTTAAACCAGTGTGTATTGTCAGTCCTCTCTTATGGATCAGTGACCTGGAGTCTAATAGTTGGAGCAATACGGAAGTTATAGACAACTCAAAGGAGCATGGAAAGGTGCATGCTTTTAATAACTAGGAGAGATCGAAAAAGAAACACTTGGGTGTAAAAGCAAACAGGGGTAGAGGACAGCGGTGTTAAAGTAAAAAGGCTGAAATGGCGATGGGCTGAGCATTTCGCAAGAAGAACTGATCAACGACGGACATCTGAAATTCTCAAATGAATTTCAAGAGACCACCGAAGGTCCTAGAAAACATCCTTAAACTAAATGGGTAGGTAAGATAAGAAAACAGGCTTGGGTGACATGGAAGCGAATTGCTCATGATGGACTTGTGTGGAAAGCATTTGGAGAGACCTTCATCCAGCCATGGATAGGTTATGGTTGAATATGATGATGATGATGATATATATATTATTCTTTATACAATATCTTTTACCGGAATGGTCGAAATAACAAAGTAAGATTCAGTTTTTCCATTGAGTGTTTTTTAGATGGATGTAAATTGTTTCGAAAGCAAAAGTTGGAAAATATAACAAGTATTTTATGTTTGAATGTGGATATGGTTTGTTGATACAGGGTAAATGTTTGTCACCAGTATTAAGTTTACGCCTTCAGTAGCCACTCTGCTCAGTTCCCTCTGCCATTATTCCCACTTCCTCATTTTTTCCTTTTAGTCCATCTAAGCAAATCAGTTGAATCGTGTTTTTGAACGTTTTATTTGCTATGGTTTTGAACCCGCCCTTCCTTGAACCTAAGGACGAAATCAAAACCACAAAGAAAAAGACATGTAAACATCTTCCTGAAAGAGGATATTCTTTTGGACTTGTTTGAACTTGGTGAAACATCATGACATTTGATTCTTTACAAAACGGAAGATGTTGCACTGCCGGAGGATATAGCGGGAACATTCTTCTTTTTTAGATATCCTTTAGCTTTCATTTTTCCCCAACATCCAATATGTGGTGGCAAGAATGTTTTCAACATGAATTATTCAATCTTATACGCAACCAAGTTGCGAGAAAAAGTTAGAATCCGAGTCAATCTATCAAAAGCAGGGAACTTGGATATCTAATATCAATATTAATGTCCTCCCGCTGAATTGAAAAATTTTGAAATTGAATTAGTATGTAGCATATATAACACAAGTGTAATTTTGGAAAAAGTAATGTGAATAAGTAAATATACTTTTGTGAACATAACAGTTCAATTTTAAATTAAGTAAGAAAATTCATGTCGACCACTCGGGAGATGCGAATATTTCATTTACTATGGAGTCTTCGCATTTTAAATTTTGAATCATCTTGAGTATTTGTCATTTTAAATAATCATTACTTTTAGAATTTATGATGAAAAAACATAATTAAACTGTATTTTATCAATATATAATAAAACTCAGCGAAATAAAATCGACTATTTCATTAAATCTACATATAATATAACAGGACATTACACGGATGGTGATTCATTTAAAAATATCAGAACGATGTAAAAAAAAGGAGGAATCTAAAATCTAACTGCGTTTGTGTTAAGCGATATGATCACAAGTATTTTATTCAAGCGTTCTTTTAAATTGAATAGTTAGAATTTTGTTCACAATTACGTTATACGTTATGGAGTATTGAATTGAATGTTCTATGTTTGGATATATTTTATGTCAAGTGTTTATATTTTCACGATTGATCTATAGTTAATACAAATTACCACTCATTTTATATATTTTTATATTGACATTAAGAATTTATGTTGATATATCAATTATTATTACCTGTTATATCATTACAATAAGGATCGCATGGAATCAAATTTATATAAAGCCTTATAAATACCGTAAAATTAATTAATGATCAACGAACTTTACACACATTTTTATAGATTATAACATAGTTTTTCGAATAAGAAATTGGGATAAATACTACGTCGCAAGAAGAAATATAGCTCTTTACAATTATTTAAAAATGATACAAGTAACTCAAAAGTAATGTTGAGCAAGTTTAAGTTATTATTACCCTTCTCAGGGATAACATAGTTGCCAAATCCAGGATGGGGACGGCTTCTTTTTTTTCTCCTGAACAAAAAAAGCTCTGAATTGAGCTTCTTATACGTGGGTGTCGAATATTATTATGTTAAGCAAAGGCAAGACATGGAGACGTTAATATTCTAGACTTACGACTGTTCCATGATAACCTCAAAAACTTTCAAGTTTGGAAGATTAGATTTGAAACATTTGAGACAACTTTCTTATGAGTTAAAGAAAAACACTTCTTCAGAATCACTTAACTAAAAGTTCAAAGAAGATTGAATGTACCCCGATCTCTTTAAATCTTTTCCCGGCTGCTTTCTTCATCAACTTTGTTAATCAAAATTTTGAGACTGAAGGAAGCGCCATACAATTTGCATCTCTGAGAGAATAAAAACACTGGAATCTGGGCTTTGCTTCAAAGTATATAAAACTAGTAAAATACTGGATAAACAAGGTAATGGGAGGCCCAATATCGATCTCTCTTGTTTTAAAATGTCGTCACCCTCATAAAAGTAGAAACATATTACGTTTGAAATTTATTCAAATTAGTTTTGAGAAGTAAATTCATTGTGGTAAAGTTAAACAGCTTATTTACAGTAAGTACACCATTTTGAAAACTTTTCATAATTGAAAAAAAGTTCTTCGTATGCATAAAATATTTTTAGCACATCACTAGAGAACTAAATTCACACTTTCTAAAAAATTCTCACATTAACAGCGTTCGTTTAGCCGTTTCTGTAAACTCTGGCGTCAGATCAATTATTGCAATTGGAAAGCTGCAACTTTTTTTCAAAAATCGTTACAATGGAGTCACTGTTATCCTGAATATTATAGAAATAATCCGCAATTAATTAAATAGCCTGGGCTTAAATATAAATAATGCATGAAGGCTTATACCGGAGTATGAAATAAGCGGATTGGAGAAACGTCATAAAATTTAACGTAATTCCTTATTAAATTTGTCGTTCGCGACGCCACTTGATATAAAGCTCGTTAGTGAATACGCAACCCTGTTCCTTTAACGCCAAAGCTGTATTATTGAGGGGGCTAGTTTAGCCGGTGGGTTTTTTATTATATTTGCAGCCGCCCTAAAAGTATTTTTTTAATTTCATGCACACAGTGGCGGAGTAAGGCTTCGTGGGGCCCTAGAAAAATGTTTTTCAGGCCCTTGCATTATAAATTAAACCTGTGTAAATACAGGAGTAAGAGTGCATAACGAGGTCCTAGGAACCAACGAAAATGCTCGCTATATCAGATCGATCACTAAATACGTTCTGGAATTTAAATTTTAAACTTTCGAAATAAAGTCGATATAGGTGACATAGTTGCATACAACGTGCATCTAAAATATTCTGACCGTGGAAAACGTTCCAGAAATTCCCTCCGTTTTAAAAATACTATCTTAGCGGTGAGGTCCAATTGGCAACGATTTTGAAGTAGCATTGAATCTTCACCTCGCTTGCCCCCTCAGAAAAACGGGCCCCCTAGATATTTGTCTCGTTTGTCTATGCGATAATCTAGTCCTGCATGCACATTTACATTATCTCTTCTAAATTATGTTACTTGGTGGAATTATTTACTTTTATTTCGTGACTGCAGATAAACTTAGACCATTCTGTGCCAAATGAGGTCACATTGTAGGGTCATTCAAAACATTCAACAATTCTTCATAAATTTGTAACAATTTTTAAATACGATCATAATCCTGTCAGTTACTTCTCTATAACTTCAAAGCTTCTTTTGTATATAGTTCCTGTGCTGCTATTATTTTTGTGCAGTTTGTACCAACCTAGGCTGTATAACCGTAGCCTCTCAAATATGTTTAATGGGGTTCATAAGATATTAATACCATTTTTCGTGTTAACACAATTTCCAAATTTTCGCAACACTCAGCCATTGGTTTTCATGATACTTTCGCTAGAAATTGAAATGGATAATATTTTTGAACCCAACGTTCTTAGCTGAAACTTAAACTGTTTTATGTACAGAAGAAACAGGAATCACCACCCTGATCCAGAGTTGGACTGAGGCCCTCTATTGGAACAGGGGTGCCTTAACCGCTAGGCCACCACGGCGCTGGAACGATGCTCCCTTACTTCGCGTATGATGTTTATAAGATATCATTACACTCCTCAGGATGCAAGCAATTGCCGAATGATCAATAATCAAACCCTCCGGAGCAGGATTTTACCATGTTTTATAGAGAATTTAGGTGGATAATGGACTTCCATATTCTTAACTCGGGGGTTGACTCTCTTTTTCTTCTATAGATAAACAGCTCTAGTTTGAGCTGAGGACCTGGGTCTTTAAAACATTATTCATTTCAATTCCCCACAAAAATATCCAAAAACATGCCCGTAGGATTTGTATGTTGATTATTTTAATCAGCTCTGAGAAAGGTAGGTAGTAATATCTTATAAACCTTATATACAAAAGAGAAGAGGGCATCATTACTATTGTGGCAAAGGTGAATGCAGAGATCTTTCAAGACGGGGAGATTTTTTTCCAATTGCTATTTTTAGTCAAGTGTTCCGTACCTTTAACTTCCCGTGATATATTCCCGGTTGAAGGGGGACATTCGCCCGTTTGTTCCCCCCTAGGATTCGAGCGTGGTGGAGGAACTGTTAAGTCACTTCGTTTCGAGCGAAGGCTTCCCAGTTCGCCTTTGGGGCTAGGACGGTGACTTTTTGTCTTCTATGCAAAAAAAGCTCAAGTTTCGAAAAACACGAGTGTCATAAACATTATCCATGTTTAGCAAGTTTTCAAAAATTTTGAACGCATTCATTCCTGTTTCTAATCTAAATCCGCAAATATAACGTGGTAATTTTGTCTCCCAAGCAACGCTAATAATGGCCGAGTACATTGGATTCGTTCTCCTAATATTAGATATACAACTTAAAGTGAATTAGAGGTCATGAGCAGGGTATTTTGAAGCAGTAACAAAGTAATACTCTGTAGTTTCAAAATTGAATAAAGTTGTAACAGCGAATGGCATAGGTAAACTTTAATAGAGTTGTAGAGGTTTTTGACGACTTAGGTTTGGCATCATCCTCAGCAAGAAGAAATCACACAAATGCATTTTGCATCTTGCGTACCTTGCTGAAAAAGATGTCTTTTCTTTCCATGTCCAGGTTAAATTTTACTTTTCCATAAACTTCCCGTCATAACAGCCTTGTCATTGACCCGAAGCAAGTCGTCCGTGGTATAAGGTATATAGTTTCAGTAACTGCGAACAGATCAGCAAATGTGCTGGGCTCTGAATTTCTCCACTGTCGCACTTTATGTCTCTGTCAATTGACAGTCTCCACCGGGTCAGATTTGTATAACATTTCGGTGCGCCAACCCTCATCCTCCAGACTGAATAAAGGAGTTCAGTAGCAATCTGCTTTGTCGGTTCCATTTCTCTTCTGGTAAGTTCCTCCCTCCATTTTGATGAAGAATATGTCAAACTTAAGAAATGAAAAAACGTTTATAAGTTTACTACATATTATCTGTGCCATTCATTATCTGAGTTTTATTCGATTTTGATTTCTTGCATAGTGTGGCCCGTTTGACATCTCTTTCTCTCTCTTTTTCTCATCAATGCTAGTTTATTTGATTAAACACGACTGCGATAATAATAAGTTTACACTAAATAGTCTAGTTAGTATACAAATTCTATGGCCAAACGTGGGCACAAGTTGGTTCAGCGTAAATGGAAAGAAGCTAATATCTCCTACTCTCTGCATTACTTCGCTTTTCGGCATTCAGCCAGCGAATTCCGTGTCTTCCCCCCCCACACACTCGTTTCTTCTCTAGTTTTCACTTCCTGATCAGATGTATGCTTTGTCTGTTTTTCACCTTATCTGGTGCTAATGGTTTTCTCTCTCTCTGCAGCCATTCTAATGCGAATTATATGTTTAGTGTCTTTGCGCCATAAAATTTCTGCTAACGGGCTCTATTAACGTTTCTTTTCGCCTATACTAGTTTTTTATATACATTTCAAGATTCTTCGTTGATTACGTCTGATCCACTTGCTTTAGGCACAGTCTCCTCCTCATCGAAATACGTTTTTTCATTATCATCCTCAGTTGTTTCATCCACCCCAATATTTCAGCTTCTTTACATCTCTTGTGTTCAGTGGTTCAAGTTCTTTTCTATTCCCACTGCCGTTGGATACCTTATTTTGTTTGCCACTCTTAATATTTCTTTTGGCTGTCTTACTGTCTATTATAAGATCTGTCTTCAGAATCAAAAAAATATTTTTTCTGAAACTTTGTGCTGCAGGGCAGCACCTTTCTGCTGCTACTTCTACACATTTTCTTAACTAAGTTGAAAGGCCTTACGTTTATATTCGTCTGTTATTGGAATTTTTTTTATCTATATCATCAAATATGTGCTCATTAGAACTGGTTTCTTCCGTTTTCTACTACAAACCCCAGGATTACTCTCTTTTTGCTTCTTAACAGTTCCTTATGGACATGTATATATATATCAGCTTCTTCTTTTGATTTCGCCATTTTTTCATGTTAAAATGGGGACAATGTTATACACTTTTATTCCTTAATTTCACAATTTTCTATCCAAAGCTTCTTCTTTACTCCATCTGTACTCTTCTAAAAATTTTTCAACTTTATCCTTCCACCTCAGCCGTGTTCTTTATATCTTTTTCTTCCCCGTTACCACTAGTCTATCCATCATTTTCCCCCCATATATTCCTTATTTCTCCTCTCCATATGTCCAAATAATATCATGGCTTGGACGGTTGATGTCAGGAAGGATATTCAGTTGGAAAAACATAATGCCAGGACCACATGGGAAGATTGATATGTAACAGTCATCTATAAACAATAACCATGTTGCCATACATCTGAGAATATTTCGAGGCAACTTAAAATTTTGAACAACTTTGAAACATAAAAATCGGCATTGTCAAATGTTAAGTGAATTTCGTTTTCTGTATTATTATGGGATGTCTTCTCATATCTTAACCTTCAGAAAACAAAGGTACATTTGATTTCTATTATCCTCTTAATATATCAAAAAAATCTAACGCATCTCTAAATACTAGCAATAGCAAAGTATATTTTAATTCGAAATCTTTCTTAAGCCACGTATTTAGGTCCGAAAATATTTTTCAGGCACAAAAGAGATATGCGAAAAAACATACATGGCGTAGAAAAAAATGCACAGATCTAAATAATGATCCTTCTCTAGTTAAAGATTCATTATATTTTAAATTATTCACATGCCCTAAAGTTGATTTCATATTATTTATGCGTATTTCCATAATCCCCGGAAGTGCCATATTGTACAGCTATTTGAAAAATCCCTCGTGTATAATGGGTAAGCGTGAAAAAGCAGCAATAATAAATGCTATTAACAGCAAACGAGGCACCTCACCCGAACCCTAATGGAAAAAGCGTGTTGTTGGTTTTCTTACTCGGAAACGTAACTTCCGTAGTAGCCCAGTCTCATATATTTCGAAAGGAATAACGCCCGTGTAATATCATGTTGCTTAAAGTAAATACAGCGATTGTATCGGAAATCGAAAGTTACGTTTATCGGGAACCATTTCCCTCGCCTTTTTCGACTCGGATATCAACGACATATCGAAAAATCATTAATTGTAGGTGCAGAGCTGAGATATCGCAAAGCATTTTTGAACGTAATCAATTGTATGCCGACGTTTTGAGGCGGCTGCAGCTCGGGACTTCACATTTTTATGCTACGTCGAAAGTGCCGCTATTTAATCAGTGTCATTTGTTTAACTTACTTCGTAGGAAGTGTTTTTTATTTTTTTAAATGTCTTCGTTTTGTGAGCTATCACCACTCTGTTCTCAGAAATTTGCAAAATCCCTTGATCACACTTCGACGGCAATACTTAAAACATTATTCATAAATTATTTTTATGGAAAACAAAGCAACTAGTATTTTACTACTCAAATTCTTCTGCGTTTATCAATTTCACTTGTTTTAATCTTGAATTTTTAAATATCGCGTTTTTAAACCTTATATTTTTTTTAATATCACAACTCATAACCTTACGATCTTTAATCTCGCATTTTCTTTCTAACATTTTTTAAGCTAATCTCTTAATTGCACATTTTTTAATCATGCATTTTTTAAACCTGCATATTTTAATCTTGCATTTTCTAGACTTCTACATCCGTGGTGCGCAAATTATTTTCATTTCTGACATCCCCTTTTGTGTAAATTTTGCTGCGACAGCTGAAAAAAATATAGTTGTATTTTTATAAATAATATTATACTTGTTGAAGAAAAGCCTTATATTTTTTATTGTCAAATAAATTTCATTGAATTTGTCGATCCACAAAAATACTCTGGGGGTAGCAGCCGCCAGTTTGCGTTCCACTGTTCTACATGAAAATGCAAAACAGAACTTAAGGAAACCAAAAATGATCAAAAATGCTTAAAACGAATAAGGGTATTTATGAAGCAAAGTGGTAGAACTTTTAGAGCCATATCTATACTAATTCCCTGCATATAAAGAAGTTTACGCTGTGTTTTTCGATATAGCATATATAAAAAATACTGGTTTATCTCTTAGTACCATAGCAATGCTGCTTAACCTCTGCTTATTCAGAGAATTTACAGTGATACCCTCGTTAGTGGACACTAGCCGGACACAAAAAGTATTTCCGTAAAAGAGGAGATGGTGGCCATTTTGAAGTAGCAAAGATATTACATTTCAATCATTTAAATAGTTCATTTCTGTCGTCACGATTACAGGTCCTATGTGATAGTCGATTCAACGATAATAATAAATTTGAACTGTGATAGTTTTGTGTAGGTTGTTGTTTAGTTGTTTATTAGTTTCGTGCAGTGAATTAATAGGCCTATATGACTTGTTTATTACAAAAGCCTTTGTAAAGCATTAGTCATTTGAATCGGCGAATCCGAATCAATGGCGTCTCTTTATTAGTGGGAAGAAAATTTCTCCTTAACTCTTATTCTATTTATTCTTAGATTCCACTTGTGAGAAATGCCATGAATATCGAAGTTCCATTTGGTTCGTATTTTATCCGTACAAATTTTGTCTGTACAAAGGTTTTGGTCTAATGGAATGAAACATGAAAATATTTTCCGCATTCGTATCTGAAGGTGACCGGTAAGCATGGATTTGAAACACGTTATTGTAAAATAATTTCCGCCGGAGAATATTTATCTAACCGTAAAAGCGGGGTGAACCAACCTTAGGTTTGTCAGATAAACGGGGTTTTAGTGTATCTCGACAAATTAGAATAAATTTAAATCAACTGAGGAAATGCGGATGTTTTCTCACACGTACAATTTTCAGCTTGCCTCGAAGAAATTTCTCCCAAGTTAGACTGGGAAACGAAAGTTTAGAAAATTAACGGCGCTTATTTAAACCATCTGAGACTCGTCGATGACACTACTCTTTTTTTGCGCAAAAGACCCAAAAAACGAGCTACAAAACTCACCGAAAATTTAATGCTAAAATATCCTGCTTAAAATTAACTTGAAAAAAGTATAGTTATGTTTAAAAAGTTCGGGTAAGCTAAGAGAGATCTAATTTCGTGAGAAGAAATGCAGCAAACTTATACTTATATATATATATATACAGTCGAAGGACTAGCTCCTAAAATCTTAAAAGAAGAAGTAGCATTTGCAATAAAAAGTATGAAGAAAGGAAGAGCCCCTGGTGATGATGGTATTACATTAGATATCCTAAAAGAAGCTGGAGAATATGTAGAAGACATACTTGCAAAATTCTTTACCAAATGTCTTAACAGCGGTAACATACCAAACCAATGGGATTCTGCAACAGTAATTCTTTTGCATAAAAAAGGTGATAAAGAGGATTTGAAAAATTACCGACCAATTAGCTTGTTACCTGCTATTTATAAAATCTTCACAAAAGTGCTAACACATCGCCTGCAGAAAAAATTAGATGCAGCTCAACCAAGAGAACAAGCTGGATTTCGAAGTGGATTCAGTACAGTGGACCATATTCAAGTATTAAGAGAATTAATTGAAAGAACACATGAATATGAACTTCCATTGTGTGTTGCATTTATTGACTATGAGAAGGCCTTTGACTCTATTAAAACATCAGCAGTCATCAACTCTTTAAGATCAACAGACATTGAGGATGTGTACATTGACATGGTGAAACGTGTGTATAAAAATGCAAGTGCAAAATTTCGGTTACATAAAGATACCAAAACTATCAAAATTGGTAAAGGTGTGAGGCAGGGAGATACCATTTCTCCAAAACTTTTTACTTCAGCTTTACAGATGATTTTTCAGCAGATAAATTGGAATAACAAGGGAATAAAAATAAATGGTGAATATTTAAATCATTTGCGGTTTGCTGATGACATTGTTATTTTTTCAACGAACCCATCAGAACTCCAAGACATGGTACAGGAGCTCTCAACTAGAAGTAAAGAAGTTGGACTCAAGATGAACCTACAAAAAACTAAGATCATGTTCAATAATTTCGTAGAGGAAACAAAAATACAAGTTGACAACATTGAGCTAGAAATTGCTGATTCATATATTTACCTTGGCCAGCTGATTTCAATGGATGGCAACATTATGAAAGAACTCAACAGACGTATTAAACTTGGCTGGAGTGCATTTGGAAGAAACAGTTTTATCCTGAAGGGGAAATTGCCTTTGTGTCTAAAAAGAAAGGTCTTCAACCAGTGTGTATTGCCAGTCCTCTCTTATGGATCAGAGACATGGAGTCTAACAGTTGGAGCAATACGAAAGTTACAGACAACGCAAAGGAGCATGGAGAGGTGCATGCTTGGAATAACTAGGAGAGATCGAAAAAGAAACACTTGGGTGAGAGAGCAAACTAGAGTAGAGGACATCATTGTTAAAGTAAAAGGGCTGAAATGGCGATGGGCTGGGCATATTGCAAGAAGAACTGATCAACGATGGACAACAGAAATTCTGAACTGGATTCCAAGAGACCACCGAAGACCTAGAAAACGTCCTCAAACTAGATGGGTGGATGAAATAAGAAAAGAGGTTGGGGTGACGTGGAAACGAATGGCCCAGGATAGACTTGTGTGGAAAGCATTTGGAGAGACCTTCATCCAGCAGTGGATAGATAATGGTTGAATATGATGATGATGATGATATATAACACACACATATATATATATACACACACATATATATATACACACACACGTCATCAATCATATATACAAGTATAATATTTAATATTAAATATCGTTTTGATTATTTACAGAGAAGTAAAGATTTTGTAGGGAAATATGAAATTCTATTTCCAATATAATTATATTTATGAAGCAAAAAATAAAAAATAAACACAAACATTTTCCATATACACAAGCATTATAACGTTACAGTATAATGAACTGTGGCTGCTTACGTTTCTTGAAGTAAGCAATTTTCGTAGCAACAAAGAGTTGAAAATTACAGAGTGTTCATACGATACAGGAGGGCGCTTGTTGTTTTGAAGTAAATACTAAAAAGAAGTTCACTATTCTTAGGGTTTCAAGGCTAGTTCAAACGATAAGGAAGAGTTAACGTTTCGTTCTTCCGTTTTAGGATCCACGCTGAGCTGTTGAAGAGTAGGGCAAATGTTTTCAATTCGTGTTTGCTTGTTGGTAACCGCATTCTTCGTTATCGATTTGACCTTACTAATTTAGCGGAAGAATTCAGGGCCATCACATCAAATAAGTTGTTATCCCGGCTATGATTTCTAATAGACGTTTTTTTTGTTTTTTTTTTACTGCCTAACTTGTAATTCGAAAATGAAACTGATGTCTTGTAAAGTGACGTTTGAAAATTAATACAATTCTTTTATATGCAGTCAGCAGTAATTTTAGGAAACTGGCCTTCCTAGGCACAGGCTGTGTAGCCGTTCCTTACTCCTTTACAAAGAAAGGAATATTTGAAAAAAGAAATTACACATATCGTACTCCTTTTATATGTAAAGGTATTGACATAACTAGCCTCGATGG
>QLNU02015003.1:56047178-56059261 GCA_006491805.2 Dysdera silvatica
TTACCATATATTTACAAACACTCATATTATTATGATATTGTGTATCACAATTTATTAGCATATATTATATATACATCAATGAATTCCCCCCTTTTTCTTGGACACAAGGATAACAAAGGTCATTCTGTACCATATACACACAGATTGGGTCTTATCTATATAGGAAATATCAACAGGTCATGATATTGCATCATAACCTAGAACTATAATGGCTACAGTTATATAAATTTTATCAATTTGATTACAATTCTTCAAACACATATAATTTGAGTCTTTTTTTAATATATTTAAATTGCTGTGCAATTTAATGTCAAATCAAAGACTGTTCAATAACTGTACTCCAAAATATTATTAGTTGTTAATAAACTCGTTTCACATTAGTTTTTAATAAATTCGTACGTGGCTTTGTTGACATACAACTAAGCCTGTTTCTGGCTTCATAAATGTGTAAAAAATTATTAAGGATTATTATATCAGTTAACTTACCTATCTTAATTTTGTTAAACATATGTGGTATTAAGGTTCGAAATTTATATATCATGTTTACTGGAAGAATCTGAAAATGTCTTTAACTAACCAATAAATTCTAGGTGCGGTGTTTTATAAGAAAAATGCTGTCCACATACTCGTATATCTTCGGAGCAGGCAACTTATAAACATAATAAATTATTATTTGTTTAATATGTAACAAATAATAAATTCAATTTTTAAAAAATGAGCAATATATATATGTGCAATGTAAAAATATTGGAAAATCTAGAAACTTAAATATCAAAAAGCAAACTGTGCAAAAAAAAAGTAAGGGCTCACCATCATGAGTGAATTCAAAATATTTTTGCACTAGCCCAGCGCGACCTATAACTAGGTAAGGTTAAAAAGACTGTTTTGTTTTCCATCACTTGCGTAGTTCGTGTACCTTTTACGAAAGTACTGGACTAAATTTGGGATTTAAGGGGCATCTGCATAAATCGAGTACTGATAATATACACAGAAAGCAACACACTATGTAACTTTAGCACAGTTTTTCGGAGAAAAAAAAGTATTTAACTTGCCAAGTACTATACTGTACCGCACTCACACTGCATCCTTAATCAAACATTAAACGTTATTTCTTTTAAACATCTTTTGATCATAGATGTTTCTAATTATAGCTGAGCTGTTTTTCCAATACTTTTAGCGTGAATATTCAAAACCTTTCCTATATGATTGTATTCCAATTTTGGGTAATTAGAATTGATTATTCTTTCTTAGATTTCTGTTATTCTGAATAAACTATTTCTACATTTCCTTGTGTTTATTTATTTTTGCCCATCCATATATTATTTTTACTTTTTATGCAGTACTTGGCCTCAGAAATTCTGTATGTATTCTAAAATTCAATCAGGAAATGTCTTCACGTGACCAAACACTTGGCTACAAAGAAGTTGAATAAATTCAAGATCTTGAAAGCCAAAAGTACTTTTCTTTCGTCTCCAGGCACACGCTGCTGACGATAACAGCATATATTAATAACTAAAATGTTTCAAGTTTTCCTGCTTTTTTTATACTGCTTTATTATAATAAGTAATTTAAATTTTTCTGCTTATTTCATGAAGAGAGCCAATATGTTCTATACCACGCATTACGGATTTAAAAATACTGAAAATATGTGACTGGAAGTACACACGACTTTACAGTGTTTCTGATAAATAGTTATGATCGGTGCACCCTATATTCATTCGAAAATATCTTCTCCCTAAGGAATAAAATACAAGGCGCCCAATAGCTCTTAAACGCGTTTCAAATCCGCTTAATCATTACTTTGTATTGTGGTATAGAGAAATTGCTCAGGTACGCAGTTTTCGCATCGTAATCCTCTCTCAGTTCCGGAGAAGGGTTTTTGCCATCACCTCTAAAATTTTACTGAAATGAAATGAAACATAAAAAAGGTTTAACCTTTTTTTCTACATCTTGTCCATTTATTTTAAAGGCTTGATAATCCTCGTAATGTTACAAGCCTACTTTGTTGGAAATGATAGAATGTAGGAATGAAAAGTCTTAAGCCCGTTTCCTCACAAAACAAAATTTATCTTTACAGCGGCAGCAAAAACATAAGCAACCGCAATTAATATATTTTTGATTGTCTTTTATCATTATCTACGTTATGTCTTTGTTTATTTTCAATCAATATTGTGAGGTTTTCACAAAAATATTTTGGGAACAGTGGTGAAAGGATCTTAGAATTGTTGGTCCCCCACGTTTATACATCATTCAAAAGAAAACAAAAATTGCCTATATCGGTGCCATAAAATCTTTAACTTTCGCATGGATGAAACTTTAAAAATAAAAACTACAACTTCTGAAAAATGACTATTTATACTATTTATTAAAGCAACAATTTTTCATATCAGCCGATGATGTGGCAACAATAGGTCGTGGGTTCTGGTGCCACCAGGCGCCGGAAAATCATTCTTTTCTTTACGAGTAATTTAACATCTATTGTTGCCACATCATCGGCTAATGTGAAAAAACTGTTGCTTTAATAATATTAAAATCTAGTTCGTCATATCGGACATTCTTGCTTCTTCGAGTTGTCGCTTTGGCAACGGTAGTCACAGTACTGCCACACCAATAGCGAGTGTTATCTATGGAAAGCCATATATATACTCGTAAGGGAGAGAATGGTTGCACTTAATGGTTGCACTTAATGGTTGCGATTAATAGTTGCGCTTAATGGTTTAGGGAGAGAACGTTTGCGCTAATTTATGCCATTGTTTAATTAAGTTATGCATCTCTGTAAACAGGAGAAGCATCATGTAAAGGCAAATTTCAGTCTAATCCAAAAAAAAAAAAACCCGGAATTTTTCGGAAATTACCCCTACGCGAAGATTTCCCCGTATGTAGAGTCATTTAGGGGCGATACCTCCCTGTATGCAGCGTCAGTAAAGCTATGGGAAGACTTTTGGTGCATATTCAGGGAAAGTAGGAAAATCACTTTAAGGAAAGAAAAAATTGATAAGATCGTGTTTAAAGAAATTATCTGTTAGTGATTGTGGTTAAACCCAAAATATGGGCTTATTATCTCAACTCTTCGGTGTGGAAGGGATGGCATATATATTAACATAGGCTAAAATACTTCATGTACCTAAGTATAAAATACAAGCAGGAAAATTATGGGCAATAGATAACCTACATCCTTGTTACGCCACTCTTTCCAAGTTTGTAAGTTTTCCACTGCCCATAGTTCTCCTACTTGTATTTTATACTTAGGTGCAGAAGTATTTTAGCATATTTTAATATCAGCTTGGAAGTATAATACAGTCTTTAATTTCATAATAATTCGCATTTCATCGAAGATACATTTTTGCAACATGCATTCATTTGGAACAAATAGAAAATAAATAAAAATTGGGACTTAAAATAATCACTTTTATAATACATATTACCAAAAGTTAATTTAAAATCAAAAATTCGTAACCTGGTAATATTGCACAGGACCGGAGGCACAGAAAGTTACCAATGCGCTATTGACTATATGTGTGCCGACGCGTGGTATCCCACCTCGCTATGCGTCTACATCTTACACTGGAGGTATATTTGCTTAACTTGCTATCGTTTGCTGAACATGGCGTGCGTCTAAGACTAAATCAGAAGGTATCTTTCTTGTCACCAATTTTATTTACATAAAACAATCAAACATACTAACAAAAACACGTCGCTACCTTAAATATTAAAGCCTAAAGACATAATCGAACGCGGTTATAGAAACCTGTTCTCACTAAACATGTGAGCAGAAGAACGTAGTGCACGGTTAGAAGAACTATGAGATAGTTGTGCACTGTCCGAAAGCCAACAAGAGAGTCCTTCTTCTTTCATGTTGGAAGTCTCTCCGCAACTGAACTTTGCCGTCATTTGGTTGGGCAGCTTGATATGATGGCATCCGTCTCGGTCCAGCTGATTGGCCAGCTGTCCCCGCAGTTGTATCCTGGATGCGGTGTTGGCTAGGGCCGCTGTTAACCTGTTCAGGTGCATAAACTCTACCTTCAATAGATGGAATTTTCCTCCGTCGTTCCCCGTTCGAGGTTTCACCATCAGGACAATTCAGCTCCTCTTCACACCCATCTCTAAGAGCATTCAGCCGTTCTGATGGATTCCACCTGTCTCAGTGGTTGGTCTGGTATGCTATTCGCACCATGGGTACATCAGGCATTATTTCGTGGGAACATTTGCGTAGGATGAAAGATAGAGGCTACGCCCGCATTCCGAATGGGCATGAATCACCACATACTCCCCCACCAGTGGTATCTAATGAGATGCCACGTAATAACATTGGAAATGCACTCGTCTCGCTGAATGGGTCACTTTGGTTGCACTAGTGGATGACCCACTCGTTGGACTGTCGTTGGTAGTTTAGTTGGTTCGGATTTCGCGTTAGTGATTGGTTCGCTTTATTCGTTTATCACAAACGCTGGTTTGAGCGTGTCTTTCGAAACGGCTACTGTTCTGTTCTGTATCTTAATCATGAACACTTTGTCGTTTTTTTTAATCACCTCGTATGATCCATTGTATGGTGACTGCAACGATTTCAGTACAGAATCTCTACGGAGGAACGCATGAAATGCCCGTCCAAGTTGGAGATGCACAAATATTGTACGTGGGCTATGCTGAAATGTTTGCCTCTATCAGCCTATTGATTGCTATATGAAAGGTATGCTGTTGTTCTTATTCGGTTTTTCCTAAGCATGTTTTCAAGTGCTGGGAATAGCGAGTATTCAAACTGTACATCTCGGTCTGTTGTGATCATATCTGGCTTTCCGTAACGCGCAATCCAACAATTGAAAAACACACCTTCCAATGTTTCGGCAGTGATATCGGGGATAGACTTAGTTTCCGGCCATCGGCAGAACCTGTCTATTGCTGTGAGACAGTATGTGTTCCCATGTGAGGATGACAGCAGACCTTTTAAATCTATGTTCACCTGATTGAAACGCACTGCAGCAGAGTGATATTCTGGCCTGGGGCCTTGCTATGGCTATGGCACTGAACTTTGTTGCGCTGGTATATTATGTATGACCTTGTCCAGTCTCTGCAGCCTTTATTAACGGCAGGCCATACAAAACGGGATCGTACCAAATCAGCGGCACGTCGAATACCTGTATGTACAATGTGATGAACACATGCAAAGTTCAGTTTCCAAAATCTATCGGGTACAAAAGGTCTGGCTTTTCCAGTAGACACATCACAGATAACCTGCACATCAGTGTTTAGCATAACTATTTTTTTAAATTCGAGCCATTCTGTTTTTTCCATTAGCTTAGCTAGTTCACTATCATTTATTTATGCGGCTGCTAGTTCCTCATAATCTATTTGGTTGGGCATAGAGATTACAGCGATTCTGGACAACACATGTGCTGCTAAATTCTGTATGCCTGTTATGTGCTATATGTCTGTCGTGAACTGCTCTAGTTGTCTGTTCTTACGTGGAGAACAGGAAATTGCTTTCTGTTTGAAGCCAAATGTGAAAGGCTTATGATCCATATAGATGGTGAATTCATGTGCCTCTATCATGTGGCGAAAATGTTTCACTGAGGGGACGCGCAACGAGAAGTTTCCTGTCGTAAGCACTGTATCGTGCTTCTGTTGCGGAAAGTTCACGCAAAATGAAACCAAGTGGTTCTAGAGCATTGTTTGCTACTTGGTGCAGTGATGGCCCTATGATATACTCACTAGCATTTACATGTAGTGCCAGTGTGGCATTTGGTGAGTGGTGAGCTAGGAGAGCTGAATTTGCTAACTGCTAATGAGAATTCCTAAATGCCTTCTGTGCTGCCTCTGTCCACTGTATTTGTCGCTTATCATTTTTCTTTTTTGACCCTTTTAAGTAATAGGTTAGTTTAGCCTGATTGTCTGCAGCCTGGAGTATGAAACGACGGTAAACATTTAGTAACCCAAATATATTCTAAGTTCTGCCACATTAGTGGACTTCGGAAAATTGAGTACTGCTCCAACTTCGTATTTTAAGAGTTTTATACCATCTTTTGTTACAAGATGACCCAGGAACTTTATCTCGGGTACCCCAAGCCGACATTTTGATACGTTAATTTTCTGCCCATATTTACTTCATCACTGGCAGATCTGGCGCAAGTGCTCTTTATGCTCTGCCTCATTTTTGCTAATACGTGGTATATCGTCGAGATGGGCAAAACAGCACTTTAGACCCTTAATCGTGAATATGACGCTGATATGTCTGAGCGGTATTCCTGAGCCCAAAATTTAGATTAGCAAGCTCGTACAATCCTCATGTTGTAGTTACCGCGGTTTTAGGGACGTCTGACACATGTATTGGTATCTGAAAATAAGCTTTCAATTTGTCCATTTTTACTGAAAATAACACTACCATGTAGGGCTAGTGAAAAATTTTGGAGGTAAGGTATCAGGTATGAGTCAAACACTGTTCTTGTGTTTATTAATCTATTTCAATTTTGAGCGGATTTCACGCACACACACATACATATATATGCGCGACAATTTTAAAATGCTGGATCGCGAATAGATTATGTAGTGAGAAATAATTTTGCGTAAGTCCGATGGCAACAACACGGTGCACTTTCGGTCCGGGTTGATTTTTTCAGCTTTGGACTGAGTTGTCTCTGTTTGTCCTAATGGCTAGAAAAACACCCATGGATGGCTAGAAGTGTTGACTGTTGAATCGCATTGAAGCTCGCGGTAGATTACTTTTGCAATGACTCCTGGACATCGGCATCGAGAGGAATCGGCAAGTTTTTCTATGTTCGGCATGGAGCGGTTATTGACATTATTGCAGGTGAAAATAATTATTTCTATCATCGTTCTGGTGAAGTATGGCAAGAACTAAAGCTAGCAATGATGATAAAGGCATCTTTTAGTTGTTTCTTGGTCGCGTTCCTTTGTCTTCGCTGGCGTCAACGCCATCTCGCCTTTGTCTCCGCGGCGGCAGGGCATCGGCAATAAGCGAAATTGGATGTCTTCAGAAGTCTTTGGTAAATTAATTGCACTTTTTTCTCGCATGGGTCACTACTGCAGCTACTTGATTTTTGGATACCTTTTGTCACAGTAAATATTCGTTACCACTGGGGTGACGATGTTTCTAGCGCTGATAGTGTGTAGATCATTGCACCCATGAACTCCATACACGAATGCAGAAACGGCACACAGGTTAAAAACATACAAAGGTTTTATTGGTTGGTTTAAAACATATAAATTACGCAGATATTGTAAACAAGATCGATCGTTACTTTACGGCTCTAGGAAGATCAATCTATGGACGCTTACCTCGGCCCGGCTGGCAGCTGAGCCGAGAGGCAGTAATTTCTATCTCGACTGTCGGGAGCGCATTCTCGTCTAGAGTGTCGAATGTTAAGTGAGGCACGAGTTCTAAGAACTGGTTTTCTCTTAAGGAGAGTGACTTGTGGGAACTGGTTTGGCTACTTGCAGTTAGCTAGCTAGCGATGCGCGTTTAGTTATATTTGCTATCATTTCTAGCTCATGCCTGCTTTAGAATGTCGTTATTTATTTATGTGAGGCAACACGCCCCGATATTTCTCAAAGCGCATGCTGTAACTCAAAAACATTTTGTAAGTCTAAATAAAAAAAAAGTGTTATAGAAGCAGGAATATTGATTGCACTGTCATAACCTGTAACTAAAGTGTATAATAGAATGGGGGAAATAAATGGATCAAATAGAGTGGATAATATGCAGACTAACGCAATATTAAATGGAAAAATGCAATCTCTTTTATATATTGGATTTCCTTGATTAATAAAAGAAATTTTTGTCATAAGTTCATGGACATAATGGATGAATTCAAACGACCAGATAACCACGTATTCCGAAAACAGATAATTGCATTTTATTCCGATCCATTAGTCATTGGCTTCATGCGATAAACTTTAGTCATTTTCATATCTAGTCGATTATTAAAAAAGCAAGGGAAGGTTTCCATCCATCCGTACGTACGTATATGCATGCACGCACGCACTCACGCGCGCAAACAAACACACACACATATATATAATCATTATTTCTGAAATTGTCGATCCATTGCGGGATGAAGACCTCCTCAACATGTTTTAAATCATGTCAATTTTGGGCTTTTGCTGCCAATTTAGTATAATATGATTTTTATTTCATCATTCTATCTTGTCCTTGGAATTTTCCATGGTCGTGCAATGTCCAGTAGAATCACATGACATCGTTGCTCCACCTGCTATCAGTTCTTCTAGCTGTATGGCCTGCCAATTTCAAACTTTTCACTTTTTTAAGAATATCATAAACTTTCGTTTGTTCACTGATTCAACTACAGGTTTCTCCATAACGTCGAGTATTACCAGTCATCTGTGGCACCATGTTCCTCTTTACCACTCGTGAATTCAAGATACGTTTAAGGTTAATGTCCACGTCTCACTCTCATAAGTTGAAAGAGGTAGGATGCATGTGCTGAAAATTTTTCTCTTCGAAACGATTGGTAGTTAGTTTTTATAAACTATTTCAAGGCGGTAAACTACCTGTCAACAAAGCTTAACACATTGTTTAATCCCTTTATTTGCTATTGCTTTCCATTGCAATTTGTTCACCAAGATAAAAAAAAAAATAATGATCATCATCATCATCATATTCAACCATTATCTATCCACTGCTGGATGAAGGTCTCTCCAAATGCTTTCCACACAAGTCTATCCTGAGCAATTCGCTTCCACGTCACCCCAACCTGTTTTCTTATTTCATCCACCCATCTAGTTTGAGGACGTTTTCTAGGTCTTCGGTGGTCTCTTGGAATCCAGTTCAGAATTTCTGTTGTCCATCGTTGATCAGTTCTTCTTGCAATATGCCCAGCCCATCGCCATTTCAGCCCTTTTACTTTAACAATGATGTCCTCTACTCTAGTTTGCTCTCTCACCCAAGTGTTCCTTTTTCGATCTCTCCTAGTTATTCCAAGCATGCACCTCTCCATGCTCCTTTGCGTTGTCTGTAACTTTCGTATTGCTCCAACTGTTAGACTCCATGTCTCTGATCCATAAGAGAGGACTGGCAATACACACTGGTTGAAGACCTTTCTTTTTAGACACAAAGGCAATTTCCCCTTCAGGATAAAACTGTTTCTTCCAAATGCACTCCAGCCAAGTTTAATACGTCTGTTGAGTTCTTTCATAATGTTGCCATCCATTGAAATCAGCTGGCCAAGGTAAATATATGAATCAGCAATTTCTAGCTCAGTGTTGTCAACTTGTATTTTTGTTTCCTCTACAAAATTATTGAACATGATCTTAGTTTTTTGTAGGTTCATCTTGAGTCCAACTTCTTCACTTCTAGTTGAGAGCTCTTGTACCATGTCTTGGAGTTCTGACGGGTTTCTTGAAAAAATAACAATGTCATCAGCAAACCGCAGATGATTTAAATATTCACCATTTATTTTTATTCCCTTGTTATTCCAATTTATCAGCTGAAAAATCATCTGTAAAGCAGAAGTAAAAAGTTTTGGAGAAATGGTATCTCCCTGCCTCACCCCTTTGCCAAGTTTGATAGTTTTGGTATCTTTATGTAACCGAAATTTTGCACTTGCATTTTTATACACACGTTTCACCATGTCAATGTACACATCCTCAATGTCTGTTGATCTTAAAGAGTTGATGACTGCTGATGTTTTAATAGAGTCAAAGGCCTTCTCATAGTCAATAAATGCCACACACAATGGAAGTTCATATTCATGTGTTCTTTCAATTAATTCTCTTAATACTTGAATATGGTCCACTGTACTGAATCCACTTCGAAATCCAGCTTGTTCTCTTGGTTGAGCTGCATCTAATTTTTTCTGCAGGCGATGTGTTAGAACTTTTGTGAAGATTTTATAAATAGCAGGTAACAAGCTAATTGGTCGGTAATTTTTCAAATCCTCTTTATCACCTTTTTTATGCAAAAGAATTACTGTTGCAGAATCCCATTGGTTTGGTATGTTACCGCTGTTAAGACATTTGGTAAAGAATTTTGCAAGTATGTCTTCTACATATTCTCCAGCTTCTTTTAGGATATCTAATGTAATACCATCATCACCAGGGGCTCTTCCTTTCTTCATACTTTTTATTGCAAATGAAACTTCTTCTTTTAAGATTTTAGGAGCTGTTCCTTCGACTATCTCAGAGTCTTCGTTTAATCCACTGTTACTTTCATATAGTTTTTTGTAGAATTCTTCAACTCTTCTAAGTATTTCTTCCCTATTTCTTGTTACGGTGCCATCCTCTCCTTTTAATGCAATGATGTGTTTCTTCCCAACAGATAAACTTCCTTTAACAACCCTAAGGCTCTTGTTATTTTCAATGGCCTTCCTTACTAACTCACAATTGAATTTTCTTATGTCTTCTTTCATGCTTTTGCGCAGAGTTTTACAAAGTTCTATGTACTCAATCCTGGAACTGGTATTTCGATTGTCCACCTTCATATCTCTTCGCCTTTTCATGAGCTGTTTCGTCTTCTCAGATAATTTGCTATTGTGCTTTTTACAGGTTACACCACCAATTTCCCCAGCAGTTTCAACTATTGTCTTAACAATGTTTTCATTTGCTTCTGAGATATCACTTTCATCAATAAGTCCTTCCAGTGCAGAAAAGCGATTTTTTAATTCCAACTTGAATGCCTCGGTATTTTCTTTTAATTTCTTTAAATCCACCCTCTTACTTACTTGTTTCCTAATGAGCTTCTGTCGTTCTAATTTAGTATTTAAGTGCACTTTACATCTCACCATTCGATGATCACTTCCAGTATTAAATCTGTTCAGTACACTGCAATCTTCAATAATTGATTTCTTGTTTGCCAGGATATAGTCAATTTCACTAGTTCCCCCATTTGGGTGTTTCCATGTCCATTTTCTTTGCGGTTTCTTCTTAAAAAATGAATTCATGATGCTAAGGTTTTCAGCTTCTGCAAATTCGATGAGTTGATCGCCACGTTCATTCCTTTCCCCATATCCGTATTTACCAACCGATGTCTCTCCTTGTTCCTGTTGTCCAATTCTTGCATTGAAATCCCCCATGATGAGCTTGATATGTTGTTTCCCTTTGGTGTGTAACTCTTTGATTTCTTCATAAAATTCTTCAACCTCTTCGTCGGTATGGCTTGATGTTGGTGCATATACCTGTACTATTTGAAGTTGGTATCGCTGGGTTAGTTGAACAACGAGCCTCGCTGCTCGATCTGATGTACTTTCAACTTCCAGAAGACAGTCTTTAATTCTTTTGTTGATTAAGAAGCCAACACCACTTGTTCTTCCAGTTTCCGTTCCTCTATAATAAAACAAATGTCCACTTTTAAGTTCCACCAACTCTTCACCTTTTCTTCTAACTTCACTGAGTCCTACAATGTCCCATTTGATCTTGTCAAGTTCTTCTTCCAATTCCTGAAGTTTTGCTTCAGAAGCAAGGGATCGTCCATTATACGTTGCCAAGGTCAATAACAAACGGCAGCCTGGGCCATTCCAGTGATTCTTAGCACCCCCTGCTTTCATGCCACACTGACCGCTGCCTTGATCAGGAGCACTCCAGCACCTGGAGACTAGGGGCCATGGTTTCTGGTGTGTCAACATAATGGAGGAATTAGCCATAATTTCACCACGCTGGCTAGACGGGTTGGTGAATTAGCCCTCCCCTTCCGCCTTTCTATCCGTGCAGCAAATATTAATTTGCCACATAAATAGAAAGCTCAGCCTGCACCACTTGAAGGCGGGGTAGGACACTAGGTTACTGGCCTGGCCGGTTCCACACATCGTCACATACGTTCAGCGTGTGGGTCTCCTTCCAGTTAGATACCAGCAACCATATATATATATGTTTACCTTGTGTTTCGTTTAATGGACGACCCCTTGCTTCTGAAGCAAAACTTCAGGAATTGGAAGAAGAACTAGACAAGATCAAATGGGACATTGTAGGACTCAGTGAAATTAGAAGAAAAGGTGAAGAGTTGGTGGAACTGAAAAGCGGACATTTGTTTTACTATAGAGGAACGGAAACTGGAAGGACCAGTGGTGTTGGCTTCTTAATCAACAAAAAATTAAAGACTGTCTTCTGGAAGTTGAAAG
>QLNU02015003.1:56059361-56070762 GCA_006491805.2 Dysdera silvatica
TGCACTCTTTGAGAAGACCAAGTCCGCCCCTGACTGCAGCAACATAGGCATCACTGTAGAGTTTTCCAAATTATTGGGGTGGGCCAAGCTCACATTATGTACATTTATACGTTACAATATACCTATGTAAAATTTCAATTTATTTCAAATTATTGGGGGGGGGGCCCATATGACCAGGGACGTGTCGATGTTGATTTTAAACACGGGCGGCCTGGCATGGATTGTTTTTTCGGCGCCCCCCACTCCGCCGAAAACAGAAGATTTTCACAGATGCACAGTGAGCCATATACCCTATAAAAGTGGCGAAAAGTCTCTGAAAGGATTTCTCTAAATTTGTGTCTTTTTAGAGAGATTTTCTACTGTTGGGTCAATTAAAAAAAATTTGAACTTGACTTCAGTTTGGTGTCCTCATCCAAACGGGGCCCCGGGCGGCCATCCGGGTCCTTTAAACCGCCCCTGCATATAACTCTACGCCTGTGAGCGTAAGTTAGTATACTTACGTTTGTCCGAAGACTGAACTTCTTAAGGACTTGTGAAACAACGTTTGAACTACAGTAAGTGCTTAGTAAATAAGCGCTGTTGCTTTAGCATTAACGGAAGTCGACCCCGACCAAGTAGCATGTTAAGTGAACGCGTCACAATCGCTCCAACTTACGGTCATTAATGTAATCCAGCACCTTCTTTCGCGGCAGAAAATATTATAAATAAAATTTAAACGCAAATTTGGAAGAAAGCGTTTAAATTCATGTGGGTGCGATAAGTATAAAAGTAGTGATTAACTCCTAATAAATATAAGTTCTCTTTATACACTATCTAAGCACCTGTAATAAATCTTCTAGCAGCAAAAATACAGATTGAATTTTACGAAAATGATTGCATCTGAAAATTGAACGAATCAATCCTTCCATTTTCGCCGAGTAGATATATCCGTTTCCATGTTTTTTACTTCGTGTTAGAGATTGATCTGTCCAGGTTTTTTTCAAAGTTTTTGCTATCATTTTCGATTCAAGCACCTATCAAGAACTGTCTTCCATAGACAGCATACATGGGAAGAAGACAAAATATAAAAAAGATGCATACTCAAAGAACAAATTCTTCAAAGAGGATTATATTTTTACTTAGGCAACAATTTAGCCTGGATAAAATAAATGTCCTCTTTTTCAATGATGTATGCATAGTATTATTAATATAATATTATGATACATAATATTATATTAATAATAATATGATATTATGATACATAAGTAGGATTTGGCCTATTCTGCTATATGGAAGCGAAATCTGGAGAATTAAAATTGGCATCAGAAAAACATTGAAGATTTAGGTCTGCTAACCCTTAGAATATTATTACTGAAAATGAAAGGTACAGATAAAATTTCCTCTAAGAAGTTTTGAACAAATTCAGTTCAAAAAAAGTTATCATCAATACAATATTATACAGAAAGTAACATTGTATAGAAAGAGATGTAAAAAAATAGAAATTACCATCAGTGTCGGTAAAAGCAAACATTTTGGGAATTACCTAAGGTCAGAAAGAGAAGCGGTTGGACAGATGAATTGAAGACCTATGGTGACCTAAACATTTAAAAAATTATCTGTGGCTACTATGATCAGTGTTATCTGCATATCTCTGAATCGGTGCCTGGCCTAAGGGTACCTTAGGGACGAGCACATTCTCGTCAGCCGCCGTCAGGGCATCGTCCATCCACCAGGTCGGTCCGACCTCTTGGATCCATCCGGATTCTTCCGTCTCTGCGCCGCTTCCCTGATGGTTCTTCACACCTTCCTTTCCAGGGTTGGCAGGTTCCTGTAGGGTCCGCAGCCGGTCCCGGGTGTGTTTCCGGTCCAATAGCTGGAGCCGTTCCAGCGGACGACTTCTCCGGCAGTTGGTTTCAGTTCACGTGAGATGACGACACCTATGCGAATGTGAATCTTCGTGTGCTGTGTATGGTCGACTTTGGAATACCCCCTTTTTCCCTTCCCCCAATTGCCTCTGCGGTTAGTTGCGCTATTTAAGCGTCCTGTCTCAGATAACAGTGCCGCCTCCGCCGGCCACCTTTCCAAATTTCCATCTGCCCAATACATACATCTCTCCGAATCGGAGAAGGCCCAAGAAGAAGATTTAACGATGATGCATAATTTTGATATATGATGCTGACGTAACTAAACTTGACATAATAAGAAATTTAGCTTTAGTTACCAGTCTTTTTAAGAAAAGTGTTGTGGGAATATGAATGAAATTATTCTTTAAACTCCGACGTTCTGTGGCTTAAATTAGTATTCTTTATCCCATATAACACGATTTTAAATAATATTATCCTTGAGTTTAACATAGGATATGAAGGTTTCTTTGCTTATATATAGAACATTTCACAAACGGCTTGATGAAAATTCGAAGATAAAAAAGAACCTGGATTGTGGAATTAAGGTATTAAAAAATATGAAATGTCATTCAATAACGTCCGCTCGATGGAGACGCTAAAAAATTGTCCACCTTCGGATAAAAGAATGAAGAATACATTTTTACTGACGCCATATTTTCTGTGTTACTAGAAATAACATTCTGTCAAGCTAGCCATGGACAATTCCGAAAAATGCGCTACCACTTTTTAAGAGAAACTTTTAAATCCTGAAGAGTTGGAATAAAAATACAATGACTCAGAGAATTCAACTAAAACTGGTTGAAAAATGGATGGTCCGGAATGAAAGAAACATTCAAAAAGAGTAAAGTTTTCTTAAAAGAAAAAGCTTGAAACAATGTATGACAGCCACCTCAACAGGAAATCATTTTGAATTCGAGCGAAATCCTTTGTCGACGACCAAATCCATTTTCTACTGCCAACCTCACGTGGGTTTGCTTTGCGTTATTCTTCTTTTCGTATAAATCTAAGATAAATTTGGAATTCAACAGACCCTTTATTTAGGTGTATTTGCGTTCGTTTGCGTTATTTAATGAAAAATGGGAAGGATAAACACGACTGGGCGAACACAGATGTTACATTCGATAAATGAACAAAACTTCAAAATAATACTCAACGGAGCCAGATAAAAGACATAAGTTATCGATAAAATTTTAAACAATGGTACACAGGAAGTTCAGCTGAATATATTTTAAAATTTATTTAAAATTTATTTTAAACAAACAACTCCTTTGAACGATACACACACGCACACACACACAAACACATATATAGGCCCCACAGAGCCGCCAACAATGCAGTACCAGTACAGAGAAATAAGTTTTAACCGCCCTTATATACCTTCCCAGAGTATTTGGTCAATTGACCTTTTGTGTGTGACGTTATATTTCCCATAATGCTCATGAAACTTCTAAATGGTGGTCAAAATAAATATACACGTTATTAGTCAAATGCATTAACATCAGTAGATTATGCACTTTATCATGTTCATTGAGGCGGCCTTATACGGCCTTTATATATACGCCTTCTACTACAGAGACCCCCAATTGCCGACAAAAAACAATTACCGAAAATTTTGAGAAGAAAAAATGTATAATTATATTGTACTGGTTTGTTTTTGGGTTTATAATACGTCAGTAGACCCATGGGCGGATTTACCGTTTGCCGCCCCTAAGCGAAGATTTTTTTCCTTTCAGTCACCCACTTCCATCAGTCGTAGGAACATAAAATTTTTTACATCTAATAATGCCTGTGGTTTTTGCCGCCACAGGCCTCATCCCGCCCCTATCAAATAAATATTTACTTGCATTTTAGAAAATATACTGTCAAAAAATTTATAATTTGGTACCGCCCCTCAAATTTTCCCCCTAGTCTATAGCATATTATAGCCTATTGGGAAATACGGCAGTGAGTAGACCTAAATAAAACATTTTAATTTATCCACATTAAAGTTAAGCAAGAAATGTCGAGTGATTGGTACATTTCTAGCTAACTTGGTTTTTGAAATATCTATTTTTAATTTACTTTTTTCATTTTGACCACACAAAAACTTTATTTTGTAATGCTAAACCCCGGTCAGTTTTTTTATCGTTGTGCCACTTTAAAACAGTTTTGAGGGCCGCCAAAATCTGTTTCGCCCAGAGCCGCTAACGCCGTAAGCACGCCCCCGAACCTGTTCATCCACACAGATCTATACAGATCTGAAATAATTTTTTACTATTTGCAAGCAAGAAAACTCCTTTTAAGGGTTTCTTATTATTGCCATAGTCTTAAACTAAAGTGCTACATTCTTTTTCCATTTTTTGAATTGTTCAACAAAAGATGGGCCTATTCGGGATGTATTTTCATTTAAATACTTAAATAGGCAGTGCAGTGGATGAAAGAATCATGCAGTATTTCAATAGTTAGAAAACATTTCCGAGATATTAATAATTTTAATGATAAATTTTTATCCGCGTTGCAGTTCCTTAAGAAATATTTGGCTGTCGAAAATTTGCCTTCCTAGACTATGCCATCCTAGACAATTGGTAATTCTGCCATGATTCAAACGTGGCAATATTTAGCATTTATGTTGCACAACCAAAGACGTATACGGAATTGCGGCCATATAGCCCCACCCAAGTACTTTGAAATAAATGGAATTTCCCATATCTTGTAATATATAAATGCACGTAGTATGGGATTGAGCCTCCCCAATAATTTTGTAAACTCTACGTTGACAGGCACAACTTAACACCTTAGCAACTGTAAGGGGGGAACTTGGCGTTTCTAGTACCAGCGTGACGTACTTTTAGCAATTGCGTTACATAACTTAACCGTATTAGTAACTGCTTAACACAACTTAACCGTTTTAGTTATCGCGTGACGCAGTTGAACCATTTGAGCAAAATCGACAATAAAGCAGGTCAGTGAGAACTGTGGTTTACCGTTACAATCACAAACATGCTCCATTTTGTTTGCTAGTTTTCGATTTTTAAGCACAAGTATAGAAGTAAAAACAAATTAGTTTAGGAACGAATAGATAAAAATAGTAACCGATTATCTACGAAAAGGACATTTTTGAACAAGGGGATGAAATTTCCTAAGAGAGAAAGTATAATAAGAAGTAAATTTCTAAGTTAATCGACTAGGAGTTAAAGTAAGTTTTTCGTCATTTAGATTCATTTTAATTTGAAGGCGAGAATCATTAGTTTGTCAATCTAAGGAGTGCATACCTCTTCGGATTGGTAGAGAATTTGACATCAAATTTAGTCGTCCCTGTGGAATTATCCAATCAAATGCTTTTATATTTGGAATGTGGTCAAGCCCTTTTTCAAGAAAACTCTCTCAGTTGAGTGAACATTTTAATAAATATAGTAATTTCCATTTTAAATTTTAGAAACACAATGGAATGCTTGTCCCTTCTTTGTTTAGAGTGCCAATTTTAAAAAATTCACTTCCAAAAATTTTTTTTTTCTACAATAACGAGCACTTTTTTCAAGAAATTCATTTTTAAATTTTACTTCTTGTTGAAATTTCATATGACTGGCAAATTTAAAATACTTTTCTTGGCTGTTTTCAAAAACTTTTATTACGTTTTGAAAAAAGCTGCGGAACCGCTGTAAGGAAAATGGAGGAAAATAACATTTTCATCTCCAATGAGTATTCGATTAAATTAGTCAAATATATTTGAGAAAATTCAAACGTTCTTAAAAATAAAAGCGGTCCTTTACCCAATTCATCTATAATTTGTACCTAATAATATATCGAAAATGTGGACTTGTTTTCTCAAACGTTTCCTATAGGTCCAGAAAACAAACCTGTGGACGAAAGCAATTGGTCGGTAGACATCTATTCCTGTCTTTTAGCACCAAGTGGGAGTGGGAGGATGGATGAATTAAAGAACCTGTGGAGAGATGAATTAACGAACATCCGGATTTACGAACCCTTTAACTTTATTCTGTTGAGTGAAGGCTTTACCACCATGCCTCTGTATATTGTTGGTTTGAGGTTTACAACAAAAGGATTGCAAGGTTCGCACAACGCTGCGCCCAACAGCTATCCGAGGAATCCGAACCGTTTGAGGCTATTGGATTGATTGCGAATTAACGTGGGGGCGAGATGGGGGAATTACCCGGCTCGTAAATAGATCCTCGGAAAAAGATTTTAATTAACTTCCCTGTCAGGGATGATTATTTTCCCCTTTATGACATTAGAAAAAAAAAAGGTATTCATCCTTTTTATTTTTTCACGATAATTTTTTATTTCTTAAAGTTGTTGGAGACTTGGAGAAATATTACTGGTTTTGGGCAAGTTTTTAATTTAAGTGTTTAATTTTTTCAATTTAACTTCATTATCTTCTCTTTATCTTTACCTACAGCGTTTATACCAGATTGGAGAACTTTATTTTGTAATGCTAAAACCCAGTCAGTCTTTTATCGTTGTCTTACGTTAAAGTATTTTGCTAAAATTATATAAGTATATGCTAAAATTAGCTTCACCCAGGGCCGCTAACACCGTAAGCATAGTCCTGCTGACGCCTTTACCAACTACGCAACTGGCAGACACGTCCCAACAGGGTTTTTTGTCCCCCACTATTGAGGAATACTATTAAAATTTTAACTTCAAAAATATCATTAAACATTTCCACTAATGTAGCAAAGCTGAAAGAAACTTAGATTTTAATTTCGTTTTCTGTCAATAAATGTCAGCACCATATCGTCAATAATACTGATTTGACAGTACCTCCTGGTGTATCTATTGTTAAAAAAAATTAGCGTCTCTTTACCTGTACATTTTCTTTCAGTCTTTGTGAAACTATCGATCTTAAAGCGTGGTGCTCTGCGAAATCAGTAAGATTGTAAATCATTGAAATGGATTTTTTTGTGATTATTTTTATTTTTACTATTCAATTAAATAATTGACATCTAATTAACGATTAATTTACATAATTGATATTTTAAAACCGCAAATAACTGTCGAGGATTTGTGGCAATAGATGGCGCCATCAGTTTGGCTTCGCAGAAGATCTCTTGCCCCTCCACCGTTCTCCAAATGTTTGACACGTCCCTGGCCACTAGTCTAGGGGAAGTAATGCGAATTTTTTTATCCTCTTTGTACAAAAGTTTGATTCGCACTCTGCTTAGGGAATAAAACTGCAGACCATAGTGACCAGTTAATCGGTAAGCGTTCTTTCTTCGGCACCGTTGGGAGTCGAATCCGGGATAACTGCATATTGGATGTAAGCTTTACCAATACACCACCGCAGAAATTTGTGCCTCCATATTTGGACATGGTATGGATGGAAATTTAGGGTTGATTTTAATTGTGGAAAATCAAAATGCGAATTGTAAATATTCATTTATGGCAGGGGGGTATTATTTTCTTTTGCATTTATTCTTATTGTTATTTTTAATATGTTGCTATTGTTATTTTTAATATGTTGCTATTGTTATTTTTAATATGTTGTATTGTTTTTTAATATGTTGCTATTGTTATTTTTACATTGCTATTGTTATTTTAATGTGTTGCTATTGTTATTTTAATATGTTGCTATTGTTATTTTTAATGCATTTTATTGTAAGTTTAGTTTATTTTTAATGCATTTATTGTAAGTTTAAGTTTAGTTTATTTTAATGCATTTTATTGTAAGTTAGTTTATTTTAATGCATTTTATTGTAAGTTTAGTTTATTTTAATTTATTCCTATTATTGTGCTTTTTAATTATTTTGATTTATTTTAATTACTGTTTTTACTTTAATTTTAATTTACATTATTATTGTTTTTAATTAGTTTTATTGCTATTTTTAATTTATTTTTACTGTTTGTTTTAATTTTTGGCTTGGGACAAGAAAATAAATACTTTATTTTAAAGTCGAAGTGCTCGAAATAGGTAGAGTAGAATTTGTTCAAACGTAAACATATTAAGTTTTGATTTCCGAGTGAAATCGAAATCCTACTAAATTTATTTTTTGATTTGTTTTTAGTTCTGTTTCTATGGTAAATAAAAACAAAACCTATCTTTGTCGGTTTTAGGATACAAGAGGCATTCCATGAAAAATGACAAACTTATTTTCAGTACCCAGTTTTATTTTTTATTTATGTCTTACGAATTGGAAATATTTTCCTTCCTTCCAGCTATATTACGTGACTGGATAGTTCGCAAGTGTGATAATAATAATAATAATAATAATAATAATAATAATAATACATCAGAAACTCTCCCGTTGGAAATACTGGAGGAAATAGCAGTACCCAATGCAGTATGGCAACTATAACACAAGCTGTTGAGAGTGTTTTGCAACAAATAATGTAATAGTAAATGCATAAGATATGAGAAGGGAACCAGGGACTGCAGAACACAGTATAGTTGAATACGACATTTTATTGAAAAAATTAGCGGAGGAGTTCTACAGAGCCATTGTACAATTTGCAAGTATGGACCCAACTGCAAAACCTGCTATATCAAAGCAGCAACAAACATGGAAACTTTGCAAAGCGCTGGTGAATTTAGATGCGCATGTCTTACCAGAATACTTGAAAGAACATAACACATTTTTAGATATTCACACAGCTATTTACTGTGCAGCTACAGAAGCAATAAGCACCAATGGATTAGAAATTAGAGCCCCCCCTACCTCAAAGTTTTCAGCAAGCAAAGCCCCACCATGGAAAAGTAGATTAGTGGATAAAATAAGTGAATTACGAGGACATATCGGAAGGATAACACAATATATACAGGGAAACCGTAAAAAGAAGTTACTTAACACAGTAAAATTTGTGTTTAGGAAGGCTAAAGTATACACAAAACATGAAGAGCATAACAAGCATGCCAACGAACACCTTAACACGCTGAAGCAGAACCTAAGTGCCTACAGCAAAAGGCTACGGCGATACAAAGAAAGCGCTGTTAGAAAGGCGCAAAACAAATTGTTCACAATAAATCAGAAAACTTTCTTCAGAGCCCCTCCAAACTTCCAAACGGAGCAACAAAATGAAACCCACTCAGAACAGAAATCGAGGAGTTTCGGAAATCGCTCTGGTCCAACGAAGTGAAACATAACAAAGCTGCATGGACAAAGGAAAAAAGAACAGCAGGAAAGTACATAACAGGAATGGAATATGAAAGAATCACCATCGAAGAACTTCAAAAAGTTATCAGAAAAACACACAACTGGAAAGTAGCAGGTGTGGACAAAATCCAAAACTACTGGTATAAAAAATTTACAAGTACCCATTCACAGCTGGCAACAGAACTGACATCAATAATGGAAGACCCTAGAAAGATGCCGGATTTTCTAGCTTATGACATTGCCCACTTACTACCGAAAGACTGGGACACGAAGAACCCAGGAAAATATAGGCCAATAACAAGCTTTAACACACTTTACAAAATCCTTACTAGATGCATCTCCGAAAACATAGGACAGAACTGCCACATACATTACATACTGACTGACGAAGAAAGAATGGATGCCAGAGAAACACACTGGGATGTAAGAAACAACTAATAATTGACTCTGTGATCCTAGAACAAGCCAAGAAAAAAAAGCGAAACTTTAATACTTCCTACATTGATTAAAAACAAGCCTTCGACTCGGTGCCCTACTCATGGTTAATCGAGATCCTGAAAATATATAAAATACACTTCACCATAGTAAGATTTCTGGAGCATAGCATTAAGAGATGGAGAACTACAATACATCTCAGAGAGCAAAACGAAGTGCTTTGCACCAACGAAATACCTATTAGAAGAGGCATATTCCAAGGGGATACCCTTAGCCCCCAATTGTTCTGCCTAGCAATAAACCCTCTATCAAGAATGCTAAGTAAGAGCAACTATGGCCACATGATCAAAAAAGCCAAGAAAAACCTCCAGAAGGTATCACACCTCATGTACACGGACGATATAAAGTTATATGCACCGTCTATCCCTCAACTCTGCCACCTGATCCAAATTACAGAGGCATTTTCAAACAACATAAGGATGGAGTTTGATCTGGATTAATGTAAAATACCTGGAGGCGCCAAACAAATGAAACTAGATGAGATTGTACTGGATAACGGAGGAATGATGGAAACCATGCAAGAACATGAAACATATAAATATCTAGGAATAATGCAGGCCCAAAGACAAGAACATAAACTAATCAAAACAAAGCTCACACAAATGTACAAGGACAGGCTAAAAACAATATTGAAGATCAAGCTGAATAGCAAGAACATCACACAAGCAATTAACTTCTTTGCATTCCCAGTACTAACATACTCCTTTTGGAATCATCAAATGGTCAAACATAGAACTAGAGGATCTACAACGGGTAATGAGAACTACACAAACAAAATACAGACAACTACATCCGTCAACAACCCAAAGAAAAACTATTCCCTCTAGAGGATGATGGACGAGGACAAATCGACCTGAAAGATCTCCATGAGAAGCAAATCCATAACGTGGGGCAGTATTTCTTTGAAAAGAGCAGAAAGTCTCCTCTCATGCAAGCAGTAATAGATACAGGTACCTCCCACACACCAATAAGTCTCAGTACCAACAAAGAAATACCACCCGTACACATTGAAAAGAAACTGAAGGAACAGGCAGGCAAAGCACTTCATGGCAGACACTATAATGATCTTCAACAACCCCACATTGACAAGACAGCCTCGAAAGTATAGCTAACTCAAGGAACCTTACAATCGGAAACGGAAGGGTTCATGACGACAATCCAGGACCAGGTCATAAAAACAAGAAACTACCAGCGACACATCCTGAAGTAGAATATAGAAAATGAACAACGTAGACAATGTGATTTAACATCAGGAACAATAAGGTAACAACATGTAATATCAGGTTGTAAGATAATTGCCCAAAGAGGCTACCAATACCGTCACGACCAAGTGGCAAAAATAATTCATCTAAAGCTTGCTGTCAGAATCAAGCTGATAACCAACATGAATCCTTACTACAAATACGAACCAGAAACAATACTAGAGAACAAAACACGCAAATTGTACTGGGATAGGGCTATTATGAGGGACAAAACGACACCACACAACAGACCAGACATGATTCTAATTGAAAAAACCAGCAAAACCACACACATCACAGACATAGCAATACCCAACACAAATAACATTCAGAACACATACACCACAAAAATGACTAAATACCAAGACTTAAGGTAGGAAATTAAAGACATGTGGTACATGGATAAGGTAAACGTTATCCCTCTTGTCTTATCAGCAACAGGTATAATACCAACCACACTCCAAAAGAACTTGGAGACACTTGAAATTGACCCCAACACATATATTCAGATGCAAAAAGCAACAACACTAAACACCTGCCGAACAGTCAGAAAATTTTTAAACCTGGCACCAGAATGAAACATACAAAAATATTTTCACACTGAAGGTAGACTTGAGAACTTGGCACCGCCCGTCTTAAGCTTAATCCGCCAAGTGCGAGAACGCACACAAAAAAATAATAATATTGTTTATTT
>QLNU02015003.1:56070862-56081539 GCA_006491805.2 Dysdera silvatica
ATTATTTTATGAAAACTTAAGTACTGGAACTAATATTAAAATTAATAATGGCAGTATGTTTAATAATTTAAGGCCTTGTTTTGAGTTTAGAATATTAAGTAAGCAAAAGAATGAAACTCAAAATTTCCGACATATGTATAATCTTCCCAAAGTTTTACAGCAAATACTCCATTATATTAAGATTTTAACCTCACTCACAAATCTTACGTTTTTAGCATTTCCTTAGCTCCCAAATTATTTTAGTTTCCCAGGTTTCTTATATTACTGAATACCATGGGCAAGAAAGTTCTTGTGTGCACAAAAGACTCCCTTATGCGCCAAGCAATTTAGTCTCAATAGACTTGAAGTCTCTGCAATGAAAGGGTAAAATAGAGAAATTCTTGTGTCTATAGAATCTGGGAAGTAGAGGATACTGAACTAAATTAAATATTACCAACATCTCTCTTTATGCGACAATTTAGTTATCTCTACTACAATAAAATCTAGTTTTTTTGTTAGATGGCCAGTTAGTTCATTAAATAAGCATTAAAATGAAGCTAAAACGCTTACAAAGTGTTTACTTTTTCTTTTCTCTGATCTCTTTAAACTAGTATTATTTCCTAGAAGAAAAGAAATCCGAAATGTTGGATTCAAAGCCATAAAGGTTTAAGGTACCACTGTTTATTAATTTGAAAACGCACAGATATAAGTAATAAACATCACAGCAGTAAGTAATAAACGTCATCGAAATAACTAATAAACATCATAGCAATAATCTAAGCATAATAATTATAACCAATAAACGTCATAACAATAATCCAGGATAATAATAACCAAATATACACCGTAACACCAATATAAGCATAATAATATTTAATAAATATCACAATAACACAAATATCGTAATAACTTAATAATAGCCAATAAACGTCATAAAATAACCTAAAACACTGAGTTTCGATTCCATCATTTAGTTCATACCTTCCGTCATTTATGAATAAATTCGATTAAAATTTAATTCACAGATGAGATCGAAAATTTATTAGCTTTTAAAACATGTGGTGACTTTCTTACTCTTCAATATGCATTATAATTGTCTGGAAATTAATTTAATATATGTCTAAGTAAAATTCCATGAATACATCAAGTATAACAAACACCAGATTTGCGAAATCTAGAATCATCTGTGGAATATTCCTCTGTGTTGGCCAACTCATCATTAATTAAACAGTTATATCTGAAAACAAAAATTGCCAATAAATTCATAAGATAAATGATGAACTGTTTTCCAAACACATACCATTTAATAATATTTTGTATTTATTCTTAATTCACAGCTTTTTTCATAGAATCTATTTTAAAAGTTGCTGTTAATTCCTTTCCGGCACTCTCTGTAAATGTTTGATTATTTGCATGAAAATTATCAGAAAACTTTGCATATAAAAATTAGTATTCAAATAAAATTTAAGATTCTTCGTTTAATTTTTAAGAAACGGGGTATGACCAATTAAGATATGATGAAAATCTAACTTATTAAATTACACGGTGAACTGTTTAAGTGATCTTTGTCTAATAGTTAATTACAATATTTGATTTACTTGGGAAGTAAATATCATATCGTATTAAGCTATTTATGTTGGAGTTTATAAAAGCTACTCGAACTTTCTCTCCTTGCACATCGATTGTGAAATTAACATTTTGTATGATATGATCAATTTTTAATATAAAATATATAATATTAAATGAATGATTTAGTTGTAAAATTTTTCATATAATGTTATCTATATGTTATACAAGGCCGTAGGCGGAATTTAATTTCGTGGGGTTCAAAAAATTTTACAGCATGTATCGATACAATCATAGCATGCAAGGCCGTAGCCAAGTCCCATTAAAAATTTAGTTTCCGGAGGGGACCTCTTCCTAAGTTCTCCCTTCTGGATACATGTATGATGTTATATAAAATATAAACTTTATAAATTATAATTTCTGTGCAATTATTTTCGTTGTACAGTATAAATAAACTCTCCTCATTTCAAATTATCCAACTTACAAAGAGTGATTATAAATATAGAAATTTAAAAAAGAAAAGTTAGCGTACATTATTTGCATAGAAATTCGCCACATCGAAGCGTGCGTTTTAGAGAGTTACGAGCGCATACACGGGATGCATCAAAGTTATTTTAACCGACAAATTTTTCTTCTTGCTTTGTAGCAGGTCGACGTGACACTGGTTTCGTATGAATAATTGTGACGTACACGATTGCGCAGAGTTTAGCGCATGTACGTTTGTCCGTAGCCTAAGCTATACAATTGATTGTAGAAATACCGCATTGCACGCACGATTTTCTTTTTATAATTCTACCCGTTCGTGCCGGAGCAAATAACTCGTTTCTTGTGGACGTAAAGTTTTTCCACACAGTTTAAAATATCGATGTATTAACTCAAAGTTTACAGTGAGAAGCTGTATTCTAATCGACCTAAGCAGTATAATGTTACGCTACCTGATTTTAGAATTTTGCACTATAACGACCATTCAGTAAATTGTTACGTTTTTGGAACGTGCAGCTTAATCGCTACTTCAATCTATAGGATGAAGTATTAGAATCCGTAAGTACTTGAATTATTACATACGTGGAATATCCATTTACCGATTCGCATGGAGTTAGATTTAACCGCAAATATTTAAGTACTAATTAAATAATTTGACTACTGATTGGACGTCCTATATATTGACGACCTACGCAACAGAACGAAGTATTAGAATCCGTAAGCACTTGAATTATCCCATACGTGGAATATCCATTTACCGATTCGCATGAAGTTAGATTTAAACCGCAAATAATTAAGATGTAGTCTACTGGTTGGACGTCCTATACGTTGACGATCTACGCACCAATACGTAGTGCAGATGTACATAGCGGCAACTTGGAGACTACAGCTTATTTATTTAATTTTTAATTGCCCATCCTCAGACATATTGTTCTATTTTTTCTCAAGTACCTTATAATTTACAAAAATATGATAATAATAAAATGGAATCAATTAAATATGTATAAATGAAATTTAAATACTGAAAAGTAAATTTTCTGAGACTCGTATTTATTGAAATTTTAAATAAATTGTAATTTTATTTATTCTAATTTTTCGTCTTTTCCAGGATTTCATGAAAGCCAAGAAATATATGCAAATACTAAAAAATTTCCATTTTAAAAACCAAGGTTTCAAACGTTGATATTTTGTACACTACGAAACCCCAATACTTCTCTCTTTTCAGAAACAACCACTACAAACCCTGGATGCGGCAATAAACTTCAGAAACCTAAAGTAATTAGAGAAAATAGCAACTAACTCGATTCCAACCACTCTCCCAAACTAAATTTCCCATGAGAAAAGAGATATTTATGACACTTTTGAAGTCAACATGCCTGTGTTTCCTGCTTATATATTATTGCAGCCGCAGCGTGTCACGGGCGAGAATGGCAGCAATAGATTCAGTAGACAAAAATAGCGAATAATTCCTTCGACCTATACGTTTCGATTAAGAAGGGCTCTTGTTGTTCCGAAAAGTAAGTAAATTTCCTTCCATATTTTCTAGTTCTACATCATGCGTTGTTTAAAAGTAATTTTTCTACAAAATTGCAAAGTAAGGACGTTGTGGGGATTCGTATCCCGAAAAGCTTAAGCAATATTATTAGGAAAATGGGTACATGTATAAATATTTTAAAGAAATGTGATCTCGGTTACTCAAACTAGGATTCACTTGATGTAGCATATTAAATTAAGTTTGAGAGTGTGTGTTACGACATCTCATTTCGTTAATAACCCTATAACAAGCAAGTGAAAGAAAATCACCTAAGGTCGATATTTAAATTTAGCGGGTTTCAATTAACATTAATTCGCAACTCTCTAATCCGTAACTCTCTAATCCGCAACTCTCTAATCTGCAACTCTCTAATCCACAACTCTCTAATCCGCAACTATCTAATTCTCAAGTAACTCGGTAGGTTTTCAACGTTAACAATAGCCATCATTATTGCATTTACGGAAGACCTTTACCTCACCCTTTTTATTGCGTATAGACAGGCAGACAGGAAAGCCAAAAGCAATAGCGGGTTCAATATCTATTGAAACCCGCTAAAGATTACCAAAGATCTGCCCTTTTTGATACCTTTGTGTGTAAACGATTTTCCTTGGGATAATTGTTATATCTCTGCAAAGGCTAATGATATGATAAAAGGATACAAGAGTACTACTTTATGTCATAATTTTGTTACATAAAAATATTAACTGAAACGTTATAGGATAGTTTAGACCAGAAGTTTGGAAAATAAGTTACATTTATGAGCTACTTAACTTACTTGCTATTCAGCAAAGGGCTCTTTTAAATTTGCATACTAAAAATTCATTAATTTTTAATACAGATTTTATTGTTACAAAATGGCACTATTTTAATACTTGCAGTTCTATTCAAACTAAGTTGCAAAACGAAAGTTTTATGATATTTTTTGCCATTTCAAATGATACTCATTCGTTGAGGGAAGAATATCAAAATCGTTGTATACTCGGATGTATGTTGTCTGAAAAACTAGCTTCACGAGTTACTGAAATCAGGATCGTGATCGAGTGGGTAACGATCCCCTTTGCTCAGACCTATTTATTTAGAAAAATTGTGTCAAACTATAACGAAGTTACAAAAATAACATCATTCAATTTACTCATCACGTCCTCTTCCGAGGCTTAATACAGTATAACAAATTATTTTTTGTATTAAAACAAACTATATTTATGAAACTTAAAATTTTATACCCATATTTTAAATCAAAAAATAGATCGTGGTGGGCGGAAGTATGTAGATACCGTTTCTTCTACGCTGGGGTGGGAATATAGATTTTGCTGCCACCATGTGCCTACAGGCGCAACCTCGCGTCCTGGCTCGTACACAACTGGTGTCAAAAGTATGAGAAAGCTTACGAAATTTACGGAAGCAGAGACGCGGACACTACCGTGACTGATGGCCTACTTTATTTGCACTAGGATACATATGATAAGAAAAGCGTTATTGCCCGGATCGTGGATAAAATCATACAAAATCGTATCATGAAGAAATGCACGTTTGGTGGAAACAATAATGGCCGGTAGCAATAATGACGTTGGAAGAATGGCCAAGGCCCAACACCGGATCTAGGGTAATTGGCTTGTGCCCTCACAGCCCAAACTCCCGCGTCTCTCTCTCTATGCCATCGAAATATCCTTCTACTAGGACGCCCCCTTCCTTCAGGAATCATTAAAGGGGTATGTGCTGCGTTAGATTAGAACGGGGTGTAACATCACGTCACATAGATATCTACAAGATTTCTCCACGCTATGATTGAAATTCGCGTAAAGAATGTTATAAACTGATCAAAAGGTAAAAAATTGCCATTGGCGACGTAAAATCAGTAAAAATCAAGCTGCATCACGACTTGTAAATTCCTGATGAATGTAAACTGATTTCGTTAAGGAATTATGCTTTGGGCTTTCGGCCTTTGGAAACAGAAAGACAAATTTTCGACATTTGCGGGATTCAAACTCACATTATGTACACGGTAGTCGAACACGCGGCCATTTTTCTCCCGCATGGCCTATAAAGGAACTATATAACCTTTTAATCAACATACCCAACAGAAAGCAGAAGCTACTCAAATTTTATTGGTGCCGTTAATTTAATCTATTATAATTTATTAAATTAACCACACCAATAAATTTTGTGTAGCTTTTGCTTCTAGTTGACCAGTATAGTGTGTCGCGAAGAAACATATTTAATGCCAGGTATCACATGGAAATACATTTAATTTCATAGCTTCTGGTTATTTTAAATGTCGTACACACTTGGTCTGAAAGCGTGTTTTGTATAAAAATCGGGTCTAGTATACGTAGCTCGTAATACGCCACATAAAGATTGTTATTTAATTAAAATTGCTCAGTTCTTTTAAATAAATATTTGTATTATAGAATGACAAGAAATCCCCAATACCCTACTTCTATATGATTAGACGTAAAGGTGGAGAATAAGAAACTCAAGTAGATATTTGAAATTGCAGCTGCAATGCAACATTGGTTTAAAATCGCAAAGCTTTGGAAATCAACATCTTCCATTTTCAAGGAAAGGCATTAAGAAGTGAAAGAAAGATTTAAAATTCTACGTTCACATACCAGCTTTTCTGGATTTACAACTTGGAAATACCCTGTGTAGGGAACTAAAAAAGGAGAATATAATTTCGGGATTTTCACTTCCTTTCATTACATCATTACAATCTAATTGTACATTATAGTCCGGGGGGTTAGTTCCCTAGGCGGTTAGAAGTTACATTCCTCGAAAGATTTCATGTTTACCGCCCCACGATGGCGAAGTGGCAACGCATTCGTCTGTCGTGCCATAAACCCAGGTTTGACTTCTAATGGTATTGTAGAACTCGTGCCATTTTTCTTCACACAGTAGCCTGAGGGTGTGATTCCCGTAACAACGGTTGTTCACGTTTCTCGGAAGTCTGTAGGTCCCGACGCAGCGTGACATTTTCTGCTCTTGTGCTTTCAAAACACAGATAAACATTTTACTTTTAAACACGAGATACACACAAACGCAGCTTAATAAGTGTTGGAACAATTTTCACAATGGTTTCGATGGAAGAAAACGTCCCACCTCCTTCAGAAATTTGTGCAAATTGATTGGTTTCCACTAAATCAGAAACGAAAAAACACATCCGGCGTGGCAGAAATGTGTCGCCATCTATTGTACGAAGTGCGAAGCAAAAGAAAAAAAAGAAAAAAAAATACGATGGGTTGAAGAGATGTTTATAGCAATGTGAGAAAATAATTATTCTCACACGGGTTGTTGAAATATTGCATCGGAGTTCCGGAAGGTATTTTTAGTCCTTGAAAAATTAAGATGTGAGGGTGACTGACATGCCTGTATCCAGAGGGGGATCTTACTGACCGGTCCCCCCCCAAACTTAAGTTTTATTGAGACTTGGCTACAGCCTTGCATGCTGTGATTGCATCCATACATGATGTAAAAAATTTGAGCCCCCTCCGAAATTAAATCCCGGCTACGGCCCTAGTCACTGGATTTCTAATTGACAAAGGAAGCAGCCGGTTGCCCAACTGTGACGATCTTAATCCTTCCACTAGCCTCAGAATGACAGTTGTCATGGAAACGCCAGGTGAAACTCTATACTGTTTTTTTAAAGTTTTCGAATATTGATGAGGACGGAGAAGGAAAATGTAAGGAGCGTTTCAATTATTTCCAACAAAAAGATAAATTTTAATGACATCCTTGTCGATAAAAGAAGCACAAAATAAAAGTTTGTAGAATTTTAAACTGTTTTATAAATGTCACACATAAGTTTTTGTACAAATAGGCATTTCTATAATTTTAAATACGAACAGGCAAAATTCTGTCTTTCATATGAATTATGTTGCTGTTATTACATTAAAAGTAATTGTAAAATGTAAGTATCTGTATCTTTCAAGCAACCATTCACACACTGCATACCACTGACGCCGATAGGGTTGAAAAAATTAATAATTTTTGTATATTTAATTCGCATAATAAGCAAAAAAAAATTAAACCTTTTCTTTACTAAAATAAATTATTAGTTTGACATCATCGGTAAACTAAAGATTTTATAATTCACACAAAATTTTACGACTTGTTACTAGTGATTTTTTATTATAGATATTTTTTAAATAATTTTCGAAAGGATTTTTAAATTTTTTTTAAATTTCCGAAATGTACAGTCTGTTTATAGTTTGCTCCATTCTCATAAAAGATTTCGGAAGCTAATACTTCAAGCGAAGTTTGTTTTAAAAAATTGTTTTGTGAATTTTAGTTTTTGATTAAAGTATTGAGGTATCACATATTCTAGCTTGTTTTATTATTCTACATTTTTTCCGTTTTTACGTATCGTACACCAAGAGGAACAAAGCTTTCTTTCGCTGTGTGTGTGGATGACAAGCAGAGCAGAGCATTCTTTCGTAGCGCGTGGATGCCGAAAATAGTATGCCATTATGCTCTGGGGATTAAGGTTTAGGATAAACAAGAACGATCCAAAAATCCTCTACATTTAGCGTATGTAACGATAGACTTCCGATGGATCCATCTCCCTTTGGATCCTTGGACCGAAAAAGTTTGCAAAAGAATTTTTGCGAAAAAAAACAGCCTTTGAAAAACAAAATTTGCTTTTTAAGTAAAAGTCTTTTCTCATTTTCTTTGTTTACCTCCCACAGGTCGTGTTTTTATTCTCAGAGGAACGAAGTGTTCCAAGCTGATACTCTAAAATTCGCTCAAAATCAAAGAATAAAAAAGCGAAATATTTTTTATCACATACGTTAAAAAATCAGATATTTTATATATTATATCTTTAGAAATATTCTATAATACTCGGCTTAACAAAAAATAAAGTTCTGCCATCACTAGCTGCCTTTTTTGATCATAGGCCAATTTTTTGTGGTTTTGCGGCTTACTAGCAGCAAAGTTTATGCTGCGCCAGGACTTAGAATTATACGGGAAAGGCGCATATCTTCTTCCAAGAAAACCACTGCTCGAACAAGAGTAGGTAGCAAAGCGGCAAGTATTCTACAATAACATTAAGGATCGAACCACAAGTTCGATGGTACAATAGGTTAAAAGCAAGACCGGATGATGGTTTCCCGGGGCCCTAAACAAATTTTTTCCGGGCCCCTTGTAATATAAATTAAACCTGTGTAATTTCAGTAAGAGTCGCATATGACAAGAATCTTGAGATCAATGAAAACTTTCGCTACATCCGGTCTAGAATTTAAATTTTGAAGTTTGAAAATAAAGTCGGTACGGGTAACATATTTGCATGCAATGTACACTGAAGTGCCAGAAAAACTGGTACAGGCGTGCGTATGCAAATAACGGAGCTTTGCAACCAATCAGCGTAACGCGATGCGGTCGGCAGCGCCTATATAAGACAAGAGATGTCTGGCAAAGCTGTTAGATCGGTTCTTGCCGCTACAATGGCAGGTTATCAAGATTTAAGTGATTTTGAACGTGGCGTTATAGTCGGCACAAGAGAGATGGGACATAGCATCTCCGAGATAGCGACAAAATTTGGATTTTCGCGTACGACCATTTCACGGGTATACCGTGAATATCAGGAATCCGGTAAAACATCAAATCTCCGACAGCGGTGTGGCCGGAAAAAGACCTTGAAAAAAACGGGACCTTCGACGACTGACGAGAATCGTTAAACGAGATAGACGTGCAACACTTCTTCAAATTGCCGCGGATTTCAATGCTGGGGCATCATTGAAAAAGAGGATATTTATTTTATCCAGGCTAAATTGTTGCCTAAGTAAAAATATAATCCTCTTTGAAGAATTCGTTCTTTGAGTATGCATCTTTTTGTATTTTGTCTTCTTCCCATGTATGCTGCCTATGGAAGACAGTTCTTGATAGGTGCTTGAATCGAAAATGATAAAAAAAATTTGAAAAAAACCTGGACAGATCCATCTCTAACACGAAGTAAAAAATATGGAAATGGACATATCTACTGGGCGAAAATGGAAGGATTGATTCATTCAATTTTCAGATGCAATCATTTTCGTAAAATTCAATCTGTATTTTTGCTGCTAGAAGATTTATTACAGGTGCTTAGATAGTGTATAAAGAGAACTTATATTTATTAGAAGTTAATCACTACTTTTATACTTATCGCACCCACATGAATTTAAACGCTTTCTTCCAAATTTGCTGTGCAGTCAGCGTGCGAACTGTTCAACGAACCATCATTGATATGGGCTTTCGGAGCCGAAGGCCCACTCGTGTACCATTGTTGACTGCACGGCACAAAGCTTTACGCCTCGTCTAGGTCCGCCAACACCGCCATTGGACTGTTGATGACTGGAAACACGTTGCCTGGTCTGACGAGTCTCGTTTCCAATTGCATCAGGCGGATGGACGTGTACGGGTATGGAGACAACCTCATGAATCCATGGACCCTACATGTCAACAGGGGACTGTTCAAGCTGGTGGAGCTTCTGTGATGGTATGGGGCGTGTGCAGTTGGCGTGATATGGGACCCCTGATACGTCTAGAGACAACTCTTGACAGGTACGTAAGCATCATGTCCGATCACCTACACCCATTCATGTCCATTGTGCATTCCGACGGACTTGGACAATTTCAGCATGATAATGCGACACCCCACACATCAAGAGTTGCTACCGAGTGGCTCCAGGAACACTCTTCTGACTTTAGACACTTCCATTGGCAACCTAAATCGCCAGACATGAACATTATCGAGCATATCTGGGATGCCTTGCAACGTGCTGTTCAGAAGAGATCTCCACCACCTCGCACCCCTACGGATTTGTGGACTGCCCTGCAGGATTCCTGGTGTGAATTGTCTCCAGGATACCTCCAGACATTAGTCGAGTCCATGCTACGTCGTGTGTCGGCATTTCTGCGTGCGTAGTGGGGGGAGGGGGGTGCTAGACGGTATTAGGTAAATGTACCAGTTTTCCTGTCGCTTCAGAGTACATAGAAAAAAACTCATAATTCTTGGAAAGTGTCGGTGAAATTCCTCCCGTGATAAAATTACTATCCTGGTGATTGATAAGGCTTGATTGGCTACAATTTTGATGTAGCGCTGTGTCCCCACCATGACGAGCCCCTCAAAAATAAGCGGGCCT